>CM021100.1:153337629-153937629 GCA_007115665.2 Sequoiadendron giganteum | reverse complement strand
TAATATCCTTGACCTGGGCAGGATCTACTTCAATACCTTTCTCTGAAACAATGTACCCTATAAATTTCATTGAAGTTACACCAAATGCACATTTCTTGGGATTTAATATGATGTTGAACTTTTCTAGACGAGTGAAAATTTTTTCTAGGGTCTCAAGATGTCCTTCTCTGGTATATGATTTCGCCAATAGATCATCCACAAAGTCCTCCATAAAAGTATGCATCATGTCGTGGAAGATTGTGGTCATTGCTCTTTTATATGTAGCCCCTGCATTTTTCAACCCAAAAGTCATTACATTCCAAAAAAGTGTTCCCCATGGACAGGTGAATGTTGTCTTCTCTTGATCCTCCAGTGCTATCTTGAGTTGATTATAACATGAGAAGCCATCCATCAATGATAACATGGCCTGTCCAACTGTCAAGTCTATAATAATGCCAATTTTTGGTAAAGGAAAGTCATCCTTTGGACAAATTTGTTGAGATCCCTAAAGTCAGTACATATCCTAATACTGCCGTTTGGTTTGGAAATAGGTATGATGTTTGATATCCACTCAATATAATCAATTGGATGAATGAAACCAATATCTAGCAATTTCTTGAGTTTTTCCTTTACCAACAAGGCAATATAAGGATGCATTTTTCTTAGCTTTTGCTTGACAGGTTTTACTCTAGTAGATAGAGATAGATGATGCATCAGGAGATCTGGATCTAAAATTGGCATATCATAATAAGACCAAGAAACTTTGATCTTTCGTTCTTCAAAGAATTTGATGAATGTCAACTTTTCCTGTTCAGTCATTGATGCTTCCAGATGTAATGTCTTCACTTTGTATTTTTTGTTGACATTGATAGATTGAGTTGGCTCAACCAACACTGATGATCTCTTGTGATAATTTTCAAGCAGAGTGTCAAATCCCACATCTTTCAGTGCCTCAGTGAGGTTTTTATCATCAGATGCACTCTTTCTTTTTACTTTTTCTAGATCTAACACTGTCATTAAATGTTTTTCACCATTAGATATTTTATTGATATTTTCATTTTTGTAGCTGGAAGATTTGACACCCCCCTGACTTGAAGCTTTGTTATGAGTTTTATTGTTGGAACTTGTATCAAGTTTGGAGGGAAAAATATAGTTAATGATGGAATCATCATTCACAAATATAGGAACATTGGAAGGATTAGTTTGGTCCCAGTCAATAAGCTCGAGGTGCAGTAAGGGTAAAAGATCATCAGATTGATGAAGTTCAATAGCAGTGAAATTTTGAATAGCAATGTTGTCAAAGTTCTTGGTAGGGTTGTTGAGGTTTACTATGTTACTCTCCTCCAAGTCTGTCTCTCTCAAAGTCTATTCATCATCACTTGAGTCATTGATATTTCGTGATCCAAACACAAGGGGTCTAGTCCTTAATCTTTGTCCCTCCTCACGTGTAGGTGCATACCTTTGTATTAAATCCATTTGTTTTTCCTCAAAGGATACTTCAAATAGTGAATCCCACTCATACTCATTAGATTCTATCTCATAGTTATCAATTTCTTACAGTTGTAGAATTCTTTTAACAAATTTTTGGGCAGCTTCTTCTTTTGATTCTCCTTTGCATCTTAATCCAGTTTTTTCCTTGGCTTGAAGTGTGAGAGGTTAAATAGGTTCTACAATGCCTTCCTTCCTTGCACCAATAGTTCCTTGTACTTCATATCCCATCTTCTCTAGGATTTTCTTTCCTTTTCCATATTTATCCGTATGTATGTTGGGGGTTGCTCATGTAGATGCTTCCTCATCTTTGTAGAGCCAATTTAGGACAACCTTATCTTCTGATTCATCAATCAAAATGCCAGCCTTTACAAATATTTTATCAAGAATTTTAGTAGGTTGTGATAAATGTTGCATTAATGTTGAAGGTTGTCCATAAGTTCTTGGTGAAGGCAACAATTGTGAAAGACATAAATATTGTTGAATGGAATACTCTCCCATGCCTTTTTCTGTTCACTGGATCTTTCCTTTAAATTGCTTTGATGAAGAGTTTTCATTATTTTATGTAGTAGAATCAACAATACCTTTTTCATTTGGTTGATCCTTCTTTTCAACCCATTTTGACACATTTGATTGCTTCTCATTGTTTGATGAATTTGGAGTGTTGGCTTCCATGTTACGAGGGATAAAAGTATCTTGAGCTGCCTTAAGCATGTTACGTTGTTTGGGATTATTTGAATCAGCTGAGATAGTTATTTCTTGTCCATTGACTGGGAACTTGAAGAACTGATGATAGGTGGATGGCACTGCTTGCATCTCGTTAATCCATGGACATCCCAAAAGTATGTTATATGCTAGATCTTTGTCCAACACTTTGCAGATTATGCCTTTCACAATTGGTCCTACTTGGATAGGTAAGACAATCAATCCTTTGGAAGATCTCTCTTCATCATCATATGCTTTTATTCTGATTTTTCTTCTTGGATCAATAGTATTATCTGAATATCCTAGTGCACGGATCAGTTTTAAAGTATAGATATTCAAACCAGCTCCACCATCTATAAGAACATGCTTGATTCAATGTTTGTGAATGAGAACCTCAATGTGGAGGAAAACATTGTGTGGATGGTTTAGTGATACATCATCATACTCAGAAAAGAATAGGTAGCTAGGAGTAGTTAAATCTCCTACCATAGCTTGGAATTTTTCAACTTCCATATTATTGGGTACTATTATGGAAACAAGAGCTTGTTCTAGGATCTCCTTGTGTGTTGGTGATATTTTCAAGAGTTCTAAAATCAAGATTTGTGTTGGTATTTTCTTCAACTGATCGATTATGTTGTCCTGATTTGTAGGGGTAGATTTTGTTTTGATTATAGGAGGAGCATCAAATGATTTATTTTCAACTCCTTTCAATATTACCTTATCTTGTCCCCGTGTTGTCATGTTGATCGATTGATATGTTTGATTCTCTCTGATTTTTATGACATTGATCTGATTTTCACTTAGAGCAATGTTTGTGGTTTGCTGGTCAGTTGTAGTGATGCTATTGTTGTCATAAATTTCTGCATTATGAGTTTGATAATCAGCTGCAATAACATCATCAATACAATTTCCAGCAGTAACAAATGTATTTTTTTTATTTTCAGCAACAACATGGTTATGTTCATCATTTTTTGTTTGATATTCAACTATTTCGACATTGAGAATAGTGGTTTCATAAACGTAATTTACATTTTTTCCTTCACCATTTGAAGAGGATGATTCCCCTTTGTCATAATTGGGTAAAGGATTTTTGAAAGCTCCATGATCATTGTTTGTTTGTGGTTTGTCAAAAAATATTTTCTTGCTTTCAATTAGATCTTGGATCAAATTTTTCAATTGCCAACAATCATTCGATTTGTGACCTTTGTTTTTATGATAGTCACGGTAATGTGTGTCATTCCATCATAATGGTTTAACTTGTGGATCCCAATTTTGTGGTTCTTGTGATGTTACAAGTTTGGCTTCAATAATTTCTTTGAATGTTGATTCCACTGATTGTCCGAAAGGCATGAATTTCCTCTGATTCAATGGATTTTGAAATGGTTGTGATTTAGATCCAACATTGTTTGAATTGTTGTTTTGATTTGCATTTAGATTTCTGCCTTGGTTGTTGTCTTGAGTTGTCTTTTTTGCAGCTACAATTAGATTAAATATTGGCTTTGCAATCTGTGTTTTAGTCACAACTTCATTATTTCCAGCATTTCTATATTTTTGCCAAAACTTGGGTTTATCATTGTTGTTGTGATTAGAGGAATTAGCATTGTTTGATCCTTCATTGTATGTTTTTAGAACTCCTCTTTTGACCAAAGCTTCTTCTATCTTGAGACCGTTTTCAATCATTTTCTTGAATGTAGGTGGACATGGTAGTTCAAGTCTATAACACATTTCATCGTTTAAATTATCAATGAATAGTTCCATATTTTCCTTTTTAGGTATAGAACGTGGATATCTTGCAAACAACCTTCTCCATCTTTGCAAAAATAAGAGAAATGTTTCACCTTTCTTTTGTTTAGCATTGCAAATATCCTTCATTGAGATATCATGTTGTATATTGTAGGAGTATTGAGTTATGAACTTGTTAACCAGATCTTCAAAGGATCTAATTCCTAGAGTTAATTTAGAAAACCACTCCATATATTGTCCACCTAAGCTTCTTGGAAATAGCCTCATCAAGTATGTCTCTTCATGGAAAAATTCTAAGCTCATAGCTCAAAATTCTCTTACATGGTCAACAGGATTTTTTTCCCATTGTATTTACCATATTTGGGAAACTCACAATGTTTTGGAAATGGAATCAAATTCACATTTGGAGCAAAAGGATATGGAAAAATATCCTACAAAAAGTATCTCTTAGTAGTTCCAATTTGTATATCTTGGAATTGTTGTTGTAAGGTTTGTAATTGATATTTCATTGCATCCACTTTAGTTGTATTTTGTGGTCTAGTCTAAGCTCTTTTGGGTGTTCTTGTCAGTCTATTCATATCAAATTATTTTTGAATTTTCACACCTAGATCAGCTAACATTAACAAATACTTTTCCCCATCCTTTTCCATAAACTTATGGAGCTTGGGGTCTTGTTGCATAGTTTGTATTTATTCTTCATATATTTCATCATTGTCATTTTGGCTGGATCAGTTGAATAGGTTTTCCTCAATCTAAGACATATTATTTTGGATTTCCCTTTCCTTTTCTTGAAGTTTGAGTCTTTGTGACCTTGTAAAAACTAGCATATAGATGTTCTAATTTATCCACTAAACTTTGATCTTGGTTCGATATAGTGTCAAGGATGTTAACTTGAGTCAGATAGAATGTTATATTCTATTGATCAGACTAAGTTGACTAGTATGATTATACAACTTATTTTGTTGAAGTAGGATGACAAATCTAGATAATGAAACTTGGATTTCAATCAGATTTTTTTTATTTAGACACTTTTGGAATGGTAGATTTGAGTTTAATTTGAAAAATTCCACTTGTATGGTTTAGTTTTGAAAGTTTAAGACTTTGTTTCAATTTAATAAAGGATTCTATTTTGGTAAAACATCTGAATTCTAGTCTAAAAAGTCTGATAGAGAGTGAAAACAACTCTCTAGTTTTTGGTTTGGTGTATGCACTATAACAGTCCTCCAATGCGCTAAAAGTATTGGTAGATGCGCTAACAAACTAGGTGAATGTGCAATTAAACTGGTTGTATGTGATGTACTTTTACTCCTATGTGCTAAAATTTTCTTTCAATGCACTATACTATTCCTTCGATGCACCAGCTTATTCCTTTGATACGCTAAAAGGCGGGTCATTGCATTATTAGACAGATTGGGTGCGTTGTAACTGAAAGTGAATGCGTTAGTTTGAGAGTATTAAGGATTTTTGACAGTCTATTTTTGCTCTAGTTTTTAATAGTGAGTTTGTTTTGACTCCAGGGTATAACTTTTCATTTGATTGCTCTAATTTTCTTGTTGAGGACTATGGAAAATGATTGTTTTGATTGGATGACTTCCTTTTAAAAATGACTTACACATACAACAAGTTTGCAATCATTTGTTTCAATTCTACGCTTTAAACAAATGGTGTGTGTTCTAGAATCAGGTCGGATTCTTTCAATTTTCACTGGTATGACACAATAAAAATAGTTCAAGCAGTTTTCTATCTCAAAATTTCACTAAAAATATCACATCCCACACTTGGAACTATGTCAGCTCACACAACCATCTCACCCCCTAGAGGGCACCTGTGTTTTTACCTTTTTTGAGTCTTAACCAAAAGTTGAGTCCTCCACTTTTGATCAGGGTCTTTGATAGTTATATGGTGAGTATCTTGGGGGAAATTCTTCCCTCCCCTTGCACTATGATATAGAAAGCAATAAAAAATTGACACAATTGGATTCTAACTTAGAGTTTGTAGATAGGGTTCCCATTCAGAGCAGAAAATAGATAAACTCCCTCAAGAGACCTCCCAACCTTTAGAACAAATGCTTTGGGGATGGTTATCTTGCACACTTTCATCAATTACTAGACTTTCCCTGAATTTTCTTCTGATTATAGTGGGTTGGAAAACCTGGCTTTGGTTGTTCCCTTTTAGGTCATTCCCATATGGTGAGTACTTTTTCCCACTATGGTAGGCCCTCTAAAGGTGTTAATAAAACATGAAAAGTGAGTCTAGCATTCTGATCACCCAATGAAGGGGGGAGCATAAGCCTATCACTTCAACCACAGTAAATAGGGGGTTCGATTATCATTTTACTTAAGCTAGATGCCTAACTTAATAAAGGAAATAAATAATAAAAGTTAAAAATCCTATAAACACCATTAGTAATTTGTAATATTTGTCTTTGACTGGCGTAAATGTTTTTAATAACTATCTTTGACTAGAGTACCTTGTACCTGTAACACAAAAAGTAGAGATTAATATCCAAAATGATTCAATTTTCTGGTAAAAACAGTCCAATGCACAAAACCTTTAAGCATATACGCTAAAACTCCAATGCACTAAAAGAATAAATGAAAGCGCTATACTAATTATCCAATGCACTATAATAGTGATTGCATGTGCTGAAACAGTGCTTTGATGCACTGAAATAGTATTTTGATGTGCCAAAATATCTGTTGAATGCATTGTGAAAACTCTCGATCGTGCTAAAACATGAACATGTCAAATCTGTAGTCACTTTCCAGAAAAATGTCAAGTATGGGGATTTTCCCCACAGTGGGTGCCAATTTATGTGTGTGGGAAATATGTTTAAGTGAAGTAAATAATAACACACCTTAATGCAACATTATTAGAGAATTCAAGCAATAGATTTAATCTATTTGAAACCTAATAACATCCCTAAAATTGTTCCATTGTTCTCTAACTCCAAGGATTTATGAAATCAAAGTGGCTCTCAGATTGTGTGCACTATGATTGTTAAAATGACAACCTAGAGAATGAGAATGATGATCTAAACTATATTCTATGATAAAATGATTGATAATGGAAGTTGTGATGCTTTGATACTAATATGATATGATAAACTAAAATGCAACTAGCATGATATGTTGTGATAGGATTCTAATCTAATATGATTGTTTGATTGATACTATTTGATAATTGCTAAATTTTGTATGCCAAGTTCTCTAGTATGATTACTGCAGAGTAAAATTGCATGCAAGTGGGATCCATTTCCTATAGCAAGAGTTTGCTTTTATAGATTTTTAAAGGTAATTTGTGATGTGGCAGCAAACAATGGTTCAAATTTGATTTGGATAAATCAATGGTAGAAGATGAAGAATTTGGTGAGGAATAAGGGGAAATGCTTTCCCTGAGCAAAACATTGTGGCAAATGATTAGGAATATATTGTGGATCCATGAAGCCAACTATTTCCAACTGTTAAAGTTTGTTTCAAAATTGGCTAGAATGATAAAGTGAAATTGAATGCAAACTTTATTGAGAAATTTTTTTAGACATGTTCTCAATTAGAAATTTGAGTTGTTGAATTTTGGATGGAAGAAATATTATTAAATGAAACAATTAAAATTCGTTTATTTAATAAAAGGGAGATGATAATTAAACAAACTATGTGATTTTTTTATTTAATTAAGTTGGAAGAATTGGATAATTAAATTAAAACAAACTATTGAAGTTGTTTATTTAATTGAGATGGAAGGATTTGATAATTAAATTAAAACAAACTATTGAATTTGTTTATTTAATAGAATAAAATAGAGTGTGAACTATATAAATAAATATTTCTATTTATTTATAAGTAGATGAATTAAATTTTAATTAATCAAATAATTGTATTTAATTAATCAAATAATTGCATTTAATTAATCAAATAATTGTATTTAATTAATCAGATTTATCCAGACCATTTTTAGGTGTATATAGAAAGTCAGATTGAAGATGTGTGTTATCTATCTAAAGCTAAAACAGGGTATCCGACAGAGTTATGTATATTGGCTCATATGCAATTTTTTGTTGTGGATCTCAAGGAAGGTATTTTGATGTATGTACTATCGTATTTGTGAATCATCGGGGTTCACATTGATTGATGTGCAAGTTAGAAGATCCAGTGTATTGATTTTCAGTCTAACAGTGCAGAGAGGTCGACTAAATAAGTGAAGCGTGTTGTGGATCTTCAAGACATAATTTTTTAAGGTGTTTCGTGTTCAAGACATGTTGTTTTGGGTCCTCACTATGTTTTGGCTAACATTGGTTGATTCACACTGACAATTGTCCATGGATTTGAGCTGACAGTTTGTATACGTTTTATGTTTTTTTTAAGTCGACATACGATTGTTTTAATCTCTAGTTGTGGATATATATAAGCGATCATTCATATCATTTTGGTATGTGTTGAAATGTGATGTGAAATTTAGAAGGAATATAGATCGTTTGTGCATATTTTTATTTGAGCAAAAGAAAGATTGGTGATCCAAATTAAAGCAAACAGAGTTTCATGAGCAAAAGCAAACAAAATGTGAAGAATGTGAATAATGTGCTTAACCAAAAATATACCCAGGCATTAGAAGATGCTACTTCATAGTTCATCTACTCCAGTAGTCTTTTGGATGCAACTATAAGATAGTGAGTCTTCTTTTGGGTAGAAAGCCTTTTGTATTTGAGCAGTGAGCTCTAGGCAGTGCGCCTGAATGCATGGACATTCCTTTTGTAAACACTTATATTGAGTATACTCAAATTATGGATTGACCTCCACTGTGGTTTTTCCCCTAATAGGGTTTCCATGTAAAAATCCTTGTGTTATGGTTTCTTGTCTTGTGTGCTTGCATATTTATTTTGGTTCAATGCTATAAGTGGTTTAAAGATCAAGTTAATAAAGTTAGATTTTGTAGAACACTGATTCACCCCCCTCTTAGTGTTCCTTGATTCCAACAATGTAGTCGTGCTGGTAGATGGCATCTCTTGGGGGGGAGCAGATACTCCTTGAAAGATAGGTATGATGGGCCGAGGTGACAACTTCTCGATGTTTATTAGATTGTTCTCCACCTCGATTGCTATGTTGTATGCATCTGGTAGTGTGGTTCGGCCAAGAGACTGGATCATCATTGATATGTCGACGTTGATGGATTTCAAGTAGAACATGAATGCCAACTCAGTCAGTGGTCAAACAGCATTTTGAATCCTTTGCCATGTTGTATGGAATCAAGCATTGAAGTTTTTCATGGCTTCATATGGGGCCCACTTTATTGTTTGCAATTGATGATATAGTGAAGACCTATCCCCATCGTTTGAGAATATTTCATAGGAAGGATCTCTGAGCTGGTCCTAGGTACTGATGGTGTTAGCCGATAGAGTGTGGTAATAGTCTAATGCTTTTCCTCTGAAAGAGGCCATGAGAAACCTTAGCGCTATGTTTTGATCTATAACTCCATGCACCAAACAAATGTCCACCACATCTTGCAAATGTTCGGATGGTGTTCTTGAACCATCTTCGGTGAATTAAGGAATAAATTTTATTGCAGAGACCCAGATAGGGTCCCAAATGACGGGTACAACTGGGGATACAAGGGGACTTCCAAAATCCCAAGCCACATAATTTTTGTTTCTAATTTGCAACATGGCTAGTGGAGAGATCAAAAAGTTTACTGGACGAGTCCGAGTTCGTGTTGTTACTAGCAGAGGTACCAAAAAACTAGGGTTATTCATTGTTCGAGACCTAGTAATGGGCCGATGGCTCATACACCCTTTTTTGATTTAGGTAAATTTAAGTTGTCCCATCGGGCATGCTAGAAAAAAGAAACTGTTAATGCCAAAAGTTGCCAAGGTAACAACCTTTGTGGGAAACTCAGTTAAAGGGGGGACCTATTATGCTAAACTGAGTGACCTCTGGGTTTTTAAAGAAGTCAAATTCTTCTATAAATTGGGGGGTGAAAAGGGATAGAAAGAAACAAATATAAAATAAATCTAATCTAAGGTGATGCACCAAGAAGTAAATATGGGCATGATAAACCTATCTGTTAGACATGATTTTGTTGATTCCCTCTTATGTTGTTTTGTCCTTGATGTCATCTTATGGTTATCTTGCATCTTGATGGCTTGATGGTTATCTTCTCAGCTAGTTCATATTTTGGTTGGCACATTCTCTTCATTGGTTTTATTTTTTATTATCTTGGTGGCTCTGATCGTTTAACCTCATGTGCAGATTACAAATGGTTGTTGAGGTATTCTAAATATTGGTCATTTTCTCAGGTGATACAATTCTTGTTACATGCTCTTGATATTTACAAAAGTCTATTTTACTCATCACAAGTCCTTAAGTTTTTCATGTCTTTCTAAAGTGGAAAATTTGACCTTGATGTTTATTATTTAATATTGGTTGGCACTTTATTTTGAAGTGCACCTTATATTTTCTATCGGGTCTCATCATGGTTATTTAACATGGCTTAAACATTGACTATCGGTACAATGCTTACCACGCTATCGCTGGCAGTTATGCCAGTGACCGTGATAGTGTGGTGAATGTCATTAGTGGCATACAGGTCTGCTACCACCATACCGCAAGGAGTTAGGATAGTAACCGTGGTAACGCGGTGAAAGAAGCTAGTGGCAAGCAAGACTGTTACTGCTACATTGCGAGTAGTTAGGAAGGTAGCCATGGTAATGCGGTTGAAATCGCCAGTGACAAGCCAGACAGTTACCGCTATACCACGGACTGCCAGATGTGTAGCTACGGTAACGCGGTGGAAACCGCTAGCGACAAGCCAGACAGTTACCACTATACCACGGACTGTCAGATGTGTAGCTATGGTAACACGGTGGAAACCGCCAGCGACAGGATTGACCGCTATCGTTGTACCTCGAGGTGTTAAGTAGCTCACTACGGTAATGCGGTGGAAATGTCTAGCAGTTAGCTTGAAGCTACCGCTGTATCGCGAGTAGTCCGAAGGGTGGCCGTGGTTGTGTGGTAAGGGAGCAAATGTCATTGATCCACACATGAATTCCAAAGTGTTTTATGTGATTTTGATTATTTAATGGTTGTCCTCTTGGACTTCAAATGGGATTCATTTTTTGCAAAGGAATTCGCTTCGTCTATTTTGGAAGTTTAGGGAAAAATATTATTACGGTTGCTCAAAGGGTTTGAAACCCTACTAGCCGCCATCATGGATCATTGGACTCGGCTATTTTTCTTTGCTATCCTTGCCATTTTTGCTATTGTATATCAGATCGGGAGCAGTCAAGAGCCTTGCACAAAAGTCGTTCCACTTGTCTTCTTTTAGCCACAATGTGCATGCACGTTTTTTTGGAGTTTGGGAGGGTGTTTTTGCTCCTCTACAGAACTAGTAATCATTCATTGATAACAACATTAGTTTGCCAGGTACTCTTCTTTTGATTGGCTTGCAGATCTGTTTTTGGTCAAGCAAAATGAAAAACATTTTTGTTCTTCTCATGAAAATTCTGGAACGACACTCATTTTTGAGGGCTATCATGTCAGTTATTTTAAGGATCTGGGTTATCTGGTTATGGGTAATGATAATTCCATCGAATCTTTGCATATGGTTATCTGGGTTCATGGATAATGTTTCCTATGAAGCTTATTTGTTAGATCTCCTTGGGTATATGCATTCTTCATTACTTCATGTGGCTAAAAATACTTATGATGCATTGTTGTTTCAGTCAAGGAAAATGGTTATCATTTCAATTTTAAATGATGTGATCTCATTGTTTTTGTTTAAGCACTGCATGTGCAGGATTCTAGTGAAGACAAGCTCAATCACTCTTCTATTCTTGGTCATTGTTGTCCTATCCTCAACAAAAAGAAAGAATCTCTCCTTTTTGAACACTGTAACATCAGATCTGACCTGACAGTTATTATGTAACCTCAAATACAGCCTTGCAATAACCTTCTTGTATGTGAAATTTTTGAGTAACAGTCGTAATACTTCCAAAGTGTAATGATGTTTTTCTGAAAAAGGAAAAACCAGTGAGTTTAGGGTTCGATGATTGCAAAAAATTTAAAAAATTAAAAATAGGGGTATTACTATAGAGAGTTCTGAAAGACATTGTGTGTATTCAGATTTGTAGTGTTCCGTATGGGAAAATATTGAAAATAAAATAGTGAAAAAGGAAAGAAAGGATGTATGATTGAAAACAGTTTGATGAAACTATATTGTAACTGTGTTAAGATTTTCCTCAAGCTGTCTTAAGGCTTGCCAATGGGCGGAACACTGAAAAGTCACTTTTGAATTTTGAATGTTTTACACATTGTCCATCAAGAGGCACTTGACAAAAATCAAGTGAAATAGAGAGATCCTTTGTACTATTGTATGTTCTATTAAAATCAGGAAAGGGGTTGGTGCTCCTTGAGATTGGTGTCTCTAAACAAAGGGGTTGGTGCTCCTTGAGTCGGTGCTCAGAAATCAGCCTTTGAGGCTTTGTCAAAATAAATTATAGAAATGAAAGCCTGAAAAAGGCAGCAGGTTCAAGAGTGGTTTTTCTACCCCAAGAGGATTTTCCACTGGGCATATCTTGTTTCTCTGTGACTCTTTTTCTTCCGTACTTTACTACTTTAAAATACAATGTTACATTACTCAATTTTAGTTTATATGATTGCATTCGATTATATGAATGACACTATCATTGAAAAATGAGAATATATGTATCGCTCTTTTCAATTTCACTTTAAATTATTTAAGAAGTTATAAACACTGATTCATCCCCCCCCTCTCAGTGTATTTTCACTCCAATAGATTTAAGGATCGTTCAACAATCTACTATGTCTCAGAACAACAAGGATCAAAATGGAAATTTGAACAACTTATTCAATGACATAAAATAACTTCCACATATCTATTGAAAAGAAGAGTTAAAGAAATGGTCTCAATCAACTAGCTTATATTGAAATTATAGAAGTATGTGAAAAAATTACTCAATACAATAAAGGCACAATATACAACTTTATCAAATAGACAAGAAACAAAAAGGTTGAACAATGGCACAGTCTGTGAATCTTATGCAATAAACTAAAACAATACAAGATGCCTAGTCGTTCCACAAATTTCTCTATAAATTCCTTGCCTTTTTTCAAAAGAAGTAGTATTTATAATTAAAATCCTATTGCCTAGTGAGCCAGTAATAGAAAAGATCCCCTGATAATGAGAAATGATGCATATAGAAATTATTCCCTAGGCTGTTGCAACATAAAAGATTCAATCCATGAATGTGGTTGCCCTCAAGCTAGATGCATCCCATATGAATGATAGTATTGGTCCCAACATAATAGAGTGCCGACATGTGTCACCTTTTCACGATGGCTGCTAGAACATGTGGCAACAATGGTGAGGTAGTTTCTTGCTCCTTACTCCTACATGATAAATCCTTTAGAAGATCCACGTGGAAAAAGGTCAGGGCCTAAGGTTCATTCCTTCATCATTGCGATGAAGGCTTGCATAGTGAAGACATGTGGATGTCTTCCTTGCAAATGGCACTACTAGTGGGGGCTGCCAAGAAATGTATGTGGGTAGATGTTACGTGGCATGCTATTAGGGCCCGATAGGGAAACGAAGGGAGGAACTCTTGAAGTTTACAAATGGGTAACATGTGAAAGCTTGATAGGAGCTGCTTAGAAGAGCGAAGGAAAAAAATTCCTGGAAAATGGAGATGCTGGATGTCTTCCTTGCAAATGGCGCTGCTGGTGGGGGCCACCAAGAAATGTATGTGGGTTGATGTTACGTGGCATCCTATTAGGGCCTAATAGGGAAATGAAGGGAGGAACTCTTGAAGTGTACAAATGGCTAACACATGAAAGCATGACGAGAGCTGCTTAGAAGACTGAAGGAAAAAACTTGCAAAGAGTGTCTGACTAACAAGTGGCAACATTCAGATGAGGTATTTGTGAAAGGACCCCGATGATGTTTTCAATAGATGAGCACAGGATGGTACTTAGCAAAATAAAATAACCCAAAGGGAGCTAGGAGAAATCTATATTCATAGTAACCTGTTATTATTTTAGGATATGTTTTGTAACTTCCAAAAGGGTATCTAAATCTATTCTCATAGTCCTGATTGAGGGTATGCTCCAAACGTTACAAAGGATGGTTCCTAATTGGAAGGTTATTAGTGAATAAGGCAACTTGTGAGGAAAGAGTTCATATGTAGAGACCCATGACTTCTTGAGTGGCTTAATTGAGTTGAACATGTCATGTTTACCCTATGAAAGACTCTCCATTTGTTGGGTAAGACTTTTAAACCTTAGAACCCATTTGGGTGTTTGTGACCCTTGAGTGGACAAGAAGGTAACTTGGGACAATCTATAGGAAGACCCTGTATTTTGAGGAATCTGAGACCTTGTGACTCATTTTTGGTTTAATTATGTCATTTTTACAAAGCCTAAAGTGTTTCTAGTTTTTTTGAAGAGTTTGAAGTGTCATGAAGTTGTACAAGCCCATTCTTGTGAAATATGCCTCCATTAGATTGAATTGAACCCCTGCTTTGCATCATAAACCTATACTGGGAAGCAAAAAATTGATACTCAATTGTACAATCATAAATATCATATAAAAACATGTAGTCCCTCAATGTTTCACCCCTTGAATCATCTGGATGCTCATGCAATCACACCTCAAATCTCAAGAACCTACAAGTGATTAACCTAGTATAATCCTCTCTTTGAACCACAAACTAAAAATATGAATGCTCCATTGTCTATTACACTACACATGTGTTGGAATAATGAAGAAAATATCATTATAAAACTTTTGTGTTTTCATTGATGTCACCATGTTATATGAGTTGCAACTGCAAGTTTAAGTTCAAGGTTGATATGGTATTCTGAACAAATATGTAGGTATTATCCTCAGGTATTTTGCTCCATGATCCTTTGTTTATGAATATCTTTCATTACCATTTTTGGAGATGGTTCTTAGTTACCGTAATATTGAATATTCATAATTTCAAGTGTACAAGTGCTCGTATGGTGAGTTGGAATCCTTCTGTTGCTATATTTTGTTATTAGGTCTATCTTTGGCTGACCTAATAAACATTTGGTGATATAATGAATTAATTATGTATTGTGGATGTATGTGCGACCTATCTTAGGTCCATGCAGACATATTGTAGCATGCTACATTTTTGAATTTTTTTTGGAAATATTTTGTACATGCTTGAAGCTGATAATTAATCTTTTTGGTGAATAAGGAATGCATCTAATTAGGCCGACCTAATTGATGCTTATAGATGAGTTAGATATATATATTGGATGGATTTGAGATTTAAATATATGGAATGAGTGTGAATACAAATCAAGGTGAATATATGTCTGTTGGTATGTGAGTTTATTGAGCATCAAAGGAACTGAATCAACACTTGTTAGGTGTAACTTCATCAGTTTGTATTCTAGCCGTAAGCCATTTTGTTATTGTATCTTTTGTAGGAAGTGAGCCTCCCATTTTTGATAGTGAGTCTTAGCAGTGATCCACCCTTTTTAATATCTTATAACTAGTTATAATATATTGTGAGCTAATCCTCACTATGGTTTTCCCATTTTGGATTTTCCACGTAAAAATTATAGTGTTCATGTATTGTATGGTTTTATGTTCTGCTAATGCTCTTGCTCATTCTTACTATTATATGCATTGGAGTATTTGGATGATGTTTGTTCAATAAGCTTAAGAATATACTGATTCACCCCCCCTCTTAGTATCTTGGGTATTCAACAATTGGTATCAAAGCTTGGTTCCTCTAAAGAAGCCTAACAACTTGAGGAAGATCTTGAAGATGGGACAAATCGATGATAAAGAAGAACTCTAGACAAATATTGATGATCTTGATAAGGCTGAAAGTGAAAATAGAGATTTGAAAGAAAATCTTGATGAGGAAAATGAATGCATCCGAAAATTGAAAGAGCAACTCAAGAAATTCAAAGAAAGACACAAAGAAGTAAGTGAGAAATTGAAACAAGCTAATGAAGAGCTCACCAGATTGAAGGTGCAAGTAGAGGAAAAGAAGAGAATTGAAGATTGTCTAAATATAGTCATGCAAAGAAAGACTGATGAATACACAACGCTTGAAAAATAATTGGTAAACCTAAAATAAAATTTGGAAAAAGCAAAACTATGTGAAGATAAGTTCAAGACAAGCTCCACCAAGCTTGATGAGTTGATTGTAGGACAAAAACCAGCTAAAGGAAAAGGTGGTTTGGGACTAGAATCAGGTGAAAGCTCAAACATTATGGAGACCTCAAACACAGTGAAAAATCAAAAGAATCAAAATAAAGGAAAACAAACAAGAAATCCAAGAAGCTTTGCTAGAAGACCACCTATTAGACAACCAAATGCTTAAATATATCCATCTTTCAATGGCGTTTTATTTTCATGCAATAAATTTGGTCACAGGGCAACAGAGTGCAAGATTATAATAAATTAGTATACTAGTCCCTTCTTCGGACAATGTTTTGCATGCAAGAAAACTGGACATAGAGCTAGTGAATGTAGAACTCAGACGATGAATTGGTTTAATGGAGGTAAAATGAATCAATATTTTGTTAGCTATTGTTATGCATGTAATAAGTTTGGACATAAAGAAAATCAGTACAGATCAAGGATTAATGGAGGTCAAACAAATCAAAAAAATGTTGTTTGCTACAATTTCAATAAACCCAGACACATTTCAAGAGTATGCAGAAGTAAAGGGGGAAAGCACTCTGATCTAGTAAAGAAGAATGAACCAGTGAAGACAATTGACAAGAATGAGGTTAAGAAAGAAATGAACAAGATATGGAAAAAGAAAGAAGAGCCAAAAACATCAAATGCATCTATGCCCCCATTCGGTGCAGACAATTCCTCTGATAATTAGACCCAGCATGGTCTTAGGGGGAGCTTTAAGAAAAAAATGTTTGAACCCCTAGATATTGGGAGTGTCAATCTTTGACATGAAGATATGTTGTAAGGAATGAGGAATTTGAGGAAATTGGATCCTCTTTAACCACATATGATTTGGACACCTTGAAGAAGGTTTGTTCAAATATGTTATGGATGAAGAAAAGTGTAAACACTTTGATGAAAAGAGACAAAAAATAAATAAATAAGATAAAGAAAGATATTGTAGATGTCATCAAGGGTATGGCTGAGAAATATGGCATGTTTGGTGCACTTACATCCGGTTCTACACCTAAGTCAGGAGAAGAAGTTTTTGCAGAGGTTAAGGAAGACATTCCTTCTGATATAGGTGATACAAACATTGCTCTGGAAAAAAATGATGTATATATCCCTCCAGATACAAGTGTTACAAATAATCCTCGAGAGATAGATAAACAAAATGAGGAAGAAGTTGAATTAGAGAAGCATGATTTTTTCCCTTTGGGACAAACTAAAGGAGGAAAAGATAAAGGTGAAGGTGAAAGGAATGAAGAAGAAGGAGACAATGATGAAAAAGAGGAAGAAGAAAAAAGAAGATAGAAAAGGAGAAGAAGAAAAGGTAGAAGAAAAGGAAGAAAGAAATGGGGAATCTATCAGGAAGAATGAAGAAGATCAAAGCCAAGTTGTAGAATCTCAAAGGTCCCCTGGAGAATCTGACGACGACAATGATGTTTTGAAAGGATTGTTATCCAAGAATATCAGGTTCCAGCCGTTGATTCCTTTGGAAATTTTACAACTCCCCATGCTTCAAGGCAATGTGGATCTAGATAAGATTTCTTCTATTCATAAATTGGTGTTAGGGGATGCATTGCATGCATCCAAAAGAAGATAAATTTTGGAGACTCATCAGAAGGGGACAAATATTATTGATGATACCATCAAAGTTTTGCAAGAGGCCACCCCCGATACATCAATGGATACTTCTCTTACTTCGACAGAGAATTTAAAGCTTCTATTGGAATCCTTTAAGTAGTATGTCTCTAGACTTGGTGAGAAGAAAAGGCAACATATTGAAGATAAATTGGTAGAGAAAATGATTTTGGCACTTCATGATAAGTGTGCTTTGGCACACACCAATGTTGAAACTAATTTGGAAGTTGTGCAGGCTTGTGAGTATGAAGAAAATACTTTATCCGATTACAACATTAAGTGGTCGGATGCCACTTAGAATATCAAGGATCTCATGGACTCCATTGAGTCCTAGTTGACTACTGTCTCTCGTACTTACAATGCATCCAAAGATAGATACAAGACAAGTTGGAATGCTATCTCTACTCATAGAGAAAAAATCCTTATTCTACAAAAGTAGAAGGAAGATATCATTATAAAATTTGGTCTATTAGGTGATAGTGTGAGAATGGAATACACTTTGGTGGCCAATGCTTTGGTGAATGTAGAAAAATTAGAGAAGATCAATCTTACTCTTGGTACTCCGAATGATTCTAAAGAGAGTCTAATAGAGTTGAAATATTTGGATAGGATGTTGATAACTACTAAGAAGA
The DNA here is from genome assembly GCA_007115665.2 of Sequoiadendron giganteum. Lineage (NCBI taxonomy): Eukaryota > Viridiplantae > Streptophyta > Pinopsida > Cupressales > Cupressaceae > Sequoiadendron > Sequoiadendron giganteum. The sequence goes on along the minus strand of CM021100.1, from coordinate 153,919,264 downwards.
GTTGGGATAATGGTAAGGCCGTATGTAAATTTATTCTCAAAGAGCTTCAAGGCTTACCTTCCTCTGGGTAAAATTTTTCAGCTTTCATACTTTTTGCACCTCCCTTTGTCCTTAATGTCAAAGGGGGGGAGAAAGGGGAGATAATGTTATGGAAAGAAAAGGGGAGAGTATTGTACATAGGAGGTCTGTAAATTATTTTGGCACATGTTACCATCAATGACAAAGGGGGATATTATTGGAAGAATTAAGAAGAACATATCATTATGTAGATTTTGTGTTTTCATTGATGTCACCATGTTATATGAGTTGCAACTGCAAGTTTAAGTTCAAGGTTGATCCAATATTTTGAACTGATATGCAGGTATTATCCTCTGGTATTTTGGTCTGTAATCCTCTATTGATGAATATATTTCATTACAATTTTGGAGATGGTTCTTGGTTGCTAGAATATTGTATATTTAGAATTTCAGGTGTACAAGTGATCGTATGATGAGTTGGCATCATTTTGTTGCTATATTTTGTTATTTGGTCTATCTCTGGCCGACCTAATAAATAGTTAATGGTATAATGAATTAATTATGTATTGTGGATGTATGTACGACCTATCTTAGGTCCATGCTGACATATTGTATCATGCTACATGCTTGAATTTTTTATAGAAATATTTTATACATGCTTGAAGTCGACAATTAATATTTTTGGTGAATAAGGGATGCATCTAATTAGGCGGACCTAAATGATGCTTGCGGATGAGTTAGATATATATATTGGATGGTTTTGAGATTGAAAGATATGGAATGAGTGTGAATACGAATCAAGGTGAATATATGTCTACTGGTATGCGAGTTTATTGAGCATCAAAGGAACTGAATCGACACTTGTTAGGTGTAACTTCATTAGTACGTATTTTGGTTGTAAGCCATTTTTTTATTGTATCTTTTGTAGGCAATGGGCCTCCCATTTTAAATATTGATTCTTCGAAATGCACCACCCTTAGTAATATCTTATAATCAATTATACTATATTGTGAGCTAATCCTCACCATGGTTTTTCCCATTATGGGTTTTCAACATAAAAATTCTAGTGTTCATGTGTTGTGCTCTTTTATGTTTTGCTAATGCTCTTGCTCATTCTTACTGTTATATGAATTCGAGTATTTGGATGGTTTTTGTTAAATAAGTTTAAGAAGATACTGATTCACCCCCCTCTCAATATCTTGGGTATTTAACAACATTCTCTCCAACGTCTATTAGAAATCAAAAATCTGATTTCATATGTAAAATTTATGCTCAAAATCATGAAACCAAGAACATATAATTTCAAGAACCCCAAAACTGATGAAAACAACAAAATCATGAAACCAAACATGTACCAATGCATAGTTTTTGGAACCAACTTTCCAATGAGTATAAAAAGTCAAAAAATGGACACCTTGGGTGAAAGGCAAAGCAGGTGGTGTTGGATATTGTTGGTGTTGTCATTGATGTCAACCTCCAATATGGTCAGGGAGATTTTTGGTGTTGTCATTAGTGTTGACATTGATGTCAACCCATTAGGGAGATTGTTGAACTAGTTTTTGGAATATCTTAAACTATGTTGTCATTAGTATTATGGTTGGAGGTCAGCCTCTAGTGTAGTCATGATGAGAATTTTTTGTGATATTGAGCAACATTGCAGATGTTGTGGATGTGTTGAGAAGGTGCTTGAGGTGTTGCTGATGTAGTTGGTTCACTTGGTTTCCAAGTAATTTTGATAAAAATTTAATAAGAGAGTGTGCAAGGTGACAAAGGTGTGTTCTATGTTGTGCTCTACATTTCTTCATGGTTGAAGATATGCTTGTGTAGTTAGGATGTGATGATCAAAGGTGTTATATCGAGATATTTAGGTTTTGGATCATGTGATAAAGGAAGATGTATTTGATAGTTTTTTTTCTTGTGAAGAAGGTTTTCTAGGAGAAATGGAATTGATCTGCATTACTTTGTGTTGTTGTTTCTTGTCTAGTGGATGTGGGAATGTGCCAATATTATCTATAACTTCCTTCCCTTGAAGTTTATGGTGCTAAGTTGTTCCACAAGGTTGGTTAGTGAGTTGTAAGTCTGTTCCAATGTGTCTGGTTGCATACAATAAAAGAGTTCTTTAGTTTCAGGTGGTTGCATTAGTGGTGTTGAATATTTTTGGATGTTTTGAAGAGTTTCTATAGGGTCCACGTGGTGTTTATGGACCTGGAGAGGCATGTATGTGGTTTCTTGTCAGTGTTAGTGCAGGTTTGGTCAACCTCGCATGCTAGCACTAATTGTGAAGGTTGTTTTTTGTTTGTGGAAGCGTGGTGAATTGTGTCAGTGTAGATTTGGGTCCTAGTTAAACCTTGGCATGGTCTATCTTGACTTCTTTCCACTGTGGAGGTGTTTGGTGCCAACCTATTTGGTGTTACAAGTTTGAGGTGCATATATTTCATTGAGGCTGACCTAATTAAGCTTTTTAGGTCACAAATGGTATGAAAGTGAGGTGAATTGTTGGAGATAGGGTGTGAGTGTGTAATGATGTCAATTTGATCAAGTGTGGTTATTGAAATGTGAGATTAAATTCCTATGACTCCAAATGCAGTGAGCAGAAGGTGTCTACATTTTTTAGTGTGCCTGATGTAGCTAGAGGCAATGAGCCAAATGTTGTAGATGGTGCAGAGTTGTAGTGGTGGATTTATCATATTGCTTTGAGATAGTGAATCTCTTTGTAATAGTCTCCTTCTATTATTATTTATTTTGGACAGTGAGTCCTTTGGGCAATGAGCCCTTTGGGCAGTGAGCCCTTGGCAACGAGCGTTTATTCTTTTCTAGTTAGTAATGCCTCCAACAATGAGCCTATTGTATTCAATGTTGCTATTCATATATATGTGAGCTAATCTTCATAATGTTTTTTCCTTGATTAGGGTTTTCCAAATAAATCTAATGTTCTATTGTGTATGGTTATTGTTGTGTTGTTCTTTCATATGTTTCAATTCTATTAATGTTTAGATAAGGGTTTAATGTTTGATAAGTGTTTGAAATTTAATGAGGGATTAAATGTTTTATGTACAATTGATTCACTCCTCTCTTAGTTGTCTTGTGCATTTAATAATTGGTATCAAATTTGTGGTTCCTTGGAAGAATTTTAATTGCTTGAGGTAGATTCAGATGGTTCACAGGAAGGGTGTCATAGCTCCTATGTTTGATGGAACAAATTATGTTTACTGGAAAGTCGAGATAGAATCCTTTCTTAATTCTCTAGCGTTTGGTGTTTGGAAATCAATTGAAATTGGATATACTATTCCTATTGTTGGTTCGACAAGTAACAACAATGGCAAAGCAAGAAATGATATCTTGAGTGGTCTTTCTAATTTTAAACTTGGAAAAGTGACATTTCTCAAAATTGCTAAAGAGGTTTGGATGAAGTTGTAGAGCATTTATCAAGGAGATGATAAGGTCAAGCAAGTAAAGATGCAAAACTACAAAGATAATTTTGAAACCTTGAGGATGTCATAAAATGAAGATATTAATTCCTACATTCTTAGAGTAGATGAAGTTTTTAATGCCATCAATGATTTTGGTGGTAAGTTGAAAGAAATTAAAGTTTTGAAAAGGGTGTTGAGATCTCTTCCTAAATCTTATAGTTCTGAAGTTTATGCTATTGAGGAAGATCATAATTTGGATAATTATTCTAGAGATAAAATGTTTGGTGCTTTAATTTCTTTTGAATTGAGATATTTTGGTAAAGATGCTACAAGTAAATAAAATACCTTTAAAGTTATCAAGGTAGAGAAGGATGATGAATTAGATCTCGATGATCTTGATGAGGTGGAAGAAAATTTTGTAAGGAGATTGAAAAAGGGAACTATAAAATACAGAGTTAAGTTATCCTTTAAGTGTTTCAATTATGGAAAGACAGGTCATTATGCTTCGAAATGTCCAATCAAAGTTGCAAATGACAAACATAAGGATCATAAAGGAAGATATGTCAAGAATATTTATTATGTTGAAAAAGACAATGGTATATCTCATGATGAGGAATCAAACTATCCTAATGAAGATAGTGATGAATGCTTGTTCATTGCTCTAAATGTTGGAGCTAATTCCACTAATCCTAAAAGATGTGTGAAGGAAAGTGCTTCGGAAATGGGTCACAATATTGAAGGAACTATGGTGATTTATTTTCATGCAAGAGAGGAGAGAAAGTACTAGATAATTTATATTGGATAATCAAATCATATGACAAGTGATAAGAGTAAGTTTTTTAAACTTCAAAAGTATGATGGTGGTCTTGTTAAGTTTGGTGATGATAAATCTACTAAGATATGTGGAAAAGGCTCAATTAGTTTTGATGACAAGCATAAAATAGATGATTTTATCTATGTCAAGGGCCTCTGACATAATCTTCTCAGTGTAGGAAAAATATGTAACAGAGGATACAATTTGGTGTTTCAAGATGATGGTTATGAAATCAAAAAATGAAGATCTGAAACTTTGGTTGTTGTAGGAACAAGGATATAAGGTAGTGTTTATTAGTTCAAAGGTGGTGGTGTTAAGTGTTTTTTGTCTCAAATCAATGAAAGTTGGTTGTGACATAGAAGAATGGGTCATCAATTTTGATAACCTTGTGAAGATTAGTTCTAGTGATGGTGTGAGAGATCTGCCAAGGATTGAAAAACCTATCAATGCAATCTACAAAGATTGTTAGTTTGGACAATAGATAAAGAAGAGGTTCAAGAGTAAAGAATATTCTACAGCAGGACCTTTGGAATTGGTTCATACATACTTATGTGGACCTACTAGAATAAGAAGCTCTCATGGTGTTAGGTATTTTATGCTATTGATAGATGATTATTCTAGAATAACCTAGATTACATTTCTCAAAGAGAAATCAAAGCTCTAGATAAGTTTAAAGCATTTAAATCTATGGTTGAGAATGAAACGGATATAAAAATCAAGTGCTTGAGGTTTGATAGAGGTGGTGGGTTCACCTCCAATGATTTTAACAGTTTTTGTGAAGATGATGGAATAAAAAGACATTTTTCAGCTCCTAGAACACCTCAATAGAATAAAGTTGTGGAGAGGAAGAACATGACAGTTCAAGAGCCAACAAGGACTATGATGAAGGAGGAAAATATACTTGATATCTATTGGAGAGAATCTATTCATACTATAGTATACATTCTTGATAAAGGTCAAGCAAGAGTGAACAGTTCTAAGACTCCCTATGAGTTATGGTATGGAAAACCTTCTATTGTGAAATATTTTAGAGTGTTAGGAAGTAAATTCTATGTTAGAAGAGGTGAAGAAAACTTAGGAAAGTTTGATGCAAGATTGGATATTCTACAAAGAGCAAGGCCTACCGGTGCTACAAAAATATTCTGAAGAAGATAGTTGAGAGTGCAAGTGTCAAAGTGGATGAAGAACCACATCAGAGCTCAATGTTGATAGAAGGATATGAAACTTATGAACCCCCTTTTAGTAAAGAATAAAATGATGAAGAGAAAGAAAAAGAGATGACAGTTGAAGAGGAAGAAGCTCCAAAAAATATCCCTATGACTCCTAAGAATCTGTAGAAGAATCATTCTGAAGATCAAATTATTAAAGATATGAGAAAATGTGTGTTGAGAAGAAGAAAATATGCTATGGTAGAGGAATAGGTAAAATTTAATTTAATTTCAGAGGTAGAACCTAAAACTATAACTAAGGCATGAAAATATGAGAATTGGATCAAAGCTATGGAAGAAGAGCTGGAGAAATTTGAGAAGAATCAAACTTGGGAACTGGTTCCAAGACCTTTAAATTAGAATGTAATAGGAACTAAGTGGGTTTTTAGGAACAAGTTGAATGAAGATAGAAAAATTGTTAGAAATAATGCCATGCTTGTATGTAAGGTCTAATAACAATTGAAAGGAACAGATTTTGAGGACTTTTGATTTGGTGGGAAGGATGGAAGCTATTAAAATGTTTTTGGATTTTGCAGCAAATAAAAACTTCAAGGTTTATCAAATGGATATCAAGTTTGCATTCTTGAATGGTGAGTTAGAAGAAGAGGTGTACATTGAATGACTAGAAGGTTTTCAGTTATTAGAAGATGTTGATATGGTATGTAGATTGAAGAAAGAATTTTATGGACTCAAACAAGCACCCAGAGCTTGGTATGCAAGATTGGATATTGAAGGAGAATAAATCTTGATTGTGGTAGTGTATGTTGATGACATAATCTTGTAAGGAAATGGAGGTATGTGCAAGAGGATTTTAGAAGAGATGTAAAAAGAGTTTAAGATGTTGAAATGTGTGGGGAGATGAATTTATTCGTTGGGTTACAAATAAGTCAATCAGAAAAAGGTATTTTCATTTTACAGTCAAAGTATGTTAAGGAAATGTTGAATTTTAGAATGGAGGATTCTAAACCAGTATGCACTCTTATGATTACTAGTTACAAGTTGAACAAAAATGATGAATCTCCTAAGACAAATTAGAGAAAGTATAGATCAATGATTGGTGGATTTCTATACCTAACTGTTACTAGATCAAATATCATGCATGCAATGTTTCTTGTGGAAATATTTCAAGAAGATCTCAAAGAATCACATGTTGTAGTAGTCAAAAGGATATTTAGATACTTGAAGGGCACTCCAAACTTTGGTTAATGGTATCTTGGGGATATTGGTTTCTCCTTGAGTGCATACACATATGCAAATTGGGCATGATGTGCAGATGACATAAAATGTACAAGTGGAGGTGCTTTATTTCTTGGAAGCAGATTGATTTCTTGGTTGAGTACGAAGCAGGTTTCAATGTTATTATCTACTGTAGAGACATAGTATATTGCACCAACATCTTGCTACACATAGGTGTTATGAATGAAGTAGACATTGAAGGATATTAGAGTATCATATGATGAACCTATCTCTATCTTGTGTGATAATACAAGTGTTATTAATATTTCAAAGAAACTAACGATGCATTCAAGAACAAAGTATATCTCTATCAGGTATCACTTTCTAAGAGAGAAAGTTGTAGAGAATGAAGTGAAGTTGGAGTATGTTTCTACAAAGGATAAAGTTGCAGAAATTTTCACAAAAGCTCTTTGAAATGATACATTTGAGCATCTCCAAAATAATTTAGGGGTTATTTCCCCTCCTTTCAACTAGATGCATAAGAGTGTATTTTTCCAGGAGAGTAATTCAAGATACATTTTTGATCTTGGACTAATGCTAAAGGCTACCTCTTAGGGGGAGTAGATAGTAGTGTTTTTTTTTGTGCAGTTAGGTGGAGAATATCTTGTGCCCCTAAGGGGGAGAGAGCTAAAATGTGAAATAAAAGAAGAGAGTGTTGTATAGTAAAATCAAGGGAGAGAGTAGAAAAATAAGAGTAGTGAAAATTAAGTGTAGTGCAAAGAATAGTGGAGAGAGAGTAATTTCCAGTTAGTGTTCCCTAAAGTAAATAATGTAGATGATGTCGAAGGGGAAGATGCTACCTTTTTCCATTGATATCAAAGGGGGAGAGTGAAGTTTGAAAAATCCTCAAGAAAGGGAGAGAGAATAAAAGGGGGAGATAATATTGTTTTAAAAATAGTGGCAAAAGGAGAGTGTATGTGTGGTGTAAGAGGTTCCCCAATAAGGGGGAGTAATTCGTGATGCAGAGTTACTTTTGTTGTTGATGGTTTTTTAGAGCTGGTGTTTCCATTAATGACAAAGGGGGAGATTTTTGGAGATTGATGGTGTTGTAATTTATGCCAACCTCCAATATGATCAGGGAGATTGTTGGAGATTGTTGGTGTTGACATTGATGTCAATCCCTTGTGGAGATTTTTAAACTAATTATTGGAATTTGTTGCATTATGTTGTCATTAATATTATGGTTTAATGTCAACCTCTAGTGTAGTCATGATGATGTGGTGTTGAGAAGTGATGCAAATGCTATGGATGTGTTGGGAAGGTGCTTGAGGTGTTGTTAACATAGTTGGTTCACTTGGTTTCCAAGTGATTTTAAGAAACTTTGAATGAGAGTGTGCAGGGTGACGAAGGTGTGTTCTATGTTGTGCTCTGTATTTCTTCATGGTTGAAGATATTCTTATGTAGTTTGGATACGATGATCATATATGTTCAAAGGTGTTATATCTAGTTTTAGGTTTTAGATCATGCAACAGAGGAAGATGTGTTTGAAAGTGTGTTTTCTTGTGAAAAAGGTTGTTTGGGATAAATGAAATTAATCTGCATTTCTCTTTATTGTTGTTTCTTGTCTTGAGGACATGGGAGCATGCTAATATTGTTTGTAACTTCCTTCCCTTGAAGTTTGTGGTGTTATTTTGTTTAGCAAGGCTGATTAGTGAGTTGTATGTATGTGCCAGTGTATTTGGTTGCACAAAATGAAAGTTTTCTTCAGTTTCAAGTGGTCATGTCAGTGGTGTTGAATATTCCTAGATGTTGTGGAGAGTTTCTATGTGGTCTATGTGATGTTTTTTGACTTGGAGAGGCATGTAAGTGTTCGCTTATTAGTGTTAGTGCAGGCTTGGTTGACTTGGTGTGCTAGTGCTAATTGTGGAGATTGTTTGTTGTTTGTGGAAGCATGGTGAAGCACACCAGTGTATATTTGAGTCCTAATTAACCCTTGGCATGGTATTCCTTCAATTATTTCCATTGTGGAGGTGTTTAGTGATGACCTATTTGGTGTTGCACATTTGAGGTGGATATGTTTCATTGAGACCGACCTAATAAGTTTCTTTATGTTCCAGATGATTAAAAAGAAAGGTGAATTGTTAGAGATGGGGTGAGTGTGTAATGATGTGAATGTGATCAAGTGTGGTGATCTAAGTGTGAGATTAAATACCTATGACTCTGGATGTAGTGAGAAGAAGGTGTCTACATTTTTAGTGTGCCTGATGTTGCTAGAGGCAGTGAGCCAAAGGTTGTCGATGGTGTAGAGTTATAGTGGTTGATTTCTCCTATTACTTTGAGGTAGTGAATCTCTCTATAATAGTCTTCTTGTATTCTTCTTTCTTTCAAATAGTGAGCCCTTGGCAATGAGCCTTTCTTATTTTCTAAGCAATGAGCCCTTCGATAGTGAACCTATTGTATTCGATGTTGTTATTCATATACATGTGAGCTAGCTCTCACCATGGTTTTTCCTTACTTAGGGTTCTTTTATGTAAATTTGGTGTTCTATTATGTATGGTTGTTGTGTTGTTATTCCATATGTTTGCATTCTACTAATGCTTAAATAAGGGTTTAAAGTTTGATAAGTGTTTGAAATTTAATGAGGGATTGAATGTTTTATGTACAATTGATTCACCCCCCCTCTCAGTTGTCTTGTGAATCTAATAAGTTCCCCCTTTGGGTAGCTTGTCGATGGTGGCAACACTGCCTACAAGGGTGGTGCAGACCCTCTAGAAAAAATCAATATGGTTTAATTTTTACTTGAAAATTTTAACAGATATAAATTTTTTTATGTGGATTTAAAATTTGTATTTTAAAATTATGGCAAGGTTTAAAAATTTTTAAGCGACACTATTAAATTTTTATAACCTTGTGGAGGGAGACTGGGCTTGGCCCTACCGGACCGAGGGGCCTGTGCTAGGGGAATAGCCCCATTGGCAGGAGAACCTATCGGTTGAGGGCTGACAAGTACTGGAGTACTTGTTGGTATTGTTGACCATGGGGAGTGGTCTGTGAACCCCTCTATACATCTATATATATATATATATATATATATATATATATATTTTATTTTTATTTTTTAACAAATAAATTTTTGCATGTCTTTATTTTCAAAGGTCGATTATTATTTTCTAATATTTTTATTTTTCCTTCTATAGACGTCGTACGATTGTACGATGAGTTGTGGGGGCAAAAAAATTTCATTTTCAAGTGGTCAAAATAGGGAAAATTTTATATCAATTTTTGTTTATCGACCATCTTGGATCCAATGGTGAGGTTCATTTTGTCTCAAGAAGTCATCTATGAAATTTTCTCTACAAAACTCTCATATGAAAGCATAATCCAAGAAACCATTTGACCCAAAATTTTCAATCCTTAGATTTATAATAAACCTAAAAAATCTACAAAATAACACTTGCACATGTGTTCCATATCTTGCAATGCCTCAGATCTATCTTGCATATCCATGGATTCAACTTTGCACCAAATCTATTTAAACAAGGGTTATAACAAAACTTAGAATCTCACACCTCCCACAACCATTAAAAATTTGATACCACTTGTTAGGAAACAACACATCAATGCCTAGTTAATTCAATCCATTCCCTACATAACCCCATGAGATAAAATCATGCATGCAATCTTATAGAATAACCATAATGCATAGTTCAACATAGACAAGCCACAATATAACACAAGATATACCATGGGAAAACCCTCAAGAGGTAAAAACCTAGCCTCCAAAGGCATCCATACTCCATATATTATTCAAAAATAAAACAATACATGCACTTACAGAGTTACCATGAATACTTCTAAAATATCAAGCCTCTCCAATGCATCCTAATGTGTCCAAACATGAATCCACACATCCCATGCCATGCTTCACATATGCACTCCTCATAAAGACTCAATAATGACAACCCACTCACCTATCAAACCTTAACCACTAAACATGTGTTTAATTTTATAGAGACAAGCTCACACAAATACAAACAAGTGGTAAGATAAAATCTTGTGAGCACAAAATCACTGACCCCTCATTAAATATCGGGTACTACGTTTTCACTTTATTAAATACTTTCCCTAAATATTAAATTATTATCCTATGTCTCCCACACATAAAATAATAAACCTAATGTTATAATACACCTTTACAAGTCGCCCCAAATAATTATCTAATGTGGCTAAACACACCTCCTAGGTGCACCATAATTAAATAATTATTTCATTACAACATCATAATATTAACAATTTATTCAATGGTGTACAACACCATATCCTAGCATTGTAATCCCTAACTCAAATCAATTTCGTGTGAAGTTAGGTCATCCATGGCTTGCTTCCATGAATCTGTTCCCCTTTTTAATTCATAAGTATGCCAAGTTCCCATTTGAAGGACAAGTACATACTATATATCATAGTGATTTTAAGCCCTTGTCTCTTTGTGGAAACTTTTTCCTCAACTAATTTTTTCCACAGCCAACCCAACTCACTTGACCCCGTGAGGATTCTCTCTTTCTATCATATAAAAAATTCAAAGCTAGCCACATTACCCGACTATCTCTTACCAACATCTCATCCACTATTCTAGTTTTTCCCCTTAAGGCTCCTCAATATCATGTGGTTATGATGGTTGTTCCTCCTATTCCATAAGTAATGAACAAACTGTAGAGTCTAAACTAGTATATTGTAAAATTGGTAGAAACCACACAATTCAGAGGTATGACTAGCTGAACAGTCCACTGAACATTGTAAAGATTTCATTAAATTGTCAACCAAGATTTGTAAACTTGTGATGGTGTTGCACTATATGTGACTTCAAAGACCTGAGGTTACCTAAGTTATCCTATTAAAGGTATTCTACTTGTTGGAGAATCACATAAATGCATAACAGTGAAAGAAGTAAACTAGTGCTAATGGCTATAGATGCCTACAACATAACCTATAATTGAACTACTATTAACAAAGAATTGATGAAACTAACTCAAACTATTCAAAACTGTAACTGAACTTATCCTAAACTTCAGAGTACTAAAACTTAACTAAATGCATTCATGCTCATGAGAATTCATTACTAATAATCAAAATATGAGAATCTATTATGACTTACATGAAACTTATGAATTAATGATAAATAAAATAACTACTAAACAAAATTAATCAACTGCAAATGTAGTGAAGAACAATTACCTTGAGTGGAATTCTCAAGTGGTTGTATTCACTTAACTAAAATAAAATCTAAATCTTCAGATTCTACACATTTATATGAACTTTAACTTCATTCATTACGCATCACAAAATATTGCACAAGATCTTCCTCACATATTTTATTCAAGGAAATAATTTATGAATAATCAACATGTCTATAGATTATAACTAAAAATTAATTGATAACAAAATACTAAATCAACTTCTATCCAAGAACTCAACCACTAGCTATATACAAGCATGAGGGAATTTATTCTAAACACAACTCCTAATTGAAATCATTAACTACAACTCCCTAGATATCAGAGTATGCAATTAAGATTGAATTATTCAAAATTCAACTGAAAAGAAACAAGAGTTCTAATAGAATTGAAACTCTGCAAAATGGATCTGCATGTGGAACACACAAATAGATATCTAGAATCCTAACAAAAAAAAGAATTCTTCTTCTCAACGCCTTATTCATTTTCATAATTATGCATGACTAACTCCATCAGGTACCTCCACATGGTATTAATTACACTCATCTTGATCTAGCACTTCCCCTGTTTCACTGTCCAAGTCTTCCTTTTGCTGCGGGCTACAACTTCCAATTGTTGTGAGCTACAGTGTCTTTTTGTGCTACAAGAGGTTAACCCAAAAAACATATACACAAAGCTAACTACCATGATTACAAACATAATTACATCCATATTTCATACATAATCACATATAAACCATGCAATGCTACTATATCATAACTATATTTTCATTACTATAATTCAGGTCCAAGGTTGCATAATAAACATGAAAAGATAGCATAGCATAGGAATATTGTTTAAAAGGTTTGTCTGATAATGTTTGAAAGCATGCATAAAAACAACAAAAAATAGGCTAATAAATGAACTCATCACAAACCATAACTCGAATTGGGTATCCTTCCCTAACCCTAAGTGTTTGGCATATATGTTGTGGTTCCACCTCTTCCATCTTGTTAAAGACAATGAAGTGAACACTTGACACAATCTATAATTTCTTGCACTTTAAGGATTGCTTTTGTTTCTCACAATTCTAGAGGAACATATTCCACTATACACAAACCCCTCTCTCCCATCTTCTCCCAACCTTTGGTGGTTCCTTTTGTTTCTCCTACAAAGGAAGAAAAGGAATCAATGTTTGGAAACACCCAAGTTCCCCTTCACAAGCTCAAGCTAGTACACGATAAAATCAAAATACAAAGAATGTAAGAGATGATGCCATGCTAGCTTATTGAAAGAAATGAATCTTCACCTAATTATCCCTCTCCACTATAACCAAATTCTAATGAGGTCCCTCTCCCTCATTCGTCTTTGCCATCACTTGAATCCACTTCACCTTCATCGCCAACTCATAAAATTGATACTTATCTTTCCAAACCAAGACAAAGAATAAAAAGTTCACCACCTTCACCACCATAAATTCCATGGGACTATTCCATCCCTCCTCCCAAATATTATTCTATGATTGACAGTAATCATGACCACATGAGGAGCACTAACATAACACCCATTATGGTCTATTCCAACATTGATTCATATGATAACATGATTGAACCCCTAGAAGATCATATATAATTATTTCTTATCGTTGTAAAATCAATGAACTTAGTTGGGGGCAAGTGTGATGATCCTTCAAGTGATCCACCATGCGTTGAATCTAGTGCCTCTCCTTTTATTGCACTTGTTGTAGTCCCTTTAGCATGTTGTTTGCCTTCTATATATGATGAAAATGATTAGGATGCAGATGATCCACTATAGCCTAGCTCACATTTGTACTACCCATTTTATTTATGTTATGATTGCAAGTATTCTTACCCCCCATAATGTGTTTCCTGATGAAAAGGGTGAAAAATTAGGTGGTTTGTTAAAATGGGATTGAAGAACCACTTAGGGAACTATTTCTCACTCTTTCATTAGGAAATGAGATCCACACAAAGAATTGAATTAGAACACTAAGGTGAGTCAATTCAAGGTGTGAATATGCAATTTTCCTTATGACTGAAGGATGGGGGTTAGGTTCACTAGGAAATTTTGGGTGAAAAATTAAAAATATCAAACTAACCCAATCATGCCAAATTAAACTTGAAACAACAATATTAAACTCAAAATAAGTAGAACCAAAAATTAAATTGCAGATCTCAGAAGGGAATAATTGTGTTTACCAGTCACCAAAAGTAAGTTTTCAAAGGTTTGTTGGGACTCATTTTCCCAAGGGTGAATGAGTCCATTGTCAAGGTTTTTTCTGCATCTTTTAGGAGCCTTTGATACATATCTAAATCTTCCAATTTTTCCAAGTGGAAGTGTCGAAATATCAGAAACATATTTTGTAGATGATTTTATGTAAGATGACAACTTTTGCAACTTCTTCAAATTTTCTCTTCAAGAAATCTTAAAGCTTTCTTCCACATGGATCTGCAAACACAACATGATAGGGAAAAATTGTTTTTTTTTTTGGTGAATGGCAAACCCCATTTTGGTAATCAAACCTTGAAATGAATAAAAGCATGAAAGAGGGAATGAATAATTAACAAATCTATGTTACCACTCAACTAACCCTTGAATAAACCTTGGAATGTAGATCTACATCTTGCATGAAATGGCTTCAATGGATTTGGATCTTGACACTTGAATCTTTCTTGAAATAGTGCTTTGAATGCTTGAATTGATCATGAAACCTACATCACAATGTTAGCTCTAAAAAGATGCATGATGCAACAAGAATTTCATACAATGATTGGATCTTGAATGCTGCAATAAAAATCTGATAAATCTACTCTTTAATGTCTTTAATTGCTCTTGAAAGTTCTCTTGAAGTATCGTAAAATTTCTAGGATGATCTCTTGAAAATATTAGGTGAAACATAGTGAAATAAACTTATATTATAGGTATGTGTCCTTAATTTCCTGAAATTCAAATATCACAAGTTGACATTGAATCACATATTTGAATATGTTAAAATACTGCCAAAAACATAACTTAAATTTAGGTCATAAGGTCTAGGGAGGACCCATTTTCCCGTGGGAGAATGGGTTTGAGGTCCATTAACCTAGGACACACATTACTCATTGTGAAGTGTTATGTTAAGGCATTAATGAATGTCAGGTTTCCTCTTTGGAAAATGTAATTTAATGGACTAAAAAAATGTAATTTAAGGACCAATTGAGGCATAACTAAGCTCAATTAATTAATGGAGCACTAAATAAGTGTGAAGTGTAAAGAGGTACACTTTACAACACTAAATTAAGGCACAATCAAGTCCAATTTAACTAGGAGGGCCCAAAAAAGTGATAAAATGTAAAGGGATACATTTTCCATCACTACTTAGCCCCCACTTTAGTGAGAGGATGACTTTGCATCAAACTTACACTAAAGTAGACAATCAAAACATATGTATGCATCAATGACAAGATAATATATCATATAATATCAAAGACTTAAATAAAAAAGGTAAAAACAAAAAGGGTGGATCAAGCCTCAATTGTCCAACATGATTTGAAACATGTCTCAAATGTTTGTCTTAAAATTTTCAGAAGTGGAACTCATTGTCCACTATGTAAAAAACATGCACACTCACATAAGCTAATGGAACTCCGGTTGTCCACTAGGTGAGCCCCCAAGGGTGGAAAATGGGAGATTCTTATTAGGCTCCCATACCATACCAAAGCTATACCTCTGATAACTTTAATAAGGCACCACAAAACAAAACAAAACATTAAAGGGGTGGGAAATGAGAGATTCTTATTAGGTTCCCATACCATACCAAAGCTATACCTCTAATAACATCAATAAGGCACAACAAAAAAACATCAACTTTGAACTTTATAAGGCCTAACAAGCTGCATTATGCTAAGAACCTATTAATAAACAAGGAAAGGATCCACAAGCAAGCAAAGTGTGTTATGCTTGGTGGCCATAAAAATGGTTTAAGTTTCACAAGGTTAGCAAGCTACGTTATGCAAAACACTTATTAAAAAAAGTTAAAATAAACATGTTCAAAGGGATTTTTATTAGTTCATGTAAGGTCTCCTCTTAGGGAACATCATGTCTAATGTCTCCAAGAGAGGAAAAGTCAATGATAAAAGATTCACAACTTAGGGAATGCAACGCGTAGCATCACCACTTAGAGGAAATTCATATGCCAAGAAAGGCCACACTCCTAAAGGACATCAAACCCAATGACACCACCAAGAAAAAGACACATCACAAGAAGTAATAATATCACACAATGAAACATAAGGAATGTCAAAATTTTCAAAAATAATAATGCTAATGTATGCCCCCACTTTAAATAAATTGCTAAACACCATGCTATGAGAAATTACTTTAATGCAACAAATGATAAATGTTAACAATAAAGGAGACATGAGAGCTTGTTCGAAAAGCCCCATGCGAAGTCATATGTATCCAAATGAAGCTATGTCATGGAAAAGAAAGGGTTGCCCTCAAAATGAAATCCCAAACACATAAGAGATCTACATATTTGGGGTCAATATGTCTTTGCTACAGTGATTTATAGAGCTCAAAAACATCATCATTCCCCAACTACTCATAGAATTAGAAGAATGACACATAGAGAGAAAAAAAAAGAATAAACACGAAGGCACATCAAATAGAACAATATGGGGGATCACATTACACATGAAATAACATGAAGAACATGAAAAAGAAAAAGAAAAGACAAGAATGGCAAGGCATATGCGAGTCAACCTATAATAGGTTGTACACATCCCAATATTGTTCAGTATATGTAGAAGGTAGATAACTAGCCAAAGGGACAACATCAAGTGCCAAACTAGGACAAACACCAAGTTCAACACTCTCTTTAGGAAGATCATCATTTAAGCTCATGGAAGAGGAAAATAATGAATTGAACACTTTATGCACTCCCTCATCAATCTTAGTAGTTTCATTATCATCATCCAAGTTAATCACAATAAAAATGTCTAATGACAATATCTATAGAAGCTTGTTATTTTTGAAAAAGTAAGCAACATTTATAGGGTTTTGTACCCTACACAACAAGCCACAAGGACCAAAAAATATCAAGTCCATAAAACTAACAAAAAGTAAAAAAAGAATAGAAACAACACAATAACAACACTACGACCATGGACAGGCAGCTCAGACACAAAACACAGGCCTAGGCAACAACTAACTGACATTGTCCTAGTTTTTGAACACAAGGTCCACAAAATCGTCCTCGACCCAATCTTGATTCTCCTGGGCATTATTGCCCTCTACCCCCTCTTTGATCACTGTGGACAGGGTACTAGTCAAAAAATTACCTAGCTTCATCCTGAAGCGGGTCAGGCCTCTGAATATTTTGTCAAGCGTGTCTATCTTCTTTTTAAGCACACGGAGCTCCTCACCATCATCTGTGGTCCTTGGGATCTCACCATGCTCAATAGCCAGAGGGTACAAAGACTGAGAGGCTGAAGTCTCTGTGTTGTCCAGGGTAAAGTGGGGCCCTTCCACATTTTCTTCCTCTTCCTCCTTGGTCTCCTCTTCCTTATAATCCTTTTTGTTTGTTTGCTCCTCCTCCGAGTCCTCAATAATCTACCTTTTTTATTGTTTTCTGCCAATTTCCCAAACCTTCGGATGATAGTCTCCTCTCTAGTCATGACCATGGTCTCCATGACCATTCCACCTTTAGAATCTTTCCCCACAATATTCTTCCCTTTGCCCTCTTTCACCATCGACTCTGATTTTTTTTTTTTTATCATCTTTGCCTTTTTTCATTGTGGTGGCTCTTTAAGCAGACTTGGTCGGGGTGGCCTTGAGTTCACACAGGCTGGTCGCGACACTTGTATGTGCATTACCTGCACCACCCTTAAGTTTTATAGCAGCCTGTTTGGGTTTGGGTTTTTCAGCAGTACCCAGGTGGGGTTTTCTAGAAGGGCTTTTAGATTCAGCAGGGGAGATATTTGCAAAAACCAAGGGTTCAATCTCTTCAATATGGATAGAAGAAATGGCTCTAAGAGGACATAAGGCCAAATGAAAAATGGTAGAGTCTCAAAATAATCCCCTGATGGAGAGGTAGAGGTTGAATTCCATTCAAGTTAAGACTGACCATTTATTTTCATTTTTCAATCGAATTCTCTAGGTCCATGAGCAGAAAGAAAGGAAAACTAAGTAGGATTTTATGCCTAAGATGATTCACTAGGGGAAATGATAGAAAAATTAGGTTTTAAACCTACCTTCAAGCGTGACATACTTCATAAGAGATAAACACACATGGTCCCAGGGCTATGGAAGGGCTTCATGTTCAAATCCCAAATAGTTGCGGACCATCTCCTTGTTCCCCACAAAAAAATAATTCATACTGTCATTGTCTAGAGTCTGAGTATGCTTTGGATATTTCTTCCGAGTGCACTACATTCTGGTAGCTTGTGCTATCACCTCTTCATTGAATTCAAAATAAATTCCACCCAACATAACCCTTTGGTCCTTCCAAGAATTAGCAAATTGGATAGACAGGTTAGGGTCGTGGCCCACAAGAATCTTCATGAGAGGAGAAAGGCCACCCTCAATGCAAATATGCCACACAAAAAGATTCTTATGGAACTCTCAACAATTATCAGGCTCAGTCCAAACGTGGTCACCACCCATGATGTTAACTTGCATAGGAAAACAAAGAACTTGGAATAATAAAAGGATAGAGACATCGGCAGAGCAATAGGCTTTCTTCGCATTATGGATACTAAGGCAAGGATTGCATCGTTGGATAATCATGCTAGTTTGCAGATGACACACATGAAAAGAAAGATCACCAAAGAAAGACGTAACTATGTCATTAATGTGAATCTTAAGGTCATTGTGGAAAGCTAAGTAGGAATTGGTGGGCGAGCAAGGTTTCTTGGCCATAATTCAATTGCACAAAAAACTATGCAGGGTGGCCACTTGGCCAAAGTTAGAAATGTCAATGTAAGCATATTTAGAAGCCAATGCTAAAATAGTAGGATTGAAGGTGCTAGAAGGGAGATTTCTCTCATTATTAAACATCATATCAACATTCATAACTATAGTCTTAAGGAGGGCATGATGAATTAAAACAATCCCAAGGAGAAGATATCGCACAATACGGCCTCTCAAATTCATAATTGTCGCGTACATGTCAAATCCCTTCATAGAGCCACCTTCATTAACCACGTCACTAACCTTTAATTTTGAATTCTGCCACTTGTAGGCCACCTCAGTATTAGAACTCATCCACCAGGCCCAAAGAACAACCAAGTGGACCCCCTAAACGACACCCATCAACTAAAGATTTGAAATCATCATAATAAATGGGTATTTTATTCTTTCAAGATGAGATCTTGAATCCTTGGCGGTAAAATCCCCATATTCCTCCTACATTTAGAGTAACCCTAATAGGTACCACAATTAGCCAAAGCATTCGTCACTTGGTTACCCTCCCTAAAAATGTGCACCACTTTTTTTGCTATTAGCTTGGATAAAAGGAACCTAGTATCCAACAAAATATCCTTCATGCTCCACCCAATCAGTCTACCAAGATTCACAACATCAGTGATGGAATTAGAGTCCCATTCAATGTGAAGGTTCCAAATCCCCAGAGAGATAAAAATTTGAAGGCCTTTGAGCAATGCATGAGCCTCTACCACAATAGAATATTGGAAACAAATACCTCTCGCAAACCTAGCAACCAGAACCCCCCTGGGGCCTCTAATCACTCCTCCAATGCTAGCCTTGCTTGGGTTTCCCTTAGCAGCCCCGTAAAAATTGAGGTTGAACTAGCCTCTAGTTGGAGGCTCCCATTTGGTATTTTTCCTAGCCAGGGATTTAGTATTTTCAAATGAGCTAGCATCTAAATTCTGGTGCCAAGCCTTGGCCATTCTTATTTTATAATCAAAAGGTCCCATCTACAGAGATTTCCCATTGAAGAGAGAAATGTTTTCCTCAATAAGTCGGACACTGATACCAAAAAATTCCCTAGGATTCCTCTCAATATTTCTAAAGACCCTACTATTTCTTTCCTTCCACAGACACCAACCAATACTAGGAGGAACTTGGTTCCAAATTTCTCTAGGAAAGGGGTGGATATAGGGACCACACTGGCCCAAGATGAAGGATATGATATCCTTACACATGGCCGAAGAAACACCTAATATTTCAAAAGCCAACCCCAGACTTCAACAACAAATGAACAATGTAACAATAAGTGATTAACGGTTTCCTCACTGCATTTACATAATAAGCATCTATTGGGGATAGAAAATCCCCATTTCCTCAAATTGTCCTGAGTAAGAATCCTATTATGATAGGCAGTCCACCAGAAGAAATTAATTTTAGGGATCATATGGTGGTTCCATATCTTCTTCCAAGGGTCAACCATAGTACCCTAGTTTGTTAGCAGAGTATACACTGACCTAACAGATAGATCCCCCTATTTTTCAAGGGTCCAAAAAAAATCATCTCCCCTATCATAGGAGGGATGCTTGGTAAGAGAGAGTAAGTCCTGAAGAGACCTAGCCAGGAAACAAAGGTCTTATGATAGAGGACAATAGAGAAATAGATCCTTCCACACCCTAGCCCCTGGAGGTCCGAGAACATAATCACTGATATTGAAACCAAAGTACCTTTGGGCTAGCCTCTTGAGATTCCTTAAATCAAAAAATTCCAGGGGGATATCAATTAACCATGGGTCTTCCCAGAATCTGATCTGATTTCCATTACCCATTTTCCATTTAAACCCATTCCTTAGCAGGCCCTATGTGCTACAGATGCTCCTCCAGGCTAAGGAGCCTTGGGGATGAACCTCTGAGAGGTAGTTGACCAAAGGCCTATTCTGAAGATATTTGGAATTCATTATTTCACACCAATCCTTAGTATTATTTATCTAATCCCAGCTCACCTTGGCCATCAAGGCCTTGTTAATGTTAACCATATTCTCGATCCTGAGTCCACCACAATGTTTGGGCTGGCAGACATTTTCCCATTTTACTAGAGCAAATTTCTTCTTATCCTTAGTCCTAGACCAAAGGAAGTTCCTTTGGATTTTTTCAAGTTGATTAGCAATGCACCTAGGCATCTTAAAAATAGAGAGGAAGTAAATTGGTATTCCTTGAAGAGCAGCAGTGAGTAGTTGGAGCTTACCAACATGGCTTAGGATGGAGCCTTTCCACAAAGCAAGTTTCTTTTGAATCCTTTCAAGTACCGAATTCCAAAAGTCAGGGGTGACCTCCTTAACAGTGAGAGGGAGCCCAAGGTAAACCGAGGGGAGAGTCCCACTTGAATAACCCAGAACCGCAATCACCCTGGCTTGCAAGTTAGGTGTGTTTTAAAGAAATAAATCATGCTTTTATTGTAGTTGATGCTTTGACCAAAGCAGGCAACACAATTGTTAAGGAAGTTTATCCATTTCCTAGCTTCCACCAGAAAGGCTTTCCCAAAGAGAAAATTTTCATCCACAAATTCTTGCACCACAATCGAGTCCAGGGGCCACTTTGATTCCCCTAATAGAGCCCTTCGACAACAGACCAACAAAGTTTCTGCTCAATACATCAGCTATCATGATAAAGAGATAGGGAGATAGGGGGTCACCTTGGCTGATCCCTCTACCAATAGAGAAAAACCCAAAGGGGGTCCCATTGACCAGGACTAAATACTTGATGGTATTAACACACTCCATAAAGAGTTTAATAGCCAAATGGTTAAAACCAAAATTGGCTAGAACCTTAGGGATGAAGTCCCATATAAATTTATCATAGGCTTTAGAAATGTCTAATTTGAGAGCCATCCCCGCATAATTACATCTGTCCATAGAATGGAGAGGCTCATGAGTGGTTAGAGTAGCATCAAGAATATGGTGCCCAGGGACAAAACCTTTTTGGGTTGGACTAATGATTTTATCAAGAAGGTGCTTGATACGGTTCACAAGGATCTTGAATATGATTTTGTAAAAAGTGTTGCATAGGCTAATAGGCCAAAAATCAGTCATGCATTGAGGATCACCAATCTTAGTAATTAGAGTAGTAAAGGTGTGGTTTAGTTGTTTAAGGATTTTACCAGTTTTAAAGAAATCACGAGCAGATGACACAAGGTCCCCACCCACAATCTCCTAGAAAATCTGAAAGAAGGCAGGGGGAAAACCATCTGGGCTCGGGGCTTTGAAAGCCCCCATACTAAAGGTAGCCAGCCAAACCTCTTTCAAGGAAAAATCACTGAGAATCCCCAAATTATCTTCCTAGGAGATGATGGTTGGAAGGTGGTTAAGCAGCAGGTTGTCCAAAGTCGGGTTGGTCACCTCAATCAAGGCCAAGTAAGCCTCCTAAAAGTAATTAGCAAGTAGAAGGCTGATCTGGGCGGGAGTCGATATTGCTGCACCAGTAGTATCAATCAGTTTATAAATTTGATTTCTTTTCCCATGCTTGATGGCAGACACATGAAATAAGTAGGTGTTCCTGTCACCCTCTTTCAGCCATTAGACTCTATATTTCCGCTTCCACAATATTTCCTCATTTTTGAAGATTCATTCACATTCCTTCCTGGTTTCTATAACCTAGTTGTGGGTATGTTGACTATCATCCCCTTCCTCCATTTTCTTTTGTAAAGTTCTAAATTCTTCCTCTAATTTATTTTTTTGAAACACATCACCAAACACACTCTTTTTCCATCCTTTTACCATTTTTTTAATATTTTTGAGTTTGAAAAAAATCTCGAACATGGGGGAGCCATGAACAGGGATGTTCCACCATTCTGCAATTTTATTTTTGAAGTTAGGGTGGGAATTCCACATAATCTAAAAACATAACAAAATAGGAGCCACAACAGGCCAAACATTTGAGGTTAACAATAGAGGATTATGGTCAAACACCATTATGGGTAGGGTTTTTAGATTGGCATTTAAAATGTTAGTCCAATGTGGGGAGCAGAGAAACTGATCCAATCGGACCTGAATCAAATTTTTGTCAGTGTCTGTTAGACCAAGTAAAATTTTGGCCCATAAGATCAATATCTATCAACCCCAAAGAGTTCAATTTTTTTTCCAGGTTAGACATGTTGCCAGATTAATTCATCAGGCCACCACTTTTCTCCTAAGGGTAGAGGAAAGAGTTGAATTCCTCAGCTACCAACCGACGGGTTCCCCTATTATAATTAATTTTAACCGCAAGATCCTGCCACAAGGTTCTCCTCGCGTTCCTCTAGTTAGGATCATTAATCTTGATTATAGACCAAGAGTCGGAGAGGTAAGAAAAGGACGCCCTCACACAATTTTTACAGTGAAAAAGTTCTCAACCCAAAAATCTAGAGGGGTTCCAAAGCACTACCAGACCGCCCGAAGCTCCCTCAGCATCACGATAGAAGTAGGAAGCATTTGGCCAAATAAATTTAGCAATATTATCAAAGTTTTTCTTATTCATTTGGTTTCTTGTAGTAGGCACACATCAATCTTATGTTCCAGGACCTGTTTCTTCAAAGCAAGTTGTTTGTGGGAGTTGTTAAGCCCACAAACATTCCACAACATAACTTTCATTTCTGGCCTTTCTTAGAGGACACGTCCAGTGTCCTCTATTTACCTAGGGCAATCTAATTTTTAGTTTCTCTCATCCTAGTGTGCCTCTGGTTGGGTCTTCCTAGTTTAGAATCTCCTCCCACATATGCCTTCTTTTTCCTCCCTTTTTTCTTTGGAGTTGTCTAGATCTCTTCTTCTGTAGTTTTCTCAAGCTTCAAGCCCTCTGTATTCTCTACAAATTCATCAAAAACTCCAATACTCTCTTCTTCCCATATCTCACCTTCCTCACCCATTGTTTCCCTTGTCCCCACAGATCCCGCAATAAGCAGTGGATCAACAACCAATGAACTAAGGCTCGGGGCCATCTAGACATCTCGAGGTTTGACAAAAATATCATTTAAAGATAGAGTCACTAGAATTACACTAGATTCAACCATAATAGATGGTGGGTTTCCATAAGTAGGTGAAGCAACCAGAGGTTTGACCAAAGTGACCTCCTTCGAAGGCGAAGTATTCTCCACAAAAGGTCAAGGATTTTTCAAGGTAGTATCCACCTTAGGCTCTTGATTGAAAGATGATTTACAATCAGATATAAGGTGGCCAACTTTAGCACACTTCTGATAGTAGACAACAACATTTTCATAACACATTAGTTGGGTCCAGTTGCCAAACTTGGAGCATAGCTTAACTGTGTTAGGAAGAGTTTTATCAACACAAACGTTAACACAAAATCTTACAAAAACTAACTTGGATTTTGATTTGGTGATGGAATATGTGGTGAAAAATTGACCCAAAGAATCCTCAATAGTTTTGAAAATGGCTTCATCCCAATACTCTAGAGGTAAGCCAGGCAACCGAACCCATATTGGAGCTGACTTATTTAGGTCCACGACAGGGTCAAACCCCAACTTAGAACGACACAAAGCCAGGTTGTCATAAACCAAAGGTCCCATGGAAAGAGTCACCACCATGTTCTCCAGAGCTGTAAACCTGAAAAGGAAGAGACCACCAACCATAGCACAAATCTCCATGCTCCCCTTGAGATTCCATTTCACAACAGCCCACTTTCGGACCATATCCACAGTTGGACAGAAGGAAAGAAATCAACCCACAACCTCATTCTCCATGGAGGAGAGGATCCTATCACATAATGAATTAGGAATGGCAAAGTCCATCCAAGAAGTAGTGACAACCTTAGAAAAAATGAGGAGCCGGAGAAGAGTTTTGTTTGCCATTGGTCAGCACATCCTTCAAGCCAAATTTTGAAAGTATCTCCACTGTCGGCACAAAATCAGTAGATACGACCAGAATCTCAATGGTCTTTGAAAGGCTCGTAGGCGAAAGCTCTGTCCCAGTAGGAGTGATCCCCGAGGGACATGGGACCACAAGTGAAACCCTTAAGGGGACAGAGGACCGTATGTGATAAGGGGATGCTCGAGTCAGGAGGGGAAAGAGGGGGACCGTGGGGTACCCCCAAAGTAGAATCCATCATGCATGCAAGAAGTTCAAATGCAAGCATAGGAGAGGGAAGCGAGAAGTTAAGAATTTTTCTCCTTCAATGTTAACTTTAGAAGCTTGTTGTTGTTTATGTTGCTGTGAAGTTGAAAAATTATCATGTATTGCTCGAGACAAGTTTGGATTTTGATTTTCTATGTTGTGCTTTTCTTTTGCTTGCAACAAATGAGCAATAAAACAATAACTATGCCTATGCTCTCTAACATTTCGATTCCTTTTCATTCAATTTTTAAGTTGTGATTGTGTACGAGCAGGTTTATCCACCATATTTTTCTTTCCTTCCCTTAAGGGCGGAACGGAAGGAACCATGGGAGGTTGTTCAACCACTTTCTCGTAGCTTTGTAAACTTGTTTGACTTTAGGAGGCACAACAAGACTTATTTGGTTATCTCATAATCTCTTATAGGAAAAGGGTGAAGCACTTGTTATAGGTTGTTCTTGGTTACTTGGAAGAGCTTTTAGTTCAATCAGGGTCTCATCAAGGATAGGATGCTCAATCATGGTTTTAGGCATATTAGCAAGGGATAATTCTATTATGCGCTTTGCCTTAAACTTTTAATAGGATTTGAAAAAGTGTTGGATATTGCTGATATGTGGTTGTCATTGATGTCAACACTATTTTCATTAATGTCTTTAAGGTTGTATATGTCAAGGATATTGAGAAAATTGTAATAAAATAAGTTGCAGGTTGTTAGTGATGTAGTGAAGTTCAGTATGATGGCTAGCTCAGTATATTATGATAAGAATTTGTGGATTAAAGGATTTTTTGACAAGTATATCTAGTTTATCCACATGAAGTTTTAGAGGTTCACATGAAGATTTGATTAATTTATGAGTATTTGTGTTCTGACAGTTGTTCTGTTGCTTTAGTTGGTGTTCCTGAAAGAAGATGATGTGATTCTAGTAATTTGAGTTGTTTCGGATGCTTCTGTGGTGATTCATGATGCTTTTGGATGTTTCTAGATCATGCTCTATCAATTTTGTTGGTCTGCATTGATTTTTGTGCCCCCAATTGGTGATTTTCTTCTATGAGTTCATGTTTTTCATGATCATGGCCGACAGGGTGATTGTAGCGTGTTGCGGATCTTCGAGGCATATTTTTTTAAGGTGTTTCATGTATGAGACATGTTTTTTTGGGTCCTTACTATGTTTTGGCTGACATTATCTGGTTTGCATTGATAAAAAATTTATTGATTGGGGTTGACAGTTTTTACACATTTCATATTTTGTTGGGCCGACATGTAGTTGATGTTATCCTTAGTTGCAGATATATATGATCAATTGTTTATACCATTTGAGGGCATGGTGAACAATGGATGTTGTGTGTTGTGTGCGAACAATTTTCTAATATTTCGAAGGTAGAAGTAAAGTGTGAAAGAAGAGTGAGAAAAATAAATTATTTATGTGCTTAACCGGAACTGTAATCAGGCATTAGAAGATGCTATTTTCTTAGTTCAAAATCTTCTGGATGAAATCTGAATGTGGCTATAAGACAGTGATTCTTTTTTGGGCTGTGATACTTTTGTATTTGAGTAGTGAGGTCTAGGCAGTGTGCCTTAATGCATGTGCATTCCCCATTTATAAATTTTAACAGGGTATAATCTTGTGGACTAACCTCCACCATGGTTTTGCCCCTAACAGGGTTTCCACGTAAAAAATCTTGGTGTTATGTGTGTTTTTGATGTGGTGATGGTTTATGCTTTCATGTTTATTTATCAGCTCTGAGAATAAGTTTAATAATTTTAATTTATGTGACAAATAATTTACCCTCCCTCTCAGTTTTTTTTTCATGTGTTGCCAACAATTGGTATCAGAGCAAGTTCCTCTGGAAAATCTTGACTACTTGAGGTGATCCGGGATGTCGACATATAACAAGGATAGTTTGAGATTTGATGGAACAAATTATTCTCTATGGAAGACTTAAATGGAGTGTCATCTAAGATGTATTAGTGAACCTTACTAGACAATTGCAAAGAGTAGATATATCATCCCACATAATGGTCCTTCTACTACGAGTGATATTAAGGAAGCCAAGTACAATATCAGGGCTAAAGAAGCATTGTTGAGTGCTCTGACTAATTCTGAGATGAAAAATGTAATGGAGTTGAAGATTGCTTATGAGATCTGGAAAAATTTGGAAACCTTGTATGGAGGTGATACCCATGTGAAGATTGCTAAGCTACAAATCCTGAAAGGGAAATATGAAACATTGAGAATGGGTGAATATGAGAACATCACTTCATTTATGCAAAGAGTGAATGAACTTGTGTGTAGTATCAGATGTGTTGTTGGAACATTGGAAGAATTAGAGATTGTTGCTAAAGTGCTCAAATCCTTGCCTGCTGCATACAAACACAAAGCTGCTGCTATTGAGGAGATCCATATTGTGACAAATATAACCAAAGACATGTTGATTGGTAAGCTTGCTACTTTTGAGTTAAGTGAGTTTGGTGAATCTCTTCCTAAGACAAAATATGCATTCAAAACTACTATCTCCTGAAAAGATAAGCAGAGATATGATTCGGGAGAAAGTTCTTCTAGAAAAATTCCCAAGTATGAGCAGGAAATGAGAGAGATTGGAGAAGAAGAGAGAAAACTAGATGAGATTGAAGCACTTATTGTCAAAATGGTAGCTAAAGGAGAAGGTAATTATAAAGGGAAATTTCCTCTTAAATTTTTTTCTTGAAATAAGATAGGTTCTTTTGCCTCAAGGTGTCCGGAAAGAGTTCTTAAGCCAAGACCTAACAAGCCTAGATTCCAAAGAAAGTGTTATTATGCTGATGATGAAGGTGTGACAAATGATGAATCTGATAAAGGGAGTTTAAGTGAGGATGAATGGGTATTTATTGCTATCAAGGAAAATGATCCAGTACCTACTGAATCTACTAGTTACATAAATGTGGAGAAAGCTCTAGCTATGAGAGTTGAAGAAAAAGATGAATGGGTGATTGACAGTGGATGCTCTCATCATATGACAGGTGATAAAAGTAAATTTGTGATCTTGGAAAATTATGATGGTGTTGTTGTAAGATTTGGTGATGAAAAAGCTGGTGTAATCCGTGGCAGAGGATCCATTTCTCTTGATGGTAAGCATAATACTGATGATGTCCTATATGTGGAAGGATTGAAGCATAATCCCTTGAGTGTTGGACAAATGGTTGACAAGGGATACAGTCTTCAATTCAAGGAAGGAAAGTATAGAATATTAGAGAATAACAGAAATGTGATTGCATCTGGTACAAAAATAAAAGGTAATATTTTTCACCTAAGTGCTACTAGTAAAAGCTTCCTAATTGCTCAAGTTGATGAAATTTGGTTGTGGCATAGGAGATTGTGTCATGTAAACTTTGAAAATATTATCAAGATAAGTTCTACTCAAGTAGTGAGAGATCTTCCTAAGTTGATAAAACCTACTAATACTATATGCAAGGAATTTTAGTTAGGGAAGCAAACCAAAGTTTCATTCTGGAGAAAACAACATTGTTCAAATGAAGTGTTGGAGCTTGTGCATACTGACTTGTGTAGTCCTTCTAGAGTCATAAGTTTATAAGGAGATAGGTATTTCATGTTAGTTATTGATGATTATTTCAGATTGATGTGGGTTAATTTCTTAAGGGAAAAATATGAAGCTTTAGAGAAATTCAATATTTTTAAGGCTATGGTTGAGAGAAAGACGGGTTTGAAAATTAAATGTCTTAGATCAAATAGAGATGGTGAATTCACTTCCGGTGAGTTTAATTCTTTCTGTGAAGATCATGGGATAAAGAGACAATTATCTGCCTCGTGGACCCCTCAGCAAAATGGATTTGTGGAAAGGAAGAACAAGACAATTCAAGAAGTTGCTAGGACAGTGATACTGGAAGGAAATGTTCTGCATATCTACTGGAGAGAAGTTGTGAGTACTACCATTTACACTCTCAACCGGTACATGTTAGAGGTGATACCGGTAAGACTCCTTATGAGTTATGGTTTTGTCATAAGCCTATTGTTAGATACTTCAAAATCTTTAGGAGTAAATGCTATATCAAAAGAGATGAAGATATAGGAAAGTTTAATGCTAGAAGTGATGAAGGAATTTTTCTTGGTTATTCTACTAAAAGTAAAGCCTACCGAGATATAGTAAGAGATTGAGGTAAGTAATTGAAATCACTAATGTCAAGGTTGATGAAGACATAGTTAGACCATCCAGAACCTACAAATATGATTCAAACGATCAGAATAATAGTTCAGATAAAGGAAAGGAATTTTAGACTCTAAATCAAGTTCAAATCATTCTGGTGAATCAAGAAAATCAAGAGGAAGAAACTAGTGAAAGTGCATGAGTGCGATCACAAGAGCTTGAAGTTCAAGAACACCCTAAGACTCCAAGGTATGTAATACTAAATCATTCAGAGGATTAGATTATAGGTGATAAGAACAAATGTGTTCAAACTAGGAGAATAATTGCAGAAGAATATTTGTTTGATCTCAAAGACTGATCCTAATAGTGTTAATGAAGCATGCAAAGATGAACATTGGGTGGAAGAAATGAAATAAGAACTACTAAAAATTGAGAAGAATGACACATGGATTCTTGTTCCTAGACCTAAGGAAAAAAATGTAATTGGAATTAAATGGATCTTTCGGAAAAAATTGAATGATCAAGGTGAAGTTGTTAGAAACAAAGCAAGATTGGTGTGTAAAGGATATTCTCATATGGAAGTAGTTGAATTTGAAGAAAAAATTTCTCCTGTTACTAGGATTGAAGCTGTGAGAATATTTATTGCTTATGCTGCTTACAAAAACTTAAAGGTTTATTAGATGGATTTCAAGTCAACATTTCTAAATGGTGAACTAGATGAAGAAGTGTATATTGAGTAACCTGATGGATTTCAATTGACTGATCAGGGAGATATTGTTTTCCAATTGGAGAAATCATTGTATGGACTTAAGCAAGCCCCAAGAGCATGTTATGCTAGATTGGAAAAGTATTTGTTGAAGCTTGGATTTAATAAAGTTAATGCTGATAGTAATTTATATTTCAAGATTGATCATGATAAAGATTTGATTGTTGAAGTCTTGGTTGATGGTATCATTTTTGGAGGAGATGATAGTTTATGTGTGAATTTTTTCGATGAGAGGCAAAGTG
Organism: Sequoiadendron giganteum; assembly: GCA_007115665.2. Lineage (NCBI taxonomy): Eukaryota > Viridiplantae > Streptophyta > Pinopsida > Cupressales > Cupressaceae > Sequoiadendron > Sequoiadendron giganteum. The sequence continues at coordinate 153,889,257 of CM021100.1, read as the reverse complement.
AGTTTGAGATGTCTATGATTGGAGAAATGAAATTCTTTTTGGGATTGCAAATTACTCAGCTAGATAGAGGGATCTTTATATCTCAGTCCAAGTATGTGAAAGAATTGCTAAAGAAGTTTGGTATGGAATATTCAAATCCAATTGATACACCTATGGTGATCAGATGTAAGTGGAGACAAGATGATGATTCTCCTAAAACAAATCAGACTAGATACAAATCCATGATTGGTGGATTTCTCTATTTGACTCAAACTAGACCTGATATCATCAATGTCATATGCATTGTTGCAAGATTTTAAGCTGATCCTAAGGAATCTCATGTGACAGCTGTGAAGAGGATTATTAGGTACTTGAACAGGACAGTTGGTTTTTGTCTATGGTATCCTAAAGAAGATGACCTTACTTTGAGTGCTTTTATTGATTTTGATTGGGCAGGAGATGTGAATGACATAAAGAGTACTAGTGGTGGTGCATTTTTCTTGGGAAAGAAGTTGATTTCATGGTTAAGTAAGAAACAAAATGCCATTTCTTTATCTACTGTAGAGGAAAAATACTTTATTGTTGATAACAATTGTACTCAAATATTATGGATGAAGTGGATGTTAAAAGATATCAGAGTTGTGTATGATGAACCTATTTCTATATTCTGTGATAATTCAAGTGCAAATAACATTTATAAGAATCTAGTGTTGCATTCAAAAACCAAGCATATATCTATCAAGTTTCACTTTTGAGAGAGAAGGTGAGTGAAAAGGAAGTCATATTGGAGTATGTGCCCACTAAGGAACAAATTTTAGATATCTTTACCAAGCCCTTTCCTAAGGATAATTTTGAGTAGCTCAGAGGGAAGCTAGGGGTGATTACCTCTCCTAATCAAAATTAAAATGCAATGACTTGCATCAGTGCATGCATTTCATAGTCATATCTTGTCATCTAGATTGATGTTGTGGTGTATGCTACTGAGGGGGAGTAGTCAGATGTTTAGAAATGTGGTTCAGAGCTTGTGTGGAGAAAGATAATGTGTACCTTTTTCATTGATATCAAAGGGGGAGAAGATTCTTGTGAAAAAATGTGAAAGAGTTAAGGAGAAAAGAGTCAAAATCTAAGGGGGAGAAAGTGCTAAGAGAAAGTATCGTTGATGGTTTTTCTCACATCATGTGTTTCCATCAATGCCAAAGGGGGAGAATTTTGGATATTGCTAATATGTGGTTTTCATTTATGTCAACACTATTGCCATTAATGTCTTTAAGTTTTTATATGTCGAGGATATTGAGAAAATTATAATAAAATAAGTTGCAGGTTGTCGATGATGCATCGAAGTTCAGTATGATGGCTAGCTAAGTATATTGATGATAAGAAGTTGTGGATTAAAGGGTTTGTTGAAAATTATATGTATTTTATTGACATGAAATTTCAAAGGTTCACATGAAGATTTTATTAAGTTACGAGTCTTTTTGTTTTGACAGTTATTTTGTTGCTTTAGTTGGTGTTCCTGAAAGAAGATGATATGATTATAGTAATTTGAGCTGTTGTAGATACTTTTGTGGTGATTCATGATGCTTTTGGATGTTTCTAGATCATTCTCTATCTATTTTGTTGGTCTGCATTGATTGTTGTGCTTGCGATTAGTGATTTTCTTCTGTGAGTTCATGTTTTTCATGATCATGGCCGACAAGGTGATTGTAGCGTGTTGTGGATCTTTGAGGCATAATTGTTTAAGGTTTTTCATGTTTGAGAATTTTTTTTTGGGTCCTTACGATGTTTTGGCCGACATTGTTCGATCCACATTAATAAATTTTTTATTGATTTGGGCTGACAGTTTGTACACATTTTGTAGTTTTTTGGACTGACATGTAGTTGATGTTAGCCTTAGTTTTGGATATATATGATTGATTGTTTATACCATTTGAGGGCATGGTGTTCAATGGATGTTGTGTGTGAATAATTTTCTAATATTTTGAAGGAAGAAGAGAGTGTTTATGTGCTTAACTGGAACTGTAATCAAGCATTAGAATATGCTATTTTCTCAGTTCAAAATCTTCTAGATGAAATTCAAATGTGATTGTAAGATAGTGATTCTTCCTCTGGGAAATGAGCCTTTTGTATTTGAGAAGTGAGCTCTAGGCAGTGCGCTTGAATGCATGTGCATTCCCCATTTATGATAATTTTAATAGAGTATAAACTTGTGGACTAACCTCCACTGTGGTTTTTCCCCTAATAGGGTTTCCACATAAAAAATATTGATGTTATGTGTGTTTTTGATGTGGTAATGGTTTATGCTTTCATGTTTATTTATCAACTTTGAGAATAGGTTTAATAAGTATAATTTATGTGACAACTAATTAAACCTTCTTAGTTGTCTGCCCTTATGTTTCCAACAAAATAATTCCTCATGAGGTATAATAGGCTCTATAGGTTCGGGCAAAAATAAATCCAATGAGAAGTTCCCATGGGATGACACGGGATTAAAGCCACTATGATGCATAGTAAAAATATCATTTCTAAATGGAAACTTTAAACATTTATGCACAACCAATGGGATGAAATTCATAGAGAAAATACATGGGTAGCCTAACTTCATATGAAGTTCATCTGAAGTCAGGATGATAGTGAATGAGATATTTAATTGTTTCGGTCCAATTTCAAGGGAATATTTATCAAACCTATTGTAGGGCAAGCAAAACCATTATGCATTTTGACCCATCATTTTGGTTTTTCATATGTATCTTGATAAATCTCATGCACAAATAGGAATTATTTAGTGGTCATGTTCTTTACACACACAAGATAAATTAATATCCCAATTGTAGGCTTGTCATTCATTCTTCTAGCTATGTAAAGGGGAACATTGAGTGCATGCTTAATTATGTCATTTTGTGAGAAAGAAATGTCAAGGGGAATATTGTTTGGCCCTTATGAGGTTTAAATTCAATAAATACAACAATAGATTTCATAGTGCTCCTCATTATCATTCATGTTATCATCATCTGTGTCAACATTCATCACATCATTCTTTGTTTCACTAGCTTTGACAAATGAAATGTTATGATTAGGCATAGGATTGGTAAATATTTGCAAGTTTTGATTAGGAGCTACAAAATTATTACCTTGATCATTAATACCTCCAATTATGATATGATTAGAATCAATGAAGTCTTGCACAAGATGTTTAAGATACTTGCAATATTTTGTATCCTGTCCATTTTTTTGATGAAAATGGCAATAGGAATTTGATATATAACTTGAAGGTAAAGGTTTAGTTGGACCATGAGCTATAAAAAAAGGTAAGGAAATCAAATTCTTGTTTAAGAGTTGTAACATGGTATTATGAAGGGTATGAGGTAGGGGTGTAAATTGTCTCTTTCTATCCCCAAAGGTATATGGTTTTGTTGTCTTTATAGCAGCCACTTGGTTATCAACATGTTGATTTGATTGAGGAGGATTAAGTTGTAAAAAACCCTAATTTTTTTCTTGAAAGTTTTATAGCTAGTTTTAGTTGTGGATTAAGAAATTTTAGGACGGTTAGATGAAGTTTTCACTTCACAACTACTAATTTCATTTTGGTAATCATGGAGGGTTATACACAAATTGGTAAATGATGGGAATTTCAACATCTCAAATTTGGCTTGGATTTTTTTTTTCAAATTGGAAATAAACATTGTTGAAGAGAGACATCAAGAATATTAATGTTTATTTTTTATTAAAGCATTTGGTATCACGTTATAAAATAAGTATCTTTTTCATCATCCTTTTGTTTACATATCATTAAATCAGCCAAGGTCATCTTAGGACCCATGTAAATTTGGAATTGGTTGTAAAAGCCATCAATAAGTTCATTGAATGAGCATATTGAGTTATTCGGTAAAGAGAAAAACCACTCTAAAGTAGTATCTTTCAAGGATCTAGGGAAGAGTTTATCTTCAAAAATGAAGTCACTACATAAGGCTATGTAATTGGAAACATGGGTAACAAGATCTCTTTTCCCACCATATTTCTCAAACCTAGGAACCTCTATACCTTGTTCCATTTGTGTTCTCAATATCTCCAAGGATAATGGTTGGTTTTGATGTATTGTGAAGGTTTTCCATTGTTGTTTTGGTTTAATGTGGTGATTTTTTGTTGTAGGGATGAGACATTTTGCAAAGTTTGTTAATAATTGGATCATTCTTGGTGTTGTGAGATGAAGGTGAATAAGGTGGAGTTGTGTATGTATGTGAAGGGAAAGTGAATTGTAAATTTTTTGGGGGGGATGGATGAGGAGATATGAGATTTGAATGCACAAATCTAGAGAGCTTCCTAGTGGAAATACCTAAGGAAGTATTGACATTTCTAATAGGTTGTATAGTTGTAGTAAAATGAGGATTAGTGTAGGTAGGAATAGAGGTAAGGGTTGTGGAAGGAGGAATTGGATTTCCACCTTGAATTATACTATACCCCAAAGCTTGAGCACAACTAGTCAATGTAGGAGCATTTTTATCAACAATATGAGCTAGAATTCGCACATTCTCTATTCAATGCTCATTTTCAAGAATTCTCTTCACATTGTCTAAAGCAGGAATGACACTGTTAGCAATATTTTTGAAAGTCACAAAGTTATACATTTTTTCTATTTCTTCATCTATCAATGTTCTCTTGTGGGACATTACCAACCATTGTTTCGACATCATGCACATTAGTTGCACGGGTAGGGAAGTCATGGGAAATATGGTATGAAATCTAGGATCCATAGTGGGTTGATTAGTGTCAACACTATGAGTGAAAGAGTTAGAAAACCCAAGATCCACGATGAATGGTGTATCACGGGATGAAATGAGGCTCAAACTACATCTCATGACAATATTGGCAATAGGAAACCAAGTTATGAAGCTCATAGAAGTTTCACAAAGTCGATATGCACCCAAAATAGATAAGAAGTAAAATGCAATGAAATATCCTAGAATGTAAAGTACAATGCAAATATGTAAAATAAATTTTCAAATTCTAAACAAGATAATTTTATGATTATGCTATGAAAAAACCTAAAAATGATGTCTTTCAATGTAATTTTGAATCCACACAATGCACTAAATTTATCAAATGAAGCTAAATATGATCAATTTGAGATAACAAAAATTCTGTAAACTGTAACAACAAATTGAAAACAACAAAGTAAAATAGAGAAACAAAGATTTTAATGCCCAAAAATGTAGGAAAAATCCCTAATCAGGTACTCATTCACCCATGGGAAAATGGGTCCTAGATAAGGGTTTTGAAAAATGAATTTACAAATTTTTGAGTTGATTCTTATGGTTTCTAGATTTTGGACTGAGACATGTAGTTATAGTTTGAATTTTATATAAATTTAAGTCTAAGTGAAAATGAAAAATAGTGATAAATGACAAACTAGGAGACCTAATTTGATATGAAATTTTGATTCAATTTTGTGTTGTAATTTTTTGATCATGCAATGTTATGTAAATTCTTTGCAAAATGACTATTTTTTTGTATTTTCTAGATTTTAAAGATTGCAAAGATGCAATCCTAAAACCCTAAATGAGATGCAAAGTAATACAAGTTAAGAAACCTTAAATGAGATTTGATTCAATGCAATGCAATTCAAATGAATGGAAATCCTAAATCTAGGGCTAAAATAGACTCTAAAATAAAAAAGATATAATTCTCAAACGTTGGGTTCACCAAAATGAAAAGGGTGAAAAAGTAGGCGACTTATCAAAATGGGATTGGAGAACCACTTAGGGACCTATTTCTCACTCTTTCATTAGGAAATGATATCCACACAAAGAATTGACTTACAACCCTTAGGTGAGTCAACTCAAGGTGTGAATCTGTAGATTTCCTTATGACTGAAGGATGGGGGTCAGGTTCACCAACACTTTTGGGAGAAAAACTAAAAATAGAAAACTAACCCAATCATGGAAAATTAAACTTGAAACATGAATATTAAACTCAAAATAAGCATAACCAAAAATTAAATTATATATTTGAGAAGGGAAAAACTGTGTTTACCAATCACCAAAAGTGAGTTTTCAAAGGTTGATTGGGACTCATTTTCCCAGGGGTGAATAAGTCCACTATTAGGGTTTTTCTGTAAATTTTAAGAGCCTCTGATATAGATTTGAATCTTCCATTTTTTCCAACTGGTAGTGTCAGAATGTCAGAAATAATTTTATTAGAGGATTTTCGGTGAGATGACAACTATTGCAACTTTATCAATTTCTTCAAATTTTCTCTTCAAGATATCTTCAAGCTTTTTTCTACCTAGATTTGCAAACATAATATGAGGGAAAATGGTGTGGGAGCACCTCGACTCTTGCAATTTATGACAAGTTTCATTATATTGTAATGTTTTAGTCAATTAGAATTTCGGGGGACCATGTTCAAAAATGGTTGTGTTTAAAATTTGAACTGATATATTCATAAAAAAAGGATTAAATGACCATGTAACCAAATATGGGGATAGTGAATTGTTTGTATAACTACTCACAAATCTCTATAAAAAGAGATGTAACCAAATACAAAGAGGAGGGAGAGAAAATAGAGAGTGCAAGTAGGGAAAAAGAAGTAAGGAGAGTAAAAAAGGAGAGAAGAAATCGGGCTCTCTGGCTGAAATGTACGTTTTTGCAGTGTTAATATTTTGGAACATTTAGTGTTGAATGTTAACATTCCCGTCGTGTCTCTATTTGGTTCTGGTTTATTGTTTTACAATTGTGAATGCAATTTAGCTTTGAGGAATTCGATATGTGTGGACTATTTTTAAATCACCATTGTTGACAGTCCTGAAAACCGATGAGCTTGACCATTATGTTTGAGCAGTGTGAGGCTCGGCCTTTGAGTAGCATAGAGATGGCAGACAGTTTGGAGGATATGGAATGACTGTGGAGACTGAAAGCTATGAGATGCAGATGGAAGGAAGACTTAGCAATCAGGAGCGGTCAGTAGGATGATAACCTTCCATGTATTTGTGAGAACTGCATGATATGCAGATGGTGAAGATAACAGTAGTTTTGTCCTTCATAGTCTTATTTGGTGAGAATTATGTGGCAATGTGTTGATGTTGTAGGAAGTTGAAAGTGAGTGCAGTTTTACCGTATCAGGATGGTATCAAAGCATAAAAGGTTCTGAGTGTGTAGAAGGCAATCTACACCAGGCAGTAGCGTGGGTTCTTGGTTGCCAGTTGATTCGTCCAAGCTGCAACAGTTGTTCTTGTGTGTGTGAAGATCTCAAGCTGGGGTCTTCGTATTGTCTCCACCATGATGCAGTTGGGTAGAAGGTACAATGAGAGCAACCACTAAGAGAAGGGTGGGAAGCATCTTCCAAAATCATGTGTGGGTGAGATGGCAGTACGGTGGTGTGAAGCAGCAACATGTAGAGAGGAGGACAGCAACCAGTATAAACTCCATTGATGGGAGTCATGTGACAGGAATAGAGGAAGCAGCAGAGGCATTGATTCAATGATGAAGACATAGAGGCGAACGATTTGAAATTGCAGCAATATCACCTCGGCATTTCCATGGGACTTGGAAATCTGTTAAGTCTGGGAGTATGGTGCGGGAGCACCTCAACTCTTGCAATTTATGACAAGTTTCATTATATTGTAACATTTTAGTCAGTTAGAATTTTGGGGGACCATGTTCATAAATGGTTGTGTTTAAAATTTGAAATGATATATTCATAAAAAAAGGATTAAATGACCATGTAACCGAATATGGGGATAGTGAACTGTTTGTATAACTACTCGTGAATCTCTATAAAAAGAGAAGATGTAACCGAATACAGAGAGGAGGGAGAGAAAATAGAGAGTGTGAGTAGGGAAAAAGAAGTAAGGAGAGTAACAAAGGAGAGAAGAAATCGGGCTCTCCTGCCGAATAAAGAATGTACGGTTTTGCAGTGTTAATATTTTGGAACATTTAGTGTTGAATGTTTACATTCCTATCGTGTCTCTATTTGGTTCTAGTTTATTGTTTTACAATTGTGAATGCAGTTTAGCTTTGAGGAATTTGATATGTGTGGACTGTTTTTAAATCACCATTGTTAACAGTCCCAAAAATCGGTGAGCTTAACCATTATGTTTGAGCAGTGTGAGGCTTAGCCTTTGAGCAGCATAGAGACCTTGGCAGACAGTTTGGAGGATATGGAACGACTGTGGAGACTGAAAGCTATGAGATGCAGATGGAAGGAAGACTTAGCGATCAGGAGTGGTCAGTAGGATGATAACCTTCCATGTATTTGTGAGAACTCCATGATATGCAGATGGCGAAGATAACAGTAGTTTTGTCCTTCATAGTCTTATTTGGTGAGAATTGTGTGGCAATGTGTTGATGCTCCAGGAAGTTGAAAGTGAGTGCAGTTTTACCACATCAGAAAAATCGTTTGTTTTTGGTGAATGTGGGTTTGCCTTGTTCAAACCCTATTTTGGTAATCAAACTTTGAAATGAATAAAAGCATGAAAGAGGGAATGAAGAATGAACAAATTTATGTTATCACTCAACAAACCCTTGAATAAACCTTGGAATGTAGATCTGTAATTTGCATGAAATGGATTTAATGGGTGTGGATCTTGACACTTGAATCTTTCTTGAAATAGTGCTTTGAATGATTGACTTGATCATGAAACCTACATCACAATGTTAGCTCCAAAAACATGCATGATGTAAGAAGACGTTGATATGATGATTATATCTTGAATGATGCAGTAAAAATTTGATAAATATGCTCTTGAATGCCTTTAATTTCTCTTGAAGTCTCATAAAATTGCTAGGATGCTCTCTTGAAAATCCTAGGTGAATCATAGTGAAATAACCTTATACTTATAAGTATGTATCCTAAATTTCCCGAAATTCAAATATCACAAGCCGACATTGAATCATGGATTTGAATATGTTAAAATACCACCAAAAACATAATTTAAATTTAGGTCCTAAGGTCTAGGGAGGACCCATTCACCCATGGGAAAATGGGTCTCAGGTCCATAAACCTAGGACACACATTACTCACTGTGTAGTGTTATGTTAAGGCATTAATGAATGTCAGAGTTTCTCTTCGGAAAATGTAATTTAATAGGCTTGGAAAATGAATTATAGGGCTAATTAAGGAATAATTAAGCTCAATTAGTTAAGGGAGCCCTAAAAAGTGTGAAAGTGTAAAGAGGCACACTTTACAACACTAAATTAAGGCACAATTAAGTCCTATTTAACTAGGAGGGCCCAAACACGTGAGAACATGTAAAGGGATACATTTTCCATCACTACACCTGGTGTGCATTTTTTTTGTTAGTTCTCTTTGGATGACCCTTGATGTTCTTGTTGGCACAAGGATAAAAAGGCAACAATTTTTTTGTGATTCCTCTATATGTATATTCATTCTTCCTTTTATCGTAAATGCCTTTTTATGCCTTTTGGGGATGATGCAAGGCATCAAAAAAATAAGGTTTCTTCTCTATTGACCCAATATTTTTTTATGTTTCTTCATGTTCTCTTCTTCCCTTGTGCTTGTAGTTCCATAATATCTGGGGAATGATGTCAATTCAAATTATTATTTTGATATACACTATCTATCATTCATATTGACCCCAAATCATTGAATCTCTTATGTGTGATTTTATTACACCATCATGTTGTGCTTTTCCTAGGGGGTAACCTCTTGTCATTATGTAGATTTTTGAGGCATATCACTTGCCATATGGCTTTCAAAAATCTCTCATGCCTTATTTCACAAATACCAATTTTTATACCTTAAAGTAAATTTATCCTGATTGGTGCTAGCAATTAATTTAAGGTGGAGGCATACATTCCAATATGTGCTTCACTTTGCTCACACACCATGAATATGGTGATTCTATCATATTTGATCATATTTGTAGCACTTTATCAAAGTAACCTAGAAAAAAATGTATTTTTCTTGGCTCGTAATTCTCGATATTGTTGACATGGAACTCAACTAGTGAATATCAAACTTCACTAGCCTATATTGTTTTCATTTTATACTTCACAAAAATCACCTAGTAAATATGTACACCCCATTGTGTTATTACCTATTTACTATTACTTTGATGATTAACAATTTTTTAATACATGATTTTGTTTTGTATATCTTGATAGAAATTATGATGAATGAATGTGTAATGTAATGTAAATGCTTTAAATTCTTCTTTTTTTTTTGATGAATTTTCCAGATATCTATATTAATACAGATAAAATTACAAATTCACAAAAAAGGGGTGGGTGGTAAGAAGGAACACCCCAAAAGTCACATGGGACTAGCCCAGAACAACCAAAATACCAAATGCCACATGGGCCTAGCCTAGAAAATTAACAATAGAAAGAAAAATAAGCAGCTAAGGTAGTGCCAGTAGATCCTGGGGGATCCTAGTCATCTAGATGTTTCCCCCATACATCAGCGGGGTTTGGAGTGACGTCAGGAGGAGCACCCCAACCATCATCAATCTTTTCTTCCTCTTCCTCTTTATCCTTGCACCAAGGCGAGATTGTGAGAGCCAGTCGTGGAAAGCTTTTGCTAGTGGAAGGCCAACCAGAGCCCAAAACAGGTGGAGAATCTTGCCACCCAGAACCGCCACCACTATTCCTCAGCGCACCACTAGAGTGCCAGCCCTGACCAGGATGCGGCGAAGGAGAACGAGCCCGCCTGGGAGGCTGAGAATCCCTCCGAGCAGGAGGCTGGGAGCGAGCCCGCATGGAATCACTTTGCTTCTGGCCCCAAGAGGGCGACTGGCCGTGGGAGGAGGAGGGCGAGTTATGAATCTGAGCCATAGTACAAGGGGCATTGCCCTAGTGGTCCAGGAGAACCTGCAGGTGAGCCACTTCCAGTGCAACCTTGTTGGCTTGTTTTTTGTGGGCAGCTAGAAAACTTCAAGCACCTTTTTTGGTTTTGTCCTAGAGCTCAATAGTTCTGGACTTGGATTCATGATTTCTTTCGGCCTTTTAGGCCTAAACCCTTTTCGTGGCATATTATTCTGTTGGGGGACCCACCTGGAACCCCGGCTAAGTTCACCCAGCTTTAAATTCTTTGAAGATGAAAAAAAAATATGATGTATATAAATGTAATGTTATCGGCTAATTTCCATTGTGATGCACTAAGTTGGATGCAGTAAAAGAATCGAGCCCTTCGGAAGAGAAGGGGAGTATCAGTCAAGAGAGGAGCTTGGTTTGGTAACCCCTAATGTACCTACTTGAGATATCACACACTCACACCCTAGTTTGGTTAAGTTGAGTCAAGTTAGTTCAAGAAATGGCAAGTTAAACCCTTGGTCATAGGTTGGGGATGATTTGAAATGATTTTGATATTAGTCTTTGATTTCTTGATTGTTTCTTAATTTTGAATTAAGTGACTAAGTCTTTGTATTGAGTTTGAGTTCTTCTTCGTGTAGTTACAATTATTTATTAATTGATAAGTATATACATTGAATGTATATGTATATATGTATGTGAATGTGATAACTCATGCATGTGAACATATACATGTGTGTGTATATGTAGGTAGAAATACTTACACATACTCATACACAAATGCATCATATACATGGGGAAATTAATTGGACACATATGAAATATATATATTATATATACCTATCAATGAATATATATATTTATGTGTGTGTGTTTATTATGGATATTAAAATAATGATATATAGGTATATATGTACGTATTTTAATGAGTACATACATATATATATATATATATATATATATATATATATATATATATATATATATATAAATAACAACCAATGATTTTAATATCTATATATACATATTAATATATATTATAATGATTAGATATTATAACATATATATATTTATATATAATGTTATATGTAGACACCAAAAATTGTCTTAGGCCCGTGACCCTTAATTCTAACATCTTTATTTCTTATAAAAAATAATGTTAATTATTTAATTATTTTTCTAAAGTCACGTGTTCTCTATTAACTAAATAACTTTAATTATTTAATTAATTCATTCTCATCTTTATTTCACTTTGATTAATTAAATAAATATTATCTATTTAATTACATTGCTAATTAAACATATTTTATTTCTAAAATTAAATAAATGTTTATTTATTTAATTTTCTATGTCACTTCCACTATAATTAAATAATTAAAATAATTATTTAATTATTTGTTGACCTTTTCCCTCTTGAATTAAATAAATCTCTATTTATTCAATTTAATCCAACATGTTTGAATTTTCAATTAAAATCATGAGTTAATTCAAAATGATGATTCTTTCTTATCCCAATCTTCTATAATTAAATAATATCTTTATTATTTAATTAGTCATTAATCACTTAAGTCTAGATAAGATTTGATTTTCTTTAAAGATAGTTTTATCTATGTCAATCTTATCTTCTACATGCAATCCTCTATTAATTAAATAACTTTAATTATTTAATTAATTCATTTTTTTATCTTTATTCAATCCTCTATTAATTAAATAACTTTAATTATTTAATTAATTCATTTTTATATTTATTCAATCCTCTATTAATTAAATATATTTAATTATTTAATTAATTTATTCTTATCTTTATTCAATTTTAATTAATTAAATAAATGTTATTTATTTAATTACGTCGCTAATTAATCTATCCTCACTCTAAAATTAAATAAACTATTATTTAATTTACCTTTGTCACATTTCTGACTATAATTAAATATTCATTTCGAATTATTTAATTATTCTATAATCTTTTCTCCAATCAATTAAATAAATCTTTATTTATTTAATTTAATCTTCAAATTTCAAATGTTCAATTTAATAAATATTTAATTCATAAAAATGATTATTCTTCACATATTCTTCTATAAATTGGATGATCGCTTAGTTATCTAATTATTCACTTACTACTTAATTCGAGATTTAATTAAATTAGTTAATTATCTCTTGATTTAATATCTGCCTGCTTCTAACGAACAAATTTGTTGGGTTTCATCAGTCAGTCTAATTCTTCTGCGTGCAAACTATTATTAATTAAATAACTTTATTTAATTAATTCATTCATTCATGTGTTTGAACACAACATTTTTTCTTTATATTTCACATGCAATCTCTATTCTTCCAAATCTCGAATAGTCTCAATACCAGATTAAATTATTATTTAATTTAATCTTTGTCTTCTAACTCGCATTGTAACTGACACAAATCTCAATTGTATGGCATTCATCAATCTCAACCGTTGATCTCTCTTTTGAATCTAAGCTGATCATTTGAAAACCAAATTTCTATAAATTGGCTTGATCTTTGTCATTATTCTTCCTCCCGAAATCGATATACTTTTTAAAAGCAACTTGTTAATCTTCAATATTTTTCTGTAATCAAATACATCAATGGCTATACTTGCACACATACTAAAAATATGAGGGCAAGAATACTATCACGGTGAAATGGAGAAGGACAACAAAGATTATTCATGGAGTTACATCGATCTTTGGTGAGATTGTTTTATGTGTTTATCTTTTCCTTTGTTCTTTGTTGTTTAATGTAGGCTAGTTTTAGATTAATACTTTGTATTACTTTAACCTCTTTGCTTTTCTAGTTTTTACTGTGTTAGATTTGGTGAACCCGATGTGAAGACATTTTCTTCACAAATTTGTAGCCGTTTATTCGCTTTTTGCAGGTATCGTACGAAATGATGCATCTGACAGATAAAAATGACTCAACTAATATTATGAACCGCACCTGAAAAATACGACACATCTGAAAAAATTCAACGCATCCTTGGCTTATCCTAACACAATTGATTGATGAAAATCCGTGATGCATCTGCTACTCTGAACGATGCATCTGACTAGTGAAATTTTTGGGTTTACTTTTTGATTTATAGTTTTTCATTGTGTTTTTATTTTAGCTAATTTTTGGTTTGCAACGTGTGTTTTAAGGAGTTAACATAGTGTTTGCAGGACGTAGCATAAAATATAAGCTTTCTCACCCCTTTCTGCAGGACGAGTGACAAAGACAATGAAATTGAAAACTACTAATTCGTGTTTTTGCAAAACCATTGACGAAGATAGATTTATAAATTACTAACAATTTGCTTGTAGAACCGACGTCCAAGATTCTATTTTTGAATCAAACTATTTGGTAGATTAGAAAACTTGTCTTTTGGGTTTAAAACTAACTAGTGTCTTATGTGCTTGTATTTGTTTAGATTAGATCCCTGATTCAGTAAAAGAAGTATTCTCTCCCCTTGCACATTCATGAGGTGTTGGGTGTAAGAGAAACTATTATTGACTCTAGATATGGGCCTGCTTTGGTGGGAAAAAGTACTCACCCCAAAGCGACTCAAACTGGTGATGAGCTAAAGCCAAGCTACTCCCAACCGGTATAGAAATTTTAATGTTGAGGAAAGCTCAGCATTACGGAGGGACCTGTAGACCAACGATTGATTCACTCAGTACCCTAGTGGTGCGTAAAAAATTGTAGTGTGTAACCTCTACAGACTGGGATAATATCACCTCTAGCGTTGGGCCTCTGAATGGGTGTCTGAACTAAAAATACATTGTAGTCAAGCCAAAAACTTTCTATTTGTTGGTGCAATAGGTCAGACCTCTAAAGTCATCTCACATTCTTACAGTTCTTAGTAGAGATAAAAAAAATTCCATGGGAACTAAAGCTTGGTTGATTCGAGAAGTGTGTGTCGTGGAGCAGAGCCAGTGTGGTCAAGCTTCTAGTCATTCGCTCTAAATAAGCGCAGCTGGGGAAACCCAATTGAGAATTCAGCAAGTATTATTATTTCCAACCTTAGGATTGTACATTTTTTCTATAATTACATGTTCATGATACATCAAACCAAAATAATTTATTTTTAGATTCTTTGTATTTGCCAAAATTTGATCACGAAACAGAGTTAATTGAAAACCTAGTTCGTGAAAAAATAACATATATCAAAACTGTGTCCAGTCTATCATTTACCAAAAAAATTTGAGTCGCATTTGTTAATCAAAAAGTCACATTTATCATCTTGAGTCGCATCTTCCATAGTGAGTCACATCTGTTTAATAGTAAGTTGCATCTAATTTTCTAAGTCGCATTTTCCTGTAGTAAAACAAGGACCTAATTTAGTAGAAAATCACATTTGAACCTTTGAATCACATTTGTTAAAAACTGTGACACATCTATTAACCTAAACCACATTTTCCTGATAACCGGAAGACTAGAATTCACTGTCATAGTCTGAAACCAGTCATACCAGTCTCTGATTTTCTATTTTCTTCCTTGGACAAAAACCATAACGTTTTCTCATACATTCCATAATAGCATCCTTTAGGTATCATTTAGCTTTGGTGATAGGCATCCTAGTTACAAAATTTAGCCACATCTTAGAAAAGTTACCTTGCATATATGAGAATAGGATAACTTTCCACATTTTGGGAAAACCCTTGCTTCAACAAACATTTTAATCGAAGCTAGTCACTTTTCAACAATATATTTTGTCCTGCTTGTGAATCCTTCTAGCTCATCAGTCTAGTTTGGGAGTTCACCTTATCTTTTGGTCCCAGTCCTACACAGGTTCCTTAACAAAGTAAAATTGTAGCCTTAGTTAAACTATAGGTGGTAGGTATCCTCCTCTTAGAATCATCAAGAATTGATTACCTTAGAATTTTTCTTAGACTTTTGCATACTTAGACACAGTCATCTTAGCATAGTATCAGTTTTAGACAATATTTATTTGCCAAAAAATACCAAAAACAAATAGCAGCATTCATTCATTATATCCGAAAAATATATATATATAAAAACATAGACTAAAATCGTATCATTTATAGACATAATTCCATATCATTTTCATTACCATCCACCACCATGTCTTTCGTTCACCTTGATATTCTTGCTAGTCAAGAAGAATACCAATTAATTTGAATGATTCAATACCAACAAGCCATATACTTCAAAAGATAATACCTTGAATCCAAATGCCAATTAACCTCAACCCATGGTCAACTACCCACATATCCCTCTTATCAACAACCCATAAGCTCTAGTCTTCCATCCATCTACCCTCATTATCAAGAGTCCATTAGCACAGTCCATGACATTAATCCAAAACAAACATCCGTTATTCACCCTTACCTTAACCTTGACAAGGAAAACCAGCCTCCAACTAGTTTGTTCCAAGCCTCCACATCCTATCCTAGTCCATCACCCCTCAACCCATTCCAAGCCTCCACACCCTATCCTAATCCATCATCCACTAATTCATTCCTATTCACTCCATCCCAACCTACATTGATTCATGAAAATTCATTTGGTCATGGTCTCCAAAATCACATCCCATTGCCTACACTTGAGGATACATGTCAAAAAGAAAGTCCAAAGAATGACATCATAGCTTCACCTTCATGTCAAGATCAAAGTATTCCATCACATGACCCCATCCTTAAGTCCATTCAAGAAGTCCGTCTAGATAACCATAACATCCAAAATACACCTAACCTTGATCAAGATCACATTCCCAATCATGTTGTCCAAGACAAACCCATCTTTGACCAAGATACTGCCATTGGTCAAGAGATCCAAAATGATCCACTTATCAACCTTTATGTCATTCATGATCAAACCTGTAAATTTGATCCTACCCAAACTCCCAACACCGTCATTTACCAAAATGAGACACTTGCCTCCATGGGACAGATATATGATCTTCCTATAAAATAAGAGTCTCCTACTCTAGAAATATTTGTAAATGATCAAGCTACAGCTGAATTCACTGGACTCCATGATAATGACCATAAGGAAGGTTTCTACATCGACTTGGAAGCACCGATATCTTTTGAAGAACCATCAAAATCTAATGTTTCACAAAATCAGACCAAAGATGTTAATCAAAAATATATCTAACATGTCAACGAAGCTATGACATCTTATCAGGTAGGATCATCTATCTTTGTCAGAGCAGGCTTTCTTGCAGATGAGAAAATACTGAGTAATGGTCTCCACATACACAATGATGGGTTTGCATCTTGTTTCCAAAACAAAAATACCTCATCGAAAAACAAAATCTGTCAGAGCATGTAGTATCAAGGAAAAGGACTAGGCCTACACACGCAAGGAATTCTAGAACCAGTAAATTTTCAAGAAAATCCTAGACATCAAGGTCTTGGCTATTTTCCAGTTAGAGAATCTAATGATGTTAGCAGTACCTCCTCGATATTGGGGGAAAATTTATCTGATACAAACATCAAAATTGGGGCCATGAGTGATTCTTACCATAAGATTTTTGCCAACACTCCTTCCATCCACACCATAAACCGTCATTCTAACATGAATAAACCTTCTATTTGGAACCAAAAAAAATAAAGTTATTACAAATTCATAGTTCAAAATAAAATGTCAAAGCTCATCAAATCAATCAAAAATCTAAGCGGACAAATGAAGTTAAAATGGATCCCAAAGAAAAATGGATCAAGAAAATAAAATATTTCAAATCCAAATGTTAATCAAAATGTGGAGCCACAAGAAAAGGACTCCCACATATAATAAATTTCCACCTCCTTCAAAATGGTCATCAAACAAGGCATATAAAAGTGATGGTTCCAAATGCTATCCAAATAAAAATTCCAAACTCCACTATCCAACACCCCAAGTTTTGAAAATAAAAAGTGATTCATCCAAACGTCCAAACAATCCTTCCACATCTACCATCATCCATCATTCAAAAATTGATACCTCAAAAATCCATCGCATCTTGGCAGCAACTCTTTCTTGTAAGGAATCTCATGGCACTCTATTGTAATGTGTATGTTCCAATAAGTCCAACTCTAGTATCAACAAGGATCACAATGACATCAATCAACTGTATGCAAGCACTATGATCCTAACAAGGCAACTGATTCATCAAGGTAATTATTGGCATATCATGGTACTAGTCTCTACATCATCACCATCAATGGATTTAGCACAATCAGTGTTCATCTAAAGCATCAAGGCCATCCAAAAAATACAAAAATATAAAAAAATAGAAACATATAAAAAACAAATTGTCACCTTGATGAAAACTTGGAAAATAGGCATCTTGGTGACACCAAAAAAAAAATCATCATGATGAAAACATGGAAAATAGGCATCTTGGTGACACAAATATAAAATAAAATCAAAAATTCCAAAAAAATAGTAAAGAGAAAAATTTCGTCCAGTAGTGAAAACCATTCTTATGGCGCTTTGGATAGGTACCATGATGAAAACCTGACAAATAGGCATCATGTATATGAAATTATCTATGTGGGCCATTACACTTATGGGCAAGTTGTCACATCTCCCCTCCCCTTCACATGACATTTCTTATGAAATTTCCATCTATCCATTTATCCATATAATTCCTATTCCATTTTCCCACCTACTTTGATCTAGCTAGGAAATTGGGTACAAATATAAATCATCCCCTTCTAGGCAAGTCTGTGAATAGGAAATCTGGATTGGATGTAATTCCTGAGGAGAATCTTCCAGGCTTCATCTCTAGTAAGGACTCTAATTATCCATTTCACACACAAGTCAATCCCTTTTTTTTGGGTGGAGTGTAGACCAAGACCTCTAGAGTCTCTAGAAAGGCAACATAACTCCCAAGTGACATGGTGAAACCCTCTATGGGAATCCCCAGAGGCCCAAAGAAAGTCTCGAAGCAACTTTTCAAGCTTAGCATAGGCAACTTTTGATGGAGCCCAATAGGAGGAGTAACACACATGAGTAGCATAATTGGATTTTTTCGGCCAGAGAAAGAGCCTTGGTAATCCAAAAGGCTAGCTTTTGCTCAATCTTGGAGAGAACGGCTTGCCACAACTCAACTGGAGAGGCTTGGAAGGCTAAGGGAATGCCCAGAAATTGAAATATTTCCCTTGGCCCAATCCATTTCCAACCATACTGCTAAACCCAATGAGGAGTGGGTAGAATAGATTGTCTGTAGCACAAAGTCTTGTTCCATTGGATGGTGGAGCTAGACGTAAGAATTTTTTTTTAAGACATTCCAAAGCAGCTTTAATATTGTTGTCTTCCTCCAAAAGGGAGAGGAAAGAGTCATCAACAAAATGACCATTAATAAGTTGATCCTGGGAGTTAGGTAGGGAAATTCCTTTCACACATTCTTGAGAAACCGCATTGGCCAGCAAACAGCCAAAGCCTTCGACAACAAGCACATAAAGAGAAGGAGCAAGTGGGAATCCTTTTCGAATGAAACGAAATAAACCAAAGGAAAAATATTATCGACCATTAATGGTGATACACATAGAAGCATCTAAGAAAAACATTTGGATAGCCTGAATGAAGTTAGGCCCAAACCCCGGGGCTTTCAACATGGCTAGAATAAAAGGCCACTCAATGCGTTCATAAGCTTTAGGAAAGTCAATTTTGAGAAAAATAGCTTTCTAAGCCGAATGCCTAGCCCACTCTATACCTTCCCAAACAACAATAATGTTATCTGGAATAAATTTGGACTTGATAAACCTAATTTTCTCCTGGCGCACAATCTGAGGCAAAATATAACAAATCTTCATAGCCAAATCCTTAGCTATGATTTTGTAAAATAATTGAGGAGCATGATAGGCCACGAGTTGCATATATCCTCGGGATCTCCAGGCTTAGGTATGAATTTAATATTTCCTTTATTAAATAATATAACCCGAGGTTTTGGAATGAAAAGCCCCGAGGTAGAACTTATGTAATTCTTGCCCAACATAGTCCCAAAGGGCCTTGTAAAATTCACAAGGGAAACCATCAACCCTCGGGACCTTGTTCTCAGCCATGGAGTGAACAACTTCCTTCAAGTCTTCAACAATGAGCAATTGCTCACAAAATGATTTATGGGTTGTAGATAGCCTATTTGGCACAACAATGAGACAAACCTAAAGGGCTCGTTTTCGCTCTAGCGTATACTCTTGAGTAGTGAAAACTTGTTCATAATGCTGAAAAAAGTCCTGGAGAATGTTAGGTAGCTCACAAAGCACTTGGGATCCTTCTTTGATTTTTTTGATGCCAAGAGAGGAGTTTCTGGCACGTAGGGCCAGAAAAAATCCTTGGAGGTACGATCACCAATCTTTAACCAGTGCAATCTGGCTTTGATTTGCACACCTCTAGTAGCATAATTGTCTGCAACTTGCTTTTTGTGTCTTAACTCCACTAGCCTAAATTTCAATAATGGGGAGAAAGGGTTAGCTGCTAGAGCCTTGATAGCTGAGCGTAGGTCAGTTGTAGTAGCCTCATAAGACCGTTGGTGAAAAATGGTTAGTCTGTATTATGTGGTGACTATACTCCAAATTCCAAACCCTAGGAATATGGGCCAATGTGGGCTGATGATAAATCATAGACGTGTTACAAGAAAGAGTTTTGCAGGACTGAGGTTGTCTTGTCTCCCATTTAATGCAAAATAAAATGGGGAAATGATTTGACAATGTCACATCCACTAACAACTTAACTGGGAGAAAAGAAATATCAAAAGAAAAGAAAGATTGAGTCGAGATCATAGCATGATCAAGGTGCTTAAACATCCTATCAGAGCTAGCCCTTAAATTACACCAAGTGTGCCAAAGGGAATGAGAATGGTGGCCGCCAATATTAGGATAAAAGAGCCCCAATTTATTATGCATGTAAAACCACGCCTCTCATTCACCAACTGTCCATCTAAATGGTAGAGTGTCATCTTTATCATACGCCATCTCAACCATATTGAAATCCTCACACAACAGCCAAGTAGCAATTGGCAATGAATCAAAAATCCAATGCCAAAGCGAAGAGCATTCCATAACATCATTAGAGGCATAAACATTACTAATCCCAAAAGAGTGATTATCAATGTTAAGGAGGATCCATACAAGTCGATGTGTGGGGTCAAAATCATGGTCAACCACACAAGCATTCCACCGTGGGGAAAAAAGGGTGACAGCTTCACCACGTCAAACTTCATGAGCAGTAAAAAACATATGAATGGCTAGCCAAATAGAACGACAAGCCGATGGAAGCAAAAAACCATAAATTTTAACTTCTTGGAGACAAAGCACTTCAATACTAGCATACTTTTGCAAAGTATCCCTAATAGAATACTTCCTGGAGAGGTCTGTCAGACCTCAAAAATTCTATGAGAGGAAATTCATGAATGAAACTCCTCCATATCATTGGAGTTCGACTCCTCCTCATTTAGAGTAGAGAAGTGATTCTGCAAAAATTCTGGCAAAACTGACTCAGTTTGAATATTCAAAGAAGAGATTATCCATTTCTCCTACACATATTCTCCTTCTTCTAATGGCGAAGAAGGACTACAAGACCTTTGTTGAGATCCCGACATAGGAGGAAGTACATTCGGTTGTGCTAACATGACGACAATAGGCTAAGGCGTAGCCTTCGGCCTAGGCTGCGTTGGAATATTGCCAACCCTGACTGGGGCCTCTTTCCCCTTCATCGAAGGGTTTGAAGCATCCTTAGTTGGCTCAGGGACTTTGAAAACTGTCCTTGAGCCACTGGACTTGTTCTTACAATTTGTAACCGTGGTCCATTTCTCATCAAGTTTGGCAGCAGAATTATCCTCCTGAAGGGGTTTTCAAATTCCCGCGGTGGAGGAGTACGAGGCATTGCTAAAGGGAAGTCCTTTGATCTTGTGGTCTATGGATTGACATCTATAACATGTGTTTAGAAGATTAAAATAAGTGACCTTATAGGTATGATAGAGAGCTCCAATTTGAATGTCAATGGAGTCCTTCAAATCTTGTGAAAGTTCCACTTCAACACAGACCCATTTCTGGGGTTGGGCCTAGAAAAACCTATCGGCCTCAATACAAATGATCTTCCCCAGAGAGGACACAATATGACTCAAAAAAGGAAAACAAGGCAAGGGAAATCTTGGAAACTCAATCTAGATTGGAACCTGCAACTTGGTGTCATCTGAGACAACAAAGTCTTGGGTCCATGACTGGAAAACCAACAGAGAAGACTTGACATACTAGGGCCCATGATTCAGGATTGCTTGAACATGGCTGACATCCACAAAGCGGAAAATAAAAAATCCCTTGGTTAAATTTTGGACCATATCAAGGTGGATCCCATGAGGGACCCAGGCCTTGTGGACCCATTCTTTAAGCACACTTTTTTAGGGAGTCATCCCAACAAAATACCCAACACAAGTATGTTGCTCAAGCCATTGACAAGTAGAATCAAATTTAGGCAAAGGTAAAACCACATCAGCTGGGGATTCAAAAGACTTACCTCGTGAAAAAATTTCGAAAAAAACATTTGGGGTCATTTATTCAGAGGAGGAGCCATTGAGAAAATCCTTTGAACCGCCAACACTAGCAAGATTTGTTGGGTTAGAGCCAGTTGAAGGCATATTAAAACAAAGAAACTGCAGTAAATGCAGTCGTACACACAAGAAAAGAGAAAAATCCTATGCCAATGGCGCAATATGACGTAAGAGGGGCCAAAGATGACTATATGTTATGTTGAGCTTTCTTGCATGAACTTTGATAAATTTATATTTTCGTGAGCTTGCATGAACTTTGATAGATTCTTATTTTGGCGATCTTGCATGATCTTTGGTGAATTCTTATTTTGGTGAAACCTTATTGGTTGATACATATATATATTTATTCCTTATTTTGGAATTATGTGGTTGTGTTTTCTAACAAGATAACCATGGAGTATTAGTAAAATACCTAGGTTGTTATAGACCATATGTATTCTTGCATGGATCATGAGGTATGGGAAATGATATTATATTGAAGTGCTATATTGAAATTGATAGTTTGTGATGCTATGTGTACTGTGTGGTTAATTTTTTTGTTTGTGGGGTTACGATAATCCATGGATGGGAGTAACCTATTTGGTCGGTTAGATCACTTGAATATACATTACCTTTTGGGTTGGAATTATGTTATGAGTAGCTTATCAAGAGTTATTATGGTCATTTACCAAATTGAGAAAAGGGGTGGGTTAACATATGACTACTACTTCATAGAAGACTCCAATTCTTAGGAAGTGATTTTGATATGTAACTATCAAATATTTGGCCAAAGTAGTGTAAGTAGCCATTAAGTACACTTGTCGGCTCATTGTGAATCAATTTTGAATAACTAGGCTGGGAATTTCGTGCATGTAGGTGAGTATCCACTATATGGTAGCTCTAGCTATGTAGGACACACCACCATGCTCAAGAGGGCTATTATTATGAGGACTACCAAACCAATCTCTTCATTGAAGGAAGGTCCAATCTTACTAGTTAGGTAGATGTGCGAGGGACTGCAGTGAGTCCGTAGTTGGTGGAAAAGTGCTTGAGTGATACTCTCTCTCATACAATTGACAACCAAAATTTGAGGATGTATGCTCAGGAAGGGACATTCTCATAAAATTTGTGTATGTATTCATGTATCTCTATCTTTATGTAAAATGAATTTGGAAATTGTTATCCTTACATGGAATTATGTAATATGAAATAATTACTTGGGATTATGTAATATTTTTTTATAAATGAAATGGAAATTTGAAATGGTATTATTTTGAATGTGCAACTTTTTATTGAACTAGAAAGGAATTTTTTTATAAGTCGGTAAACTTTAATTGTTCACATGTGGGTTAAAACTTAGGTAAAATTAGTAGAAAAAACATTAGGCTTGTTACATGTGGTATCAAAGCTACTAGGTTAAACTTTTGAATCTATGAGCTCACTATGCTTTCATCTAATATTATGTGAATCTAATTTTTGGAATTCTTGTGACGAGATGGTGCATCTCAAGAAAACTTCCAGGAAATCAATGATCATAAATGAGCGCTACCTCAAGGCCAAAACGGAAATAGAAGCCATTATCAGAAACATTGAGGGAATCAATTATGAAAGTACAATATAGATTAGTGACACTGAATCCATTACCCATGCCTTATCCTATGTAAAATAAGAAAGGAAGAAGATGCGAGAGGTAGCTAATTTTGTACCTCTTATTTCTCCAGCAAGGTTTGACTCCATACCACTTTCTAGAGATATGCCCTCGGAGTGGAGTGCTTGTCCTAATTTGATCTTTAGGGATCCTCATGTACCCTCACTATCTGAAATCATTTTAATTACCTCTAGTGGTGATTCAAAGGGATATATCCCCCGAAATAATGTTTATGAGAGTGAGTTTGAAGGTTGTGTACCCTTCGACTATGTATCTAAACAACAATCTGAGGGATACATTCCACTCATCTATGTATCAAAAATTGAATTCAATAGATATTCTCCCCTTGACTATCTAAATAGTCACTATATGTAATTCAAGGATAATTGAAATCCTTTGATCTTAATCAAAATTTTGATTCATAAAAACTTGTGCAAAAATTAATCTTTCTACCCTATTGTGTATGAATGTTTATTTATCAAAATGTTTTAAAATGTTAAGAAAATCCTTCATAGGAACTAATTGAAATGGAACCTCTAGGTGAAGCACTAATTTTGTAGAAATGGTTAGAACAATAAATAACTTCGGGGGTAGCTAAGAGGTGGGCCAAAATGCAAGAAAATTTGAGGCCAAATTGGATCGAATATTGGCCATGATGAATAAAACTAGGGAAAGAATTGGACACCTCGGGCAAGAGGTGAGAGGAGAAAAAAGGAAAGAATAGGAAGTTCCTAATGAAGAAGAAGGAGAAAATTCCAATGATCATTCATAGTCGAGTGATCATGGAAATGACAAATCCCAATCTAGATTTGAGTGAAGCAAAAGGAAATGACTTGAAAATGAATTATCATGAGATATGAGGAAGATCACCCCTCCTAATTTTGATGCTAGGGATGTAGTTGAAGAATGGCTCATGAAAATGGAGAAATATTTTGAGATAAGGAATTACTTTGAAATAACCAAGGCCATCTCGGTAAGCATCCACATGGTGGATGAACAAAAAGATGGAGCTTGGGTTGAGTTCCTTAAGCCTCACTTGAGATTAATTCATGAAAATATTTTGAAAGCGGTGGCTACCTTAGCTTTACTATAGTCATAATCTTACAGACTTTCAAAATTTAAAGCAAGGAGATTCCTCAGTAAATGAGTATTGAGAAAAATTTACTCGTCTCCTTAGGTACGTGCCTATGTACCAAAAGGATGAACGGTTTCAAATTAGAAAGTTCATCATGGGCCTTAATGCCCAAATTAGAGGATAAGTAGATGTGCATGGTCTTGATACTATGGGATTAGTGTATGGAAAATCTATTAAACAAGAGCAAAGGCTTAAATCTATCTCTTCCTTTTGTGAAAGGAATCAGAATAAGTTTAATTGGTCACAAACTAATCACACTTATAAGAAGTTAAGTGATGGGCTTGAATTTTAGAGGAAAAGAGATAAGGGATTCTATAATAATCAGAATGAATCTAGAAGAAATCATAAGGGAAATAACAACAACAACCCCAACAAGAATGAAGACAATTCTAGGAAGACAAAATTAAGGAAGGGTCATTAAGAGGATGTTTCACATGTGGAGGAGATCACTACACAAGTCAGTGTCCCAACAAGCCACCAAGGATGCAGCCACATAGAAATCCTCTACCTTCTTAATGAGCAGTGTTACAGTAGAAAATTCATGTGGCACTAGACAACCGACAAGTAGAGTATTAGATTACTCTTGTAGAAATTCTAGGTACTTTTTTCGTACACCTATTTCAGTTCTAACTAATACTGTTGCTACAAAAAAATTTGTTTCTCCTAGTATAGTTAGTAAGATTTCTAGAAAAGTTGGCTATATGGAAAATTCTTGGGATTGTTCTCCAACATTTAAGAGAGCATAAGCTTTATGAAAAAATCTCAAAATGTACCTTCTTTAAAAAAGAAATGCAATATTTGGGTCATGTGATTTTAGTTGATGGGATTGCAACTGGTCCAACAAAAATTAAGGCAGTTCTTGAATGACCAGTACCAAAGAATGTACCAAAATTTTGAAGCTTCATGGGTTTGGCAGGATATTATCAGAAATTTGTAGTAAAATTTTCTAGAATAACTTTTCCCATCACTTCATTATAGAGAAAAGGGAAGAATTTTTAATGGTCGAAGAAGTGTGAAGCGACATTTGACCAACTTAAGGAGAAGTTGACTACAACTCCAATACTAAAAGTACCAAATCCATATAGTGATTTTATTGTCATCATGAATTCTTTAGGAGAAGTTATGGGTTGAGTGTTGATGCATGATGAGTGAGTTATAGCCTATGAGTTTAGGAGCTGAATCCTTATGAGAAAAACTATGCTTTGCATGATCTAGAATTGGTAGCAGTTGTCCATGCATTACATAAATGGAGGCACTATTTTTTGGGGAAACCTTTTGAACTGAAGATCGATCACCATAGCCTAAAGTATTTGTTCACCCAGCCGAATCTAAATGCACAATAAAGGAGATGGCTTGAATTGTTATCTGATTATAATTGTAATATTAATTATATCAAGGGCAAGGAAAAATGAGTTGCAGGTGCTCTAAGTCATAGGAGACATATCTCCTTGATGATATTGATTCAAACTAATTTCATGAGTCAAGTGTTGCATAAATCCAAGGGTGATGAGTACTATGGGTAAGTCAAGCAAGAACTCTCAAATAATATGCAAGATCCAAGGTATGAGGAATTTTGCTTTGAACCTAATGTTTTATTAAGGTTTAAGGGAATAATTTATGTACCCGACTCTAAGGAATTATGAAATACAGTGAGGAAAGAAAATAACACTGCACCTTATTCTAGACATTCTAGAGTAGCTAAGTTGTTGGATGATGCTAAGCCATTGTATTTTTGAAAAGGAATGAAAAGGGATGTTGCAATATTGGTAGCAAGTTGCTTAGAATGTCAAAGGGTGAAGGCAGAGCATCATTACCCTGTAAGACTTTTGTATCCTCATCAAGTTCCAAAAAGGAAATGGCAAGTCATAAGTATGGATTTTTTGCAAGGTCTTTCAATGTCGAGGAATAAGCATAATGCCATTCTGGTAGTGGTGGGTAAGCTTACTAAGGTAGATCATTTTATTCCATGGAATCTAACAGATGGAGCTCTTGTTATAGCACAAAATTTTATGCAAGAGGTGTTTAGATTACAAGGAGTTCCCGAGAAAATGATTTCTGACATGTATGCTTATGTGACATCTAGGTTTTGGAAAACCCTATTTTCTTCACTTAGGACATAGTTAAATAAGATCAATGTATCATTTGAAAATTGATGGTAAAACTGAAAGGTTGAATCAAGTGTTAGAATATCTACTAAGAATATATTGCATGGATCAACAATACAAGTGGGAAGATTATTTATCCTTGGTGGAATTTGTGTATAACAATTATTATAATTATGTAATAAAGATGACTCCATTTGAAGCATTGTATGGCAAGAAGTGTCAAACTCCTATAAGATGGGATAAGCTAGAAGATAGGATAAGCCTTAGGCTAGAAATGATATCAAAAATGGAGGAGCAAGTTAGTATAATTAAGAAAAGGCTAGCGGAAGCTAATGATAGGCATAAAAGTTATGCAGATTCTAAATGGGTAACCAGACATTTCTCGATAGGATAGAAAGTTTTGATCAGAGTTAAGCCTCACAAGAGTTCTATAAATTTTGGAAATTCATCCAAACTGGCCCCACATTATATAGGTCCTCTTGAGGTTCTTGAAGAATTTAACCTTGTTTCTTATTGAATTTCTTTACCACTAGCACTTGCTAGGATGCACAATGTCTTTCATGTGTCGTACCTTAAGAAGTACATGCCAATGGATAATTGTGTTATTGATTGGAATTCTTTATAAGTACAAGACTCTGGAGTGGTAACAATTGATCCTCTTAGAGTACTTGAAACATGTTGGCTTCACCTGCGTAACAAATAGGTTCTACAATGAAAGGTCTAGTGGGATTAGTATGCCGAAGATTTTTCCACTTGGGAGGACTATGCTTAGATGAAGACAAACTTTCCTCGTGTTTTTCTTGACTTTGAAAGTTTTTAAAACAATTTTTATTATTCTTTAAGTTTTATGTTTCATGTTTGATACTTAAAATCATCGAGGATGATGATTCACAAGGGGGGATAAGTTACACCCCATTATGTTATTACCTATTTATTGTTGCTTTGATGAGTTCAATTTTTTTAATACATGATTATATTTTGTATATCTAGATGGAAATTTTGATGAATGAATATGAAATGTAATGTAAATGCTTTAAATGATTTGAATATGAAAATAATATATATGATGTATATGAATGTAATGTTATTGACTAACTTCCATTGTGATGCACTAAGTTGGATTTAGGAAAAGAATTGACTCCTTTGAAAGAGAGGGGGTATCACTTAGGAGAGGAGTTTTGGTTTGGTAGCCCCTAATGTACCTACTTGAGCTATCACACACTCACACCCTAATTTGGTCAAGTTGAGTCAAGTTAGTTCAGGAATTGGTAAGTTAAACCCTCGGTCATAGATTGGGGATGATTTGAAATTATTTTGGTATTAGTCTTTGATTTCTTGATTGTTTCTTCAGTTTGAATTAAGTGAATAAGTCTATGTATCTCGTTTGAGTTCTTCTTCGTGTATTTATATTTATATATTAATCGATAAGTATATACATTGAATGTTTATGTATATATGTATGTGAATGTGATAACTCATGCATGTGAACATATACGTGTGTGCATTTACGTAGGTAGAAATAATTACACATACTCATACACAAATACATCATATACATGGGGAAACTGATTGGACACATATGACATATATATATATATATATATGCATTTTATATATACTTATCGACGAATATGTATGTGTGTGTTTATTATGGATATTAAAATAATGATATATATTAATATATATGTATATATGTACGTATTTTAATGAGTACGTACATGCATACATATTAATATATATATAATATACATATATATTTGTTAATATATATAAATGGCAACCAATGATTTTAATACATTTATATATATTATAATGATTAGAAATTATAACATACACACATATATATATATATGAAATATTATAAGTGAATTCAACACATATATAGCTCTAACTAAGTGATTAAAGAGAAAGGCTTGTATTTAGCCAAAAACTTAACCATGTATATACCATATGGTACACATAAACCAATATATGTGAAAGGATTATCATTGTTGCAATAAAAGCACATAAATATGGGTGCATGGAAATATTATGAAAGGAACTTAATAAAGAGCTATGTCATAGTAAGAAGTAAAATGCAATTAGAAATCAAAGTGAAAAGTCACACTCAACAAAGTAAAAGCATATGACCTGGTCAAGCCATGAGTTGGCAGATTTTAGAAGAGTTTGATTTGTTGTGGTAGCCACAATGAAATATAGCAACCTATAGGAGATCATTGTTGAGTTTGACTGAGTAAAAGAACTATTATTGGTAGTTAATGGAGGTGACTCAATCATAGTAAAGAGGCTAAAGTTGTTGGGACTGTATATGTGTTTGTATTTCAATTGTTTTAACAACCACATTGCACTTAAACTAGCTTAGTCAACTCATTTAGAAGAGAAGTCGATTTTTATTGTTTAGTGGTGGAAAATGGAAGGGAAAAGGTCATGAATGGAGGAGATTGAATATAGAAATAAGTTTCCCAATTTTTAGTATAAGTAGAGACAACCTCTTAACCTTTTGGCATCCATCCATTTAGAGCTTGTTATTGTAGCTTTTTTGTGCAATTCATTACTAAGAGAGTTAGTGAGAAAAGAGAGATTTCTTTGAGAGTTTGTAATTTGTTGAGAGTTTTGAGAGATTGGAAAGAGGCTAGGATTGGAGATAGTCTAATCATAAAGGGAGAAGCAAGCATGACTATCAGAATTAAGCTTTGAAGGAAGTTTCTTCGTTGGGAGCTATAACTCTAGGAATGTTGGTTTTAATTTTCTATTTTTTTTATGATGATATCATATTTGTTTATGAATGCAAGTGTTTGAGGAAAAGATGACTGATGGGGAGTCCTATCCCTCAAGAGCACTCTTGCTCTTCCCAAGACCTATTCTCTAGTATTCCCATGGTATTCTACTCTACCCTACTCATGCATCACTCCTAAACCCCTCTCACCATATAAGACTCTCCACCAATTTCAAATTCTTTGCCATTTCTCTCATTCCACCTTTGAGCTTCCTTGGGCTCCACCCTAACCCAAACGTGTCCTAACCACTCTAGGGATAGGATAGGGTAGTATTGTTGTTCCTTAGTTTTTTTGACTCCTCACTGATCCATCTCATTGGATTCTTTCACCTTTTACCCATCACTTTGAAGAAAAACCCAATTTTAGGCCTTGTAGCCTTTTGCCCCAATTAGGCCTCCTAGAACCCGTTTTCTTGACTTTTCTCTCAAAATGTCTTAACAACCCCCAATTTTTTTTATAGATTCTTCCTATTGGTTATCAAGGCTTCAATATTTATCAGGTCTTAGGCTCCACAAGTGTCTGTACATAGGATTGTCCTCTAACCCCCTAATTTCAAGGGTTTCTAGGGTTTTAGCACCTTTCCCTTCTTTGAGGGCTTCAAAAACCTCCTCAACTCCCCTCCTTGAACACACATGAATGGTATACATGTTCCCACACTTCCAAACTCCTGATTGGCACAAAAAAATCCATTTATCAACTTTCTTTACTGCTTTCCTCTCTAAGCCACTAGCCAGAATGCACTTGCACTTGCCTAGTGTTTGATGAATTCAAATCTTCCCCTGCAAACCAAGACTCCACACACTCTATTTAAAATGTACATATAGTATCATACTTTATTCCAAGTGGCCATGGTAGCCTTGCCATAGGAATTCAAGTGGGGATCATTATTTCCAAAAACTGGCCTGAATCGACAATGAGACCAAGAACACCAAAAAATTGCAAAATGACAACCAGTTGAATTAGATGGTTAATATAATGCTTCAAACAGTAATTAAATGACATAAATGCAAGACTCAAATCATTATACCAGTCCTTTCAATCCATTCTTGATTGGATGAAGGCTCAAAACAGAAATTCAATCAAATTTGCTCATTTCCAACTCACAAACTCTTCTTCCAAAACTCAAATCCGTACAATCAATCTTCCAACCCAAGTATTAGGGTTTTTTTGACCTTATATACCTTTCTCTCATGTGCTAGGACCCTTAGGTCGGGCTTAGAACATCATTAATGCCTTTTTTAAACTTTTAGGCCAAATTCCTAAGACAACATTGTCTAGTTTTTCCTAATCTCTACACTATGACTTCCCCAAACCTCAAAGCCCTAAACCAACCTAATTTTTCCATAACACACACATCAAAAATACACTTGGGACTTTACATCATAGTCCTTATTCTCTTGGTGGTTGGCCAGAACCACTTGCAAGCCAAAATTGCCAAGATCTTCCAAAAGACCTTTTAAGGTGCTCCTGCACCATTCTCCCCCTGCAACAAAGAAGTTAAGGAACCTGTGGTATTAGGAGCTCCTCACTAATTTCATGCTTCTTAAAGTCACTCTCTGCTATCCAAGTAGCCTCTGACTCTGGTTGATGTCTCCACTTCACTAGTTGCTCCATGTATATCTTGTGTCTAGTCTTCTTCTTCACCCTTGAGTCTAAAATATTGTCCACTTGTGGTCTGATCTGATCAAGCACCTTGAGTCCTTCCACATCCTTACTAACCTCAGCACTATACTATTCTTCATCCATTTCTGGTCCTTTATACTTCACCAAGTCTTTCACATTGAAGATAGGCGAAATAGACATCTCCTTGGGTAACTCCACCTTGTAAGCATTGGATCCATACTTAGCCAACACTCTACATGGCCCTATCCTTTTCATCTACAACTTATTTCTTATGCCTTTCTGTAGTCTTGCCTGGTTCAAGCATACCATCACCATTTCACCTATCTCAAATTGTATTTCTCTCTTCCCTTCATCTCTTTTTGCCTTCAACTTCTGATTAGCCTCTATCAATGTCTTCCTTAACTGCTCATGAACCTCTCTCATTGACTGAGAAAAATCATCAGCATGTCCACTGATCCCTTCATGACCTTTCAGATCTCTAAGATCAAGTACACCCCTTGGATATAACCATAGACTATTTCAAATGGACTCTTACCCGTAGTCCTATTTGTGCTATCATTGTAAGCAAATTATGCTTGTGGAATCACTTGCTCCCATCCTTGTCCATACTCCTTAGTTAAGAATCTCAACAATTTACCAAGTACTCTGTTGATCACCTCTGTCTGTCCATCCGTTTGAGGATGATATGTTGAGCTATGAGACAAGTTGTTTCCTAACGTTTTCCAAAGAGTTTTCCAAAAATGCCCCATAAACTTCACATCTCTGTCTGCAACTATGCTCTTTGGCAACCCATGTATCCTCACTACTTCCTTGAAGAATAGGTGTACAATATGACTTGCATCATGTATTGTTTTTCATGGGATAAAATGGCTCATCTTGTTGAATATGTCCACTACCACAAACACATTGTTAAAACCAGTTGGTTTCCTAGGTAGCCCTACTATGAAGTCCATGCTTATGCATTCCCATGGTCTACTTGGGATGGGTAATGGATGATAAAGACCTACATTGGTTGATGTTCCCTTTGCCTTTTGACATACTCCACATTGTTCAACATATCTTCTTACATCTCTTTGCATCTTAGGCCACCAATAAAACCTCTCCACTAAGTCTAGTGTCTTGTTCAAACCAAGTGACCACTCAAATTGCCATTATGCTTTTCTTGGATTAGATTCTCCCTCGTGGAACCTCTAGGAACACATAATTTCTTTCCCCTAAACAATAGACCATTCTACAAGGTGTAATCTGCATATTCACTGTGAAAATGGTTCTCAAAATCATTACATACCTTGTAAATCACTGAGAAATCAGAATCTCCTTCATATAGATCTTTGAATCCTTCAACCTGTGTGATTTGTAGTTGTATCTCTTGGACAGTAAGCAACCTCCTACTAAGAGCATCAGCAACCTTGTTGTTAACCCCCTTCTTATGCTTGATGGTAAAGGTGTATGACTGCAAAAAATCCATCCACTTGATGTGCATCAAACTGAGCTTCTCTTGAGTATTTATGTAGATTAAGGCTTGATTGTCAGTGTATACCACAAATTCCTTGGGCATTAGATAGTGCCTCCACTTCTTGAGAACCTGCACTAAAGCATATAGCTCTAAGTCATAAGATGAATACCTCGACTTTGCTTCATTCAACCTTTCACTAAAGAATTCCACTGGCCTACCTTCTTGGCTTAGGACAACACCTACTGCTATGTTACTTGCATCACATTCCACTATGAATGGTTTGTCAAAACTTGGTAAAACTAGGATAGTCTGGGCAGCTATCTCCTTCTTCAACCTTTCAAATCCTTCATTGGCTTCTTTGGTCCACACAAACTTAGTTTTCAGTCCTCCTTTGATGGTGTCAAGAACTGGTGCATAGATTTCACTAAACCTTCTCACAAACTTCCTATAGAATTGTTCCAATCTGTGGAAACTCCTAACTTGAGTTCTTGTCTTGGGAGTAGGCCAACTAAGAATGGCTTCAACCTTGCTCTTTTCCATCTTCAATTTCCCTTGAGACACTACAAATCCTAGGTAAACTAATTCTTGCTTCATGAACTCACTTTTCTCAAGATTTATGGTGAGCTTCTCCTCTTGAAGTTTCTTCAACACAAGTTCTAGGTGCTTCATATGTTCTTTTTTTTTTTTTCTAAAGATGAGGATATCATCTAGGTAGAAAACCACAAAGACTCCTATAAAGTCCTTCAAGACCTCATTCATCACCCTCATAAAAGTGCTAGGTGCGTTTGTAAGCCCAAATAGCATCACTAACCACTCATATAACCCCTCTGTAGTTTTAAAAGCTGACTTCCATTCATCTCCCTATTTCATCCTAATCTAATAATAGCCACTTTTCAAATCAATTTTGGAATAGTACTTAGCACCCACTAAACAGTCCATTAAATCTTCTATCCTAGGAATAGGAAATCTATATCTAATAGTTATCCTATTTATTTCCCTAGAATCAATACACATTCTCCACTTATCTCCCTTTTTAGGTGCCAACACCACTGGAACAACACATGGACTTATGCTCTTTTTGATCAGCCCTTGATCCAAAAGTTCTTGAACTTGCCTTGCTATCTCTTTGTTTTGCTCTGGTGTCATCTTGTATGCAGCCTTGTTAGGCAATGTTGCTCCTGGTATAAAGTCTATTTTATGATTGATTGCTCTCTTAGGTGGTAGTGTAGCTGGTGTGCCTTCACAAATGATATCCCTGAATTGATCCAACAACTGTTTCACTTCTACTGTCATAGGTAGCCAACTAGATGACTCCTCCTCCTTTGGTTTCAACATAATTGCATAGACCACTCCTTCTTCATCCTTGATGTCTTTTAGGAATTCCTTTCCACTCATCAAAAGGACACTGGTTTCTACCTTTTCCACCGTGCTTTCTTCCAACAAAGACTGAATTTAATAAGTCGCTCCATCCTTCTTGAATGAGTATTTGTTCTCTTTGCCATGGTGTATTGCCTCCTTGTCATATTGCCATGGTCTTCCAAGCAATAGATGGCATGAATCCATTGGTAACACATCACATAGTATCCTATCATGATAATTTCCTATAGCAAACTCGACCCACACTTGTTCATTGACTAGTATATTCTGCCCCTTGTTCAACCAAGTAACCTTGTAAGGGCACGCATGGGGTATCTTGATCAGGTTTAACTTCTGTACTGCCTCCTTTGATATAAAATTATCAGTAGATCCTGAGTCAATGATGACCTTTCAAACCTTTCCTAGTATCTTGCACTTGACTCTAAAAAGAGCTCTCCTTTGTTTGTGTTCATCCTCGGTAGGTGCTTTGATCAAGATCCTTCTTAACATGAGATTCTCAGCTTTCTTTGAATCTAGACTCACCTCTAAATGTTTTGAGTAGTCCTCTTCTTGAACATAGTTGATCTTCCTCTCACCTTGTGAATATGTTGGCTTGTTAGGACACCTATAAGCTGGATGACCCAACTTTCCACAATTGTAACACTTCATGGAAGCAAAATGTGGACTTCTTCCAAATCCTCCTGATCTGCCTCTTCCATCATTGTTAGATTTTCTACCTCTGTATCCTCCTCTACTATTTGACTCATGGGATTGTTCACCTACCTTAGCATCACCTTGGTTTCTATTCTCATTGCTCCTTCCACCAAAACTACCTCTATGTCCACCTCTAGAGTCTCTACCTCTCCCTTTACCCCTGGTATTAGAATCGTGTTTCTTTTTCAGTTTCTCTTCCACTTTAATAGCTAGCTAATAGCAGCTATGGAGGGTAGTAAGTGTAAAGAGACTCAATTCCTCTTGGATGTTCCATCTAAGGTTGTTCAAATACCTAGCAACTTTAATGCTTTCAATCTCTTGCACTCTAGACCTAAGGCTTAGCTTTTGGAACTCCTCTATATAGGCAGCTACATCTAGGTCTCTTTGTCTAAGATTTTTCCTCTTCTTGTGCAATTGGATGTCATAATCCTTAGGTAGATTGTTTTCCTTCACCTTAGCCACCATTATCTTCCAATTTCCTATTGGATTCTTTCCTTCCATCTCTCTTTATTCTTGCAATAACTTCCACCAAGTTAATGCTTGTCCTCTTAACCTTGATTTGGCTATCTTCACCTTTTGTGCCTCTGTAATTCCATCACATTCAAAGTGGTTCTCCATTCCCTCTATCCATTCCATAACTAACTCTGCATCCATTCTTCCTATGAAAGCATGGACAACTTCTAGTGCCTTTCCACTCAATGCCTTCAATGCTTTGAGGAAGGGTTCCTTAGCTAATGGAGGGCCAGGTTCTGGTTCTATTTCTTCCTCAATGTATTCCTTACCCTTGTCTTTGTCCTCTGCTAACTGCACTCTTATCTTGCCTGTAGTCTCTGCAACCTCTTCTAGTTTTTATTTCATTTCTTCCACAAATACTTCAAGATGCCTATTATTTTCTTGTTGCTTTTTCAAATCTCTTGCTAGCTTTTCATTGGTCACCATGGTACTTTCTCCTATGAATTCCCTTCTTTCTAACATTCACTTCTCAATTCCCAAGCCTTTTAATGGCTCTGATACCAATTTGATGGGGAGTCCTATCTATCAAGAGCACTCTTGCTCTTCCCAATACATATTCTTTGGTCTTCCTAGGTTATTCTACTCTACCCTACTCAAGGATCACTCCTAAACCCCTCTCACCATATAAGACTCTCCACCAATTTCAAATTCTTCACCATTTCTCCCATTCCACCTTTGAGCTTCCTTGGGCTCCACCCTGACCCAAACGTTTCCTAACCACTCTAGGGCTAAGATAGGGTAGTCTTGTTGTTCCTTAGTTGTTTTGACTCCTCACTGATCCATCTCATTGGATTCTTTCACCTTTTACCCATCACTTTGAAGAAAAACCCAATTTTAGGCCTTGTAGCCTTTTGCCCCAATTAGGCCTCCTAGAACCCGTTTTCTTGACTTTTCTCTCAAACTGTCTCAACAACCCCCAAATTTTTTTATAGATTCTCCCTATTAGCTATCAAGGCTTCAATATTTATTAGGTCTTAGGCTCCACAAGTGTTCGTACATAGGACTTTCCTCTAAACCCCTAATTTCAAGGGTTTTTAGCACCTTTCCCTTCTTTGAGGGCTTCAACGACCTCCTCAACTCTCCTCCTTGCACACACATGTTTAGGTTACATTTGCCCACACTTCCACACTCCTGATTGGCACAAACCAATCCATTTATCATCTTTCTTTATTGTTGTCCTCTCTAAGCCACTAGCCAGAATGCACTTGCACTCACCTAGTGTTTGATGAATTCAACTCTTCCCTTGCAAACCAAGAATCCACACACTCTACTTACACTTTAAATATAGTCCCCTACTTGATTCCAAGTGGCCATGGTAGCCTTGCCACGGGAATTCAAGTGAGGATCATTATTTGCAAAAACTGGCCTGAACCAGCAATGAGACCAAGAACACCAAAATCTTGCAAAATGACAACCAGTTGAATTAAATGGTTAATCTAATGCTTCACATAGTAAGTAAATGACACAAATGCAAGACTCAAAGCATTATACCAGTCCTTTCAATCCATTCTTGATTGGATGAAGTCTCAAAATAGAAATTCAATCAAATTTGCTCCTTTCCAATTCACAAACTCTTCTTCCAAAACTCAAATCCATACAATCAATCTTCCAACCCAGGTATTAGGGTTTTTTTGACCTTATATACCTTTCTCCCACGTGATAGTACCCTTAGGTTGGGCTTAGAACATCATTAATTCCTTTTTTGAACTTTGAGGCCAAATTCCTAAGACAACATTGTCTAGTTTTTCCTAATCTCTACACTAAGACTTTCCCAAACCTCAAAGCCCTAAACCAACCTAAGTTTTCCATAACACACACATCAAAAACACGCTTGGTACTTTACATCATAGTCCTTATTCCCTTGGTGGTTGGCTAGAATTACCTACAAGCCAAAATTGCCAAGATCTTCCAAAAGACCTTTTAAGGTGCTCCTGCACCAATGACTATATGTTATGTTGAGCTTGCTTGCATGAACTTTGATAAATTCTTATTTTGGTGAGCTTGCATGAACTTTGATAAATTATTATTTTTGTGAGCTTGCATGATCTTTGGTGAAACCTTATTGGTTGATATATATGTTTGTGTGTATGTATATGTATATACATATATACATACATACATACATACATTCCTTATGTTGGAATTATGTGGTTATGTTTGCTAAACAAGATAACCATGGAGTATTAGTAAAATACCTAGGTTATTATAGACAATATGTATGCTTACATGGATCATGAAGCATGAGAAATGATATTAAATTGAAGTGGTATATTGAAATTGCAGCTTGTGATGCTATTTATAACGTGTGGTTAATTTGATTGTTTCTAGGGTTAGGATAATCCATGGATGGGAGTAACCTAACTAGTCAATTAGATCACTTGAATGCACATTAGCTTTTGGGTTGGAATTAAGTTATGAGTAGCTTTTCAAGAGTTATTATGGTCATTTACCAAATCAAGCAAAGGGGTGGGTGAACATATAACTACCACTTCATAGAAGTGAGACTCCATTTCTTAGGAAGTGAGTTTGCTATGTAACTATCAAATATTTGGACAAAGTAGTGTAAGTAGCCACTGATTACACTTGTCAGTTCGCTGTGAGCTAGGTTTGCATAACTAAGTTGGGAATGTCATGCATGTAGGCGGGTATCCATTGTATGGTAGCTCTAGTTATGTAAGACACAACACCATGCTCAAGAAGGCTATTATTATGAGGGTTACGAGACCAATCTCTTCGTCGAAGGGAGGGCCATCTTACCAGTTAGGTAGATATGTGGGGGACTATAGTGAGTTCATGGTTGGAAAAAAAGCACTTGAGTGATACTCTCCCTCATACAGCTGGCAACCAAAATTTGAGGATGTATGCCTAGGAAGGGACATCTAAACCATTTTTACTTTATTTCATTGAGCTCATG
Source organism: Sequoiadendron giganteum (assembly GCA_007115665.2). Taxonomy (NCBI): domain Eukaryota; kingdom Viridiplantae; phylum Streptophyta; class Pinopsida; order Cupressales; family Cupressaceae; genus Sequoiadendron; species Sequoiadendron giganteum. Next base: position 153,850,804 of record CM021100.1, on the reverse strand, counting down.
GAAGATGCTTCTGTATTCATGTATCTCTATCTTTATGTAAAATGAATTTGGAATTTGTTATCCTTACATGGAATTATGCAATGTGAAATCATTACTTGGGCTATGTAATGTTTCTTTATAAATCCAGTGGAAATTTGAAATGGGATTATTTTGAATGTGCAACTTGTTATTAAAATGGAAAGATTTTTTTTATAAGTTGGTAAACTTAAATTGTTCACATGTGGGTTAAAACTTAGGTAAAATCAGTAGATAAAACATCAAGCTCGTTACAAAATATCGGACTTCACTAGCCTTTGGTGCTTCCACTTATTCATGAGCCACCTAGAGAATATCAAACTTTGCTAGCCCATGACTTGTAAATATCATCTTTGGTATGGATACTAGTAAGAATTTGTAGATCTTGCTAGTCTGTGAAACTATACCTTTCATTTTTTGTTTATTGTGTTTTCTCCATGTTTGCTTCATATTTTCTTCATGTTTGCTTCGTGTTTTCTTTGTATTTTCTTTGTGTTTGCTTCATGTTTTCTTCACATTCACTTTGTGTTTGATTCATGTTTGTTTCATGTATGTTGCATGTTTTCTTCATGCATATTTATATTATCATATGTCTTTGTTGCATTGTGTCTTATATGTGTGTGCATTCCTTTTATCTTAACATTTTTGTTAGATAGGATCCAAAGATTTGGAGCTATTGCATCTCCCAGCTTGGTGTTATCTTACCTCCTCACTAATCTGATGAAATAACTCTTTGGCTTCTCCATAATTTATTACATGCCTTGGGTAGGGGGTTAGTCGACACCCTCTTAAGTGCATGTGCCTAATTATGCTTATAATTTATCTATTTCATTTTCATTTTCGAGAAATTAAATTAAATATTTATTTAATGGGCCTTTAAAAACCTAAAAAGGATTGGAATAGGGTTCCCAACACCCTTGTCCCACCTAATTAGGCCTTAAATATTAGATTTTAATGTCAACCTCAATACATTTATGAATTCAAATTCCTTTATTGCCTTTTCTTAATGGTTAATGTGAAATATATTGAAATTCATAAATATAAGTATTTACCTCCATTTGAATATCTAATAAATTTGAATATCACTATAGCATCCTAAAGCCAATTAATGTAATTTTAAGAGTAGAATAAGTAGAAGATCTATAACACTATTTCAGTCAATTATAAGTCTCTAACACATCAACAAATTCATGTTCATACATTGTAAGATGTTTTATGTTTTATGTTTATTTGTTATTATGAGCACTAACACTTGTAGTATCTCCAAGCATCCTTCAATTTATCCTTGTATGTGATGAAAAAAGTGACTTCAATCCAATAAGCATCTTAGATCTAAGTGGTAAAATTCAGTTGTATTATTTATCATTATTTTTTGTTCATTTTCCTCTGCTCTCCCAAGAGCATGTGATTTATATCATTATCATAGCCATTTCTAGAGGTAGAAAAACCAAAATGGGTTTTGACCAAGGCAAGCCCCTATATCACACAACCCTTCTCTCATTATGCTTCTTGTAGTTTACAATTACAAAATTGATTGAAGTGGATTTGAGATCTCAAGGTTCTAGAACCCTAGTTCAAGCATTCATGTACCTTTCATTATAAAATTATGGAAAGTTGATTATTGACAAACTGTCAGACTTTAGAACCTGATCTTGGATTTTAGAGACCCTCAAACTATGATGAATCTATGCAGGTTCTAAAACCCTAAAATTCAACACTTCTAGACTACGGTGCTCAGCACCCTATCCTACCAATTATACCATATTTTAATGCCAAGTTCCTATCTATCTACACTCTCCAATTATTCTCTCTATTTTTATCTTCCTACTTTGAGTTTTCCAGATTTTGTACTAGTTCATCATTTTAGTCTTAATTCACCTATTTTGCTACATCTTCCAATAAATGATCACATCTCATCATCCAAAAAAAGGGGAACAAAACCATGATCACTTGTTTGAATCTCCCTTGAGGATAACAACCAAATAGTTTCTCTTGGTTACTTTTGTGTCCCCCAATGTTTATGGTGGAATGTGTGATTTAGGTTAGGTGTTTAGCCTAGATCCCATTTCACCATCTCATAATTGCATCTTCATCATGAATAATTTTTTCTTACTCAACTTTGTTCATTTTAGAGACAATAGACAACCAACATACCTCATTTTCACATATACTAATGCACGTTTCATCATCACAAAAATTAAAACCATGAGACACTTTGGGTGAAGAACTAAATTCCTCAAATTTTCTAGTTGTTTCAATATTTTCTTAAAAAATTCTTGTGTTATTGGTGCTACTCAAATTAGACTTATGACACATCTCATATTCCACATTCATTTCATCAATGAAATTATTTGGCAACCCTTTTTAAGTCCAATTTGTATGAGGAAGACAACATGTCTTGCACCAAATAAAAGGTTCTCATATGCATTCACATTATCATCATCTTCACATTCTTCAAGGGTAAGGTCTTCAAATTTAAAATGAGTAACTACACTAATATTTATCTTAGCAATTTCATCATTAATTGCAAGCACATCTATGTTATCCTCATGCAAACAAACATCATTAGTAGCTTCAAAAATTATAGAAAGGGACAAAGCAAGGTAAGACATAAAATAGGAAAAGACTTTCTTGCTCACTTCTTTCATAAAAAACTTGTGTATGCTCTATATAATCAACCCCATGAGCTAATTCATCTAATTTTTCACTTGCATATGCACCTTCCTTGTCCACATTTCTCTAATAAACATTAGGGTCAATTTCTTCACTCTTAAATTAGAAATCATTAGTTATCTCATTATTGTTATTAACCATAGATGACTAAACCAGTTGAAGATAGGTGCAAATATTGTGATCTTCATTTGTACTACCAAAATATAGTGCACTGATATCTTCCTCTACCTTCTTGTAGACATAATAATCACTTGATATTGTGCTTGAAATTGATGTAATATCCATTCCTTTATTCTCCACAACATCTTGTTTATTACCAATAACCTCTACACCCAAGGATAATGGTCTTGCAATCACATCCTTTTTCACTTTCTTAACGAGGAAAAAGTATGCATGATGCATATTTAATTTAATTAAAATATTATTGTATTTAACCGAGACCTAGAGTAACATCATACGCTCCAAGAAACATGTCAATACAAGCAGGTGTGTTAGGTTTGGAAATTTTTGGTATCTTGGAAAGGGAAACCATGATTTTATGGTTAAACTCCATGATGGACTCTCCTTCTTGCCATATGATATTTGCTAATTTTTGGACAGGAATTACATGGTCAACATTAATTAAAAGTTGATCTTTAAATGCAACCATAAGGTCATTCCAAGAAGAAAATGAATGGTCTAGAAAACCTTCATAACACCTTAGTTCTTTTTCATGCACAAACCTAACAAAAAAACTAATCCACATATACTCATCTTAAATTTTTTTTTTTCTATAAATTATAAAAAATCCCCAAAATTTGTATCCCCTTCATTGATATCATACCCATTAAATCTATGCATTTGGCTATAGACCTTGGTTATCATGATTTTTATTTTATAATCAACCCAAGATATGTCTAGTTGTTTGTAAAGAGTGTCTAGGGGAATGATATGAGATTGGGTAGCTTGAAATTTTTTATTATTAGGGTGGAAATTTTATTCCAATGCATTGATTATTTCTTCACATTATTTTTCAAGCTCATTGAGCTTGTCTATCTTTAACTTTCTATCAAGTGTGGCTGCCCATAATTTTGGATATGAAATTTTATTTTATTTTAGGCTATATGAACATCATTGATTTTCATTATCGTAATGAATATATTCCTCTCTACTCATTGAAGGGTCATTTGGATTTATAGGAGTGGAAGATTGAACCTTCTACAATTTAAGCTTTGTAAGATGTTGTCAATGTTACTTCTTAAGGTGAGACCACACCTCATCATGCTCAACATATTATATGTATGACATTATAGGAGTAATATGAAATTGGTTAGTATCATATGCTTATACGTCAAGATAATTTATGCCAAAAAAATTTACATCATAGTGTATATCCCTATTCATCCTCGCTAGAGGCAAAATATTCAATTTTTGATTCATCCCTTTGTTTCTTAATAATTGTCAATTGTTTTAGTTTCTCCTCTCTAATTTGATGTATCAATTCATATATTTTATCATTATAATAATATGATGCATTGAGAGAAGGAGAAGATTGGTAAATAGGATATATAGTACAATATCTATCCCCATCCCTTCTACCAACAACCATATCATTAGTACTTCCATAATCAAACCTATACATGTTTCTCTATTCTTTTATTATGCCTCTATCATTAGAGTCTTGAAAAGTATATAGGTAATGATCTCTTGAATCAATAAATAAATTATTTCTACTCGAAGTGCTAACTTTTTAAATTGGATAGGGAGGTCTAAATGACTTACCATTATTTTTAGCTTCCAATGATGAATGTATTTGTGCACTGGTGGAATCTTCTCCTTTCTCTTGCTAGTATTTGGGCTATCTTCTTCTCTCTAGTATAAATTATTTTAATTTGATTATAATTCTTGGTTGACTAAAATAGAGTCCCCACTCTTAACTAGGAAGAAACAAAATAAAAATTTATTAGTAGTTGATGATTCAATATGCCAAATAAGGATCATTTCCTTGAACATTATGAGTTTTAAATTTCTTCATGATACTTCTTATTTTTTGTAACACGTTTTCCACTACGCCAAAAGATGGACCTGTTAACGCTTGATACAAACACCAGAGATAAAAATATCCATAGGAGGTGGTTAGTCCATGTCACAAATCCAAAGGGAGATGTTGGAAATTAGTCCAACAATCCCCCCTCAACGTTGCTTGAGGGGATTCAAACCTATGAACATGACTCTAATACCATTGTTGGAACACATTTTTCATTACACCAAAAGATTGACCTGTTAATGCCCGACACAAATTCCCAAGATAAATGAATCCACAAGAGGTGGTTAGTGTTGTCTTCTCAGTTGTCTTTGGTTGTCCTTGATGATAAAATATATTGGCATGCTCTTTGGTATTCTTGATTATGGTGATTCAATATTTTCAGTGCCATGTTCATCTATATTTTCAGATCATCTATTCTATTCCAATCATTTTTCATTTACAAATGTGGTTATGGTTATGGTTACTAACAGTGTGATAAAGCATGATTATAGGTCACTCAACAGGTTTAGGATATTCAGTTTGACAGGTATATTCAACATATTGACAAGTCACTATGACATACATATTGGCGGATTCATTTTCAAGTATATTATTTCAGATGATATTCATCAGGTTGATCATTATCAGGTTGACATTATCAGTTGACAAGGGAATTATGTTTTATTATAGTCAATCACTTTGTAAGGTGATTTATTCTTGAGTAGCATTATTTGTGTTTGACATTTGATCTAATTTCATCAGTATTTGATATGGTTTCATTAAGGTTCATGGTTGGTATCCATTGGCATATACTTTGGAAAGGTATTTATACCAAGTTTGACTTGGTCGACATCTCTTGTTATAAGGTTTTATTTACTCTATACTCCTAAGGAATTTCGAATATGCTAAGCAAGTTATATGAGTTCATTTCTTATTCAATGCATATCGAGCTCTTATTACGCATTTTAATCATATAGGAGTGGGAATTTAAAAATTAATTAAACCCTATCGAGTTTCCTTAAGCATTTGATAGAAATAATTATACTCCTAATCTGGCCTTATAATGGTTGATTTATTAGGCCTTAAGACCGACAGGAGGAATGAGGGAATATTTGAAAGTCTTTGAAGTGACATGGTAATAATATGGTTTGAAATTTGATAAGGCTATAGTAGTCGACATGGCAATAATTTTATTTGTTTAGTCAAAGGCAACGACAAAATTATTAAGGCGTTATGAATTCAGACTTCAAGTTACATTTAACTTTTGAAAATTCTTTTTGAAATGGTATGCAAGAGATTAGGGCATTCATTTTCTTGTTTCACAAGTTTATGGGTTTGAAACCCTAGCCACTCCGCTGCCATGAGACTTTGGTTTGTTTCTTTGTGATGAGTATCTGCAATTTTTGTGAAGGTTTCTCAGCTATCATCTGGTTGTCTACAGTGGAAATGTAAGAGGTCTGCAAAAAGAATGCATTGGGCAGATTGGATCTTGAAATGTTTGATGGGTGACAAGGGAATATGGATGTTTCCTCCAACCATGTCTCCATCGAATATACTTTGGTAATCTTGACTTTCTTGCAATGTTTAAAGGTAATTTTCTTCATTAGGTGAAAGGCAGAATATAGAATTATTACTTGTTCTTTTGCATGAATCTTGGAAAGAAAGATATGGGTTGGTAAAATATTTCATGTTAACAGTTGGGTATTACTTCTCCATTTGATTTTTCTTGAATGGTTGGTCAAATCTGGTATTCTGAATCATCAAAATTCTTCGTACATGGAGGGTTCTAGTTTGCTATTATGATTACCTTCAGATTCTTTTAATGGGTAAACTCTTCTGATGAAAAATGAATTTCAGTTACTAAAGAAAAAATGATGCCCTGATAGAATATCATTTCTATTTGTTCTTGCAATGAGGGTTTGTGACTTTCGGTTGATGGGTAGTCATGCATTTTGTGAAATCTATCATTATCATTATGGATTCAAAATGGGCTTATTTCATACGTTACAAAAAATGATGGTTATCTGCATAAGGGTTTTTGAAAAAAGATTCATATGGGTTTTCAGAAAGAGGGAAATTATATTTTTTGTGCATACTTTACTACATTCAGATCTGGGTTATGAAATATCTTGTAGTTTGAAAAATAAGCATTACTTGAAATATTCTTGTCTAATTTTGAAACGGCCTTTTGTACAGGCATTACATAAGATTATTCTCCATCTGCTGATCATCATTTTACTAGTTCAATTTTCTGGAAACAACATGAGGATTTTAGATTCAATGATATTCTTTAATCATAAATAATGTTCTTGAAATATATATAAATACAGTGATGATACATTGTGATGAGAAGTTGTTGAAATTGTAATTGTTATTATTTCAAAAAGAGATAGTGAAAAATCTTTGTAATAAAAGTTTGAAAACATGATGCTGAGTATAATCATAAAAACCTTATTTATTTAATATTTTAAGGATCTATGTTGAATCTTTAGGGTATTAGATCGAGAGGTATGAGTGAGCTAAAATGAAACAAAGAGATCCTCTATGTTATTGTAATTCTGTAATCTAAAAAGGAGTTGGTGCTCCTTGAAATTGGTGTTTTCAAAATGAGGGTTTGGTGCTCCTTGAGTTGGTGCTCAGAAATTAGCCTATAAGGCATTGCTAACAGTGGTTTTCAATTAAGAGCCTGAAAGGCAGAAGTTTAGGAGTGGTTTTTCTACCCCAAGAGGGTTTTCCACTCAACAAATCTTGTGTCTCATTGTTCATTTGTGGTTTCACTACTTTACTGTGAGAATGCTCTATTGTTCATTTTTTTGCAATTACATTTCTCATTTCAGTTCATGAATGATTGCATTCAACTCATGAATGTACTTATCATTGAAATATTGATAAAAAATGTGTGCTATGGTTTATTTTCTGAAAAATGGTAAAATGTGTTAAGACACTAATTCGCCCCCCCCTCTCAGTGTCATTTTCACTCCAATAATTGGTATCAAAGCGTAGGGTCCTCTAATAGGTCTAATCAACCTAGGATTGATTCTAGTCATGGAGTCTTTTTAAAATGTCTCAAGCTCATGAAGACACATCCGTGACTAGAGCTCCATTATTTGATGTAACAAATTATGTATTCTAGAAAATCAAAATGGAAACATATCTGATTTCTATTGATCTTGATGTGTGGAGCATAGTGCTAAATGGGTACACTGTACCAACCACATTACCCACAACTGTTGGTGAAAAGAAAAAGTATGAAACTAATGCTAGAGAAAAACATGCTCTCTTGTGCGCATTGATTAAAGATGTCTTTATTAAAGTCATGCATTGCAATTCTACTAAGGAAATCTAGGATAAACTTGAAACCATCTATCAAGGAAATTAAAAAGTTAAAAAATCAAAAGTCCTTACTCTAAAACATCAGTTTGAGGAAATAAATATGAGGGATGATGAAAAATTAGTTGATTACTTCTTTAGAGTTCATGAAATTGTCAATGCTATGAAAGGGCTAGGAGAAGATGTAAAAGAATTTGATGTTGTAACTAAGTTCGTTAGAACCTTACTGCCTAAATTTTAAGCTAAGGTTTCTACTCTTGAGGAAAAGAAAATTTTTGACCAGCTTACCTTAGATAGTTTACAAGGTACTCTGACTGCCTATGAAATGAGAATCAGTAAAAACAATTCAACAAGATAAGAAACCGCCTTTAACATTGAAAAGAAAGAAAAATACGAGGTTAGTGAGTCATAATTTTTTGATTCTAAAGAATCCCATTTTGTTAGAAAGCTTATAAAGGGATATGGAAAATATAAGGGAAAACTTCCCTTTAAGTGTTTTAACTGTGGAAAAATAGGTCACTTTGCTGCAAAGTGCCCATATGGTGATCAAAACAGTGACAATGAGAAATCTGAAAAAAGGCCTATAAACCTAAACGAAAATTCAACTTCAAAAAGAAGAAGAGTCTGTTTAGTAAAGATGAAACAAACACTGAATTAGAAGATTATTTAGCTGAAGAAGATGAAACATTATTCATGGCTGAAATCATTCAGCAAGAAGATACAAACAACAATTATAATGAAGATGGTGAAGTAGATCTAGAAGGTGAACTGGAATGTGCTTCAAAAGAGACTAGAAAACTCAAAAAGAAAATTCTTGCTCAAGAACAAAAATTTGCTCAAGATCTTGCTTAAGAACAAACTTCAAATCAAGAAATGGTTTCTTTGAAGACTCGGCTTGAAGAAGCCAAGAGAGTTGAGGATTGTATTCGTGTTGAAATAAGTAATAAAGATCAAGAAATACAAATACTTGAACATGAAATTGTTGATCTTAGGAAGACCATTGAAAAGTATGAAAGTACTTTGAAACTAAATGACATGCTTACCAAGCAGACTTTGAATAACTAAAAAAATAGATTCAACCCCACATCAATAACATGCATAATTAATATAATTAGGTATGAAATGTATATTTCCAAGACTCAAACACCAAGATAAATGCTAAACCTGATTTTCCAAACAAATCCATATAGGAGTAACCATAGATCAATAAGAACCCTCCAAGAAACCATGCAATCTTGTAACTTTCTTCATCTAAAACACTTTGAATACAATCTTATCACAAATTTACATACCACTTTTTTTTTTAACATGTAAAAACTACAAAACCTTATCTATAAATTTGAAATTCACTTAAAAATCTAGACATTCACACCAAACATGTCATCTGATCAATGTAATTTAAGCAATGATCTATAAACTGACAACTGAAAACAACAGTAAACTACAAACCAATAGGAAAATCAAGTTTCCTGGGAGATTATAACATGAAACATATCATCTCCATAACTCACAAATATGTCAATGGCTTATCTTTGAGTGCTTTCATGTAACCAAGGGCTAAAACCATGAATCCGACTTAAGCAAGTGCTCTATTTTGTAGTCCAAATAGTAGGTGTATCTCCATGTGACTAGGATGTCAAAAACACCCATCCAACATGAACACCTTTTCATTGCACATGACCACAAGGTAAAGGAACAAAAACACCAAATAAGAGGATACATACATATAGTCAACCAAGAGATCCAAGTTACTGGAACATAACCAACTCCATTAAGATCCACAATCATGAGCTTCCCATGCCCAACATAGATTGAATTGACAATATACATGGCTTCCAATCTCATAGATATGAAAAAAAAATTTAACTCATAGAAAATTCAATGCAACCCCACAAGCCTTCAACAACCTTCAATTCCTTCTAACAAATTCCCACAAGCTTTCCAAGCTAAGAAATAAAAAAATGAAGGAATACCCATAAACAAGTTAACCTTTAGCTATGATACCAAATGATGAAAAATATATAAGTTCTAATACCAATTGTTGGTAAATTCAATCTCTACCCAAACATGTCTTCAATGGATAAGATGCAAGGCTTGGACTACTACAATGTGAAAATCTAAAACTTATATGCAAATACAAAATCAAGTTTCCCTAATATGGATTACCATGATTAGATCAACTTCTTTATGAAGCTAAAAAATAGCCAACATATCATGCTTATCAACACTACCTTATGTGAACTTATAAAAACAATAAATAAAGAATAACATCACCATAAGTTAGCAGAAAAGAGGCACAAATTAGAAACATAAAAGCATCACACAACACATCATTTAAGTGGATAAAATCTTGTGATAAAAAATTATACCAAGAAGAGAGACCGATTATACATTATCTTCAAATAAATGATTACAATACATTCACTTCCATTCTCCTCTTTGACTCCAACATGGCATCACACGTGTACCTTTGAACAACCTCCTTATGCCTCAACATGTCCTTGTTCTTGTAGAGTAACACTACATTCAACTATTCCTCTTAATTTATACATGTAAGGAGCTAATTTTATAGACTTGTGAAGAGGTCGTAAGCCCCAAACATGGTGCCCAAAGACACCCCTTCATTCCAAAACATCCCTAACCCTTGGATTGCCTCTTCAAAATGTGAAAGGACACCAATTTTGGCTCCAATACTATCCCTACAACTTGGGCACCCAAACATGGAAATTAAACATTACATTAAATGTAATAAATGATGGAATACCAAGAGACATCTATTGCCTCTTTCAAATAACCCACTTGGAGAATTCCAAGAGTCACTCCTTTATCTTTTTCCTTATCTTTTACCATCCCTTTCTAGGTGTTCATATGTGGGGAGAAAAAAATTAAATATTCATGTCCACAAGTCATCTTTACCACTACTAATGCAACCCATCACCCCTTATGAATGCAATACAAACAACGGTGAGAAATAATATTACAAAATATTTTCTCAATACACTTTAAGTGCCTAGGGACACTTTCCAAGGATGTTGGAACCATGCAATATGACATAGGATTTACAAGGTAGATGACACCTTAATCCTAACAGTGTGGACATCTATATGATGCACTAGCATCTTGGACAAGGAAAGGGTGATATCTTCTATTTCTCTTCCTTTTTTATTTCTTCATTATCATTAAATAAATTAGTTAAATTTTTATCATTTTCATTCCTACTTTATTTGATATCTACTTGTTGTTGTCTTGTTTTGTTTATGTGCATATAAAGGATGAGAAGATTAAAGGGGAATTGCAACCCTCTTCCATGAGGTCCAATATCAGCTTAGTCCTCAAGAGATGTAGAGCCCACAACAACATGAAGGAAGGAAAATACCTGTTTTGTGTGCAAGAAGTTTGACCATTGGGCACAAGAATGTCCCAAAAACAAAGGCTAAATCCAGCCAAGGTCAAGTCCTCGAAGGAAACAAAAATTCCAATTCTAAAAGTTCTCTAGTATTTTGGTCATATAGATGACAATGTAATGCATGGACATTCACACGATGCACTAGCATCTTAGATTGCGGTTTCCTCCTTCTAGAACCAATTTCTTTCTCTCCCCTTTCTATTGGTTCTATAATAAAAACTTGTCAATTTTAGTTAATTAAATATGTTTCATTAGAGTGCGAACTAGAGAGATGACAAGCAACACATGGGGGAATTTTCTAGATTCTAATCAACTAGAGCCCTGTTGAGGAGATGACAAACATGAAGGTTGAAAAGTATTAAATATGACTAATAAAAAATAAAAATATACTCATGTAAATAATTTTCTTCTATCCTAATTATAAATATTATATTTTAGCATATTGGCTAGTGCATACAAGAATGAAAATGGGTGGGTTGGGGGAGGGGGGAATGACAACAAAAAAAGATAAAAAAATAAGAATAGATGATGGATAAAAATGTGATTGAGATAGAAAGATGATACAACATATTTGATTAAAAATACAAAATATAGCAGTTATGACCAAAACACTAAGACTAGGTCCTATATGGCTTACAATGGAGGAGACATGAAATATGTATGAGCTAAAATGAAAAAGGGAAAATAACCAAGTGACAAAAACTAAAGTACGACTAATGTGAAATGATAAAAGATTGATCTTACTGATACAAAAAAAGGATTTGATTGAAAATGCCAAGATCTAAACATAAAGTGAGGATTTGAGGTCTTGGGGTTTCATCAAGGCAAGGTGAGCTAGGGAAGTGAAGATCTTGAAAAAATGAATACCCGAAAAGGTAAGATTTATAGGAAGCACTACACAAAAAAATAATATAGTAAAATTTAGTGATACACTAAAAATAGTTCTAGATCTATGAGGTAAAATAAAATGATAATGAAACCTAGGGGCTTTCATAGCTTTCAATGGAGCTTGAAGAGGTGAGAAGGAAAAAATGACAACAAAAAGGTATGAAAAGGGTGGGGATGGATAAGATTATTGAAGGGATGGTAAGACACTAAATTATAATTTAACACAAAGTATTTTATAAAAATACAAAAATAGCTTCAAAACCTAGACTATATATATTAAAAGCATTAAAAAATAGCTATCTAGGCTTATTGTTTCAACTCTAGAAAGCGGAGGATGCATTGTAAAATATTCCCACTTGATTTTTCTTAGACCTTATTCTCTATAGGTATTTTCTCAACTCTAAAAGTAAAGCCATTCAATGAGAAAAATTCATTGTAATTGCTTTGAGTTGAATTTTTACAAAATTGTTGTAAAAATGCAACAATATTTTTGTAATTCAGATTTTCGAAAATTGGGAAAGGAAATGCTATGCTGCACAAGATCAAAAATATCAATCCTAATCTAAATAAAACAAAAAAGAATGATTAAAGTATGCATAATTAAACTAAACTAAAAAAACCAAAATGATCTCACCGAATATGTGATTACTTCCTTTAGTTATCTCGATTGCTCTTCTCCATTTTGCCTTTTCAATATTCTTGCCCTCAGATTTTTGTGTTTGAATGCAAGCATAAGTTAGTCGAGTGTCTAAGAAAAATATTGGAGAATAGTCTCTTCTCAAAAGTGTATGATTTCAGGAGAGGAATAATAATGATAATGACAGGCCATTTTATAGATTTTGGGTTTTTGAACGACCGACTTAGATTGAAAGAGAGATCGACGAATGAGATTAATGAATGCCATGTGATTTGAGTTGTGTGTCAGATAGAACGTGAGTTAGAACATGAGTCAGGAAATGAGTTCAGGATCATAAAATAGAACAATATCTTAATCTTCAGTTAAGAATCTTCGAAAATAGAAGAAATAGACTTTGTATGTCAAAGACAAAGTTAAAGTTGAAGAATAATGCATTTGAATGCAAAATTGAGTTAATTAATTAAATAAATATATTTAATTAATAGATGCATACATGCATATGAGTTTGAACTAGTTAATCGACTAGTTGTGACAAAGAGTCTTTCTGTAGAGATGATCAGTAGTTGAATCCGGAGATAATTGGAGAACTAAAAATAGATCTCAAGTCAGAAGGTAAGTGGACAATTAGATAACTGATTGACAGAGGAATGTGACAAAATTAAACAAATATGAATTAAATTTTAATTTAATTAAACATTAAAAAATAAGAGACTTAATTAAATAAATAAAGATAATTTATTTAATTTGACTTTTGAAAAGGATAATGTGAATAATTAAATAATAAATATTTAATTATGGATAAAGGGGGTTAAATTGAATAATTAAATAAATATATTTAATTATAGTTGGAAAAGTATGATAAAGGGGTAATTAAATAATAAATTATTTAACTGATAGATAAAGGGGGAAGAATTAATTAGTTCGTGACATAATAAAATAAATGTGACTTATTTAATTAATCAAGTTGAATACAAGATCATTTATGAATTAATGAATTAATTAAAAAGGGGTATTTAATTAATAGAGGAAATATGTGTTATAAAAGGGTAATTAAATAATTGACATTATTTAATCAAGACCACGGACTATAGAAAATTATGTCGAATGTGTACTCGCAGGCCTAGACCAATTTTAGGTATCTATAGTTTGCCCCTCTTTGATACAATGTTGTTTAGGCGTTTTGTCAAAGAAAATAACAAATAATATGCCCTAGTGAAAGGGAGAATGACAAGGAGGTAGTGGTATGCCCCCTCAAGAGGATAGGCAAGTTTGAAGAAGATGAGTGTGCTCTCGAAATGGATAGATAATAGTGGTGAAGATGCAGAAAAGAAGAACTGTTAGTGTGGACAATTTGATAATGTTAGTAAGAAATAATTAAAGTGGTTGATTGAGAATAAACATATGTTCTTCGATATTTTGCCAGCTATGCTAAGCTTGCTATTTTTATCATCATTGGGCGGGACATGACACAAATGGACAATACACACTATGATATGAGATAAACCGTAGTGTACAACATCATCCATTTGTGAAAAACAGACAGTCACAGACAAGGAGTGTCTTAACTCACACTAAGGACAAGATGCCATAGTCATTTTGTCGAGACAAACCACAGACAACAAACAAATAAAAGACGGGTCATGAATTGTCATTGCTCCTCTAAATCCTTGATTGGACATCCTTGAGGAAACTAGTAACATGACTCAAAAGCCAAAGTTAAAAAGACAGTTGATAGACAACAGCCAAAGAAAAAGAGTCTTGAGATATCGTTGCTTCTCTAAATCCTTTTAAGGGACATCCTTGAGAAAGCTAGTAATAGGATCTTGCACAAATTGATAAAAAGATAAGACAACATAAGATATAAAGTCATAAAGCCAAATAAAAGTATTCGCCAAAACTTGATCTGGTTGGATTGTTTGATTGTTTGACGTTTGACATAGCGTAATGTGAAAGCTAACACACACCGCATAAGACGTTGAGTCTAGTTTCAACTTGGTGACTATCTGTATAAGGCATAACAAAGCCTGGTTTCAGAAAAGACACGTGTCGTATAAGACATTGGAGCCTGATGATGTCGATATGACAACCTACATGAGGCTATGACAATTTGACGACGTCTGTTGACAAGAAAGACATATCTTGTTTAAGATGTAAGTTGATCACTTTGATAATGTGATGGATATTGACTTGATGACTTCGAGACATTTTTCCTTGTTGATGCATGACTTGTTTGATTCCTTGACTATTTAAAAGTGTGTGTATAGATAGTGTATGACATGATACAATACCCTAAAGGACTGAAGATATATACGTAAGCCAATGATATGCAATGTGTGTGATAGTGAATGCAATAAAATCTATTGGACTAACCTAGTGCGGTCTCGGGGGCTCATCAATTGATTAGCCTTGCCTACATTGTACACGCAAAGACCTCATAGTTCGACACGACCAATGACTTTGAATATACAAAGAGTCATGATTTTACTGTGTGTGATACATGACAAACCTAGACTGACAGACCTAATGCCTCAGGGGCACATTGATTGATGGCCTTGCCTATGTCCAAGTCGCAAAGGCAACGTAGTTCGACTATAGTCTACGACTGACTTAACATGACTGACTTGATTCTGTTTTTTGGTATTTTTTGACATGTTTTGATTTTTTTGGATTTTTGAAGTTTTTCGAATGTTTTTTTGGATCTTTCAGAACATTTTTGATGGTGGTGAAAAATGCATGTAAATGATGCCTACACACAAGAATCCAAGGACAACCATGATCTTGCTCCTAGTCAAGCTGAAAACCAATTACCGGGTGATGATGATGATGACGTTGTTTGATATGGGAAGGACACATCTCGAAACAACGTGAGGATGAAAATATTGTGACTTAAGGATCAAGGTTTGCAACAAGGTGAGAAACAAATCCAAGGAATGTTTTGGATGATGTATTAGAATGCTTAGCAAGATTGTATGGATTAGAATTGTTGGAATTGGAATGACCTGGATAGGACTAGATGGGATGATGGAAAGATGTTGGATTAAATTCCTTAGACGGTTGACAAGGGAAAACCAAGACATGTGATAGGTATAAAAGGATAATGGATTGATTTTTGGTAAGAGATAGGAGACATGAGGATTATTGGCTAGGAGAATGATCATTTGGTCTCCAAGGATCATGTCGCATAGTGAAAAGGAGGCTATGAAGGTAATGACATGATATTCAATGAATAAGGTATGACCAAAAGATAGACATGTCAAAATCTTTCCAAAGCATGATTTGTGTTTATGCCTTAGTCTTTGTCAAGATCAACATAGGTGAGAAAATGGATGGAAATGATAGGGCTCATATGGATGGATGAAAACGTCATGTGAAGGGTATGGGAGATGAGATGACTTGCCCCCAAGTGCAATGGTCCACATAGATGATTTATTCTACACATGATGCCTGTTTGCCAAGTTTTCATCATGGTACTTATCCAAAGCGCTTGTTTGCCAGGTTTTCACCGTTGGACGAATTTTTTTCTCTTTACTATTTTTGATATTTTGATTTTTTTGGTGTCACCAAGATGCCTCTTTGCCAAGTTTTCATCAAGGTGATGATTTTTTTGATATTTCATTTTTTCTTTGTATTTTTAGGTTTTGTCGGATAGCCTTGATGCTTTAGATGACCACTGATTGTGTTGAATCCATTGATGGTGCTGATGTAAATACTAGTGCCATGATATGCCAATAATGACCTTTTTGAAGTAGTTGCCTTGTCAGGATGATAGCACTTGCATACAGCTGATTGATGTCATTGTGATCCTGGTTGATACTAGAGTTGGCCTTATTAGAATACACACATCACGATAGATTGCCATTAGAGTCCTTACAATAAAGAGTTGTTGCCAAGATGTGATGGATTTGTGACATGGGGATTTTGGACTTTAGATGAGATGTTGGATTATGGGGGATGATGGTAGATGTGGGGGGATTGTTCAAAAGTTTAGATGAATCACTTTTTATTTTCCAAACTTGGCATGTTGGATGGCGGAGTTTGGAATTTTGATTGGGATAGCATTTGGAACCAACACTTTTTATATGTCTTGTTTGATGACCATTTTAAAGGAGGTGGACATTCATTATATGTGGGAGTCCTATTTTCTTGTGGCTCCACATTTTGATTGACATTTGGATTTGAAACATTTTCTTTGCTTGATCCATTTTTCTTTTGGATCCATTTTAACTCCATTTGTCCACTCATCTTTTTGAATGATTTGATGGTCTTTGACATTTGATTTTGAACTTTGAATTTGTAATAAATTTCTTTTTGTTGGTTCCAAATAGAAGGTTTATTAATGTTGGAATGATAGTTTATGGTGTGGACAAAAGGACTGTTAGCAGCAACCTTTATGATAAGAACTACTCATGGCCCCCATTTTGATGTTTGTATCAGATAAAGTTTTCCCCAATATCAAGGAAGTATCACTAACATCATTTGATTTTCTGATTGAAGAATAAACAAGACCCTGATGTCTAGGATTTTCTTGAAGTTGAACTGGTTCTCGAATTCCTTGCTCATGTAGGCCTAGTCCTTTTCCTTGATATTGCATGTTCTGATAAATTCTGTTTGCAATGGGGTATTTTTTGTTTTGAAAACAAGATGCAAACCCATCATTGTGTACATGGACACTGTTACTTGGAATCTTCTCTTCTACAAGAAATCCTGCTCTAACAAAGATAGATGATCCTAATCGATAGGATGTTGTACCTTTACTGACATGTTGGATAGATTTTTTATTGACATTTTTGGTCTGATTTTCTAACGTATTAGATGTCGATGATTATTTTGGTGCTTCGAAGTTGATGATGAAACCTTCTTCATGGTCATTGTCATAGAGCCCACTGAAATCAGTTATAGCTTGATCATTTGCAAATATGTCCATGATAGAGGACTCTTGTTCTAGTGGTAGATCATCTATGTATCCCATGGAGGCAAGTGTCTCACTTTTGGAAGTGTCAATACTTGAATTTTGGATGGAATCGTCTTCAAGTGTTTCATCATGAATGGCATAGAGGTCAAGGAGTGGATCATTTTGGACTTCTGGATCAATGGTAGGGTCTTGGTCAAAGATGGGGTTGTCCTGGATGACATGGTTGTGGATGGAATCTTGACCAAGGATAGGTGTATTTGGTATGCCATGATTGTCCATGAGGACTTCTTGAATGGAATTAAATATGGGGTCCAATGGACTAGTTTGATTTGGACAAGATGGTGATGTTATGATGTCATGCTTTGGACTTTCCTCTTGACATGTATCCTCTAGTTTATGAAATGGGATGGGACTTTGGAGACCATGACTAGTTGTGCTTTCATGACTAAATGTATGTTGAGATGGAGTGTCTTGGAATGGATTGGTGTATAATGGACTAGCATATGGCATGGAGGTTTGGACTTGGTTGAGGGATGATGGGCTAGGATAGGACATGAATGTATAACCAGGATATGACATTGATGGAGGACTAGGATATGACATGAATGTAGGATTA
Source organism: Sequoiadendron giganteum (assembly GCA_007115665.2). NCBI lineage: Eukaryota > Viridiplantae > Streptophyta > Pinopsida > Cupressales > Cupressaceae > Sequoiadendron > Sequoiadendron giganteum. The sequence goes on along the minus strand of CM021100.1, from coordinate 153,832,322 downwards.
GGATGAGATGAAGGACTAGAATAGGACATGGATAAAGGATTAGGATAAGATGAAGGACTAGGATATGATGTGGAGACTTGGATTGGATTGATGGATGGTTGATTTCCCTTGTCAAGGTTAGGGTGGGTATGACTAACGAAATTTTGTTGTGACTTAGTGTCATGGATGGTGCTAGGGGAATCTTGATAATGAGGGTGGATGGATGGCAGACTAGAGTTTATGGGTTGTTGGTAAGATGGATATGTGGGTAGTTGACCATGGGTTGAGGTTGATTGGCATTTGGATTGGATGAATTTTATTTTGAAGTCTATGGCTTGTTGGTATTGACCCATGCAAAGTAATTGGTATTCAACTTGACTAGCAAGCATATCAAGGTGAACGGAAGACATGGTGGTGGATGGTAATGAAAATGATATGGAGTTATGTCTATAAATGATATGATTTCTAGTCAATGTTTTTTTTTTGGATTTTTTTTTTGGATATGACGGATGTTATGACAATGACCTATACTAAAATGACATGCGCTAGGATGGACGATATGCAAAATGTCGAGTAGACTATGACAGTAAATGATTCTAAAATGAGGTATACCCTACCACCTATGGAATAAATCCAAGAAAAGATTTTACTTGACCAAGGAACCTGATTGTAGGACAAGATAGTAGACAAGACGAATTTCCCAAACTAGACCATTGAGCTGGAAAGATTTGCAGATAGGACTAAAAGTGATAAGGTTCAATGACAAAGAAAAATTGAAACGTGAGAGTATCCAATGATGCGGAAAGTTATTCTATTCTGCGATATGCAATTTTCCTAGCAAGTATCTATGGTACGCATGCAACTTAGGATGACTTATGATATGTATGCAACCTAGGATGACTATGACAAGGACATAAATATACCTAATGATGTTAGGGTTTTTGAGCAAATTTTTTAGTTTTTGTTGAAGGTTGAACGTGAGAAACAAGAAATGAAAATGACAGTGATGTTTCAGACACGATTTTTGCAGTTTTCGAGGTTTTTCTTGACAGTCAAATGCGGTTCCTCTATCAAATGCAAGTCTAATTTTGACAGATGCAGTTCACAAGTGCATGCGGTGATTTGACTAAAAACCTAGTTTTGGTGTTTGACAGATAGTTGCAGCTTTTCTTGGCAGGTGCAGTTTTCTATGTGACAAATATGAATTTTGAATATACATGCGGCATTTGAACTAAACCTGATTCTAGACTTTGCATGCAGTTGCGGTCTTTCGTGACAGATGCGGTTTTTGAACTAACAGATGCGACTTATGGACTCAAATGCGGCTCAAAATATGGACTCTGTAAAAACCTAAAGCTTTGATAGACACATGCGGTTCTAATTTTAACAGACGCGGCTTGCATGACATATGTGACTCGTAATTTAACAGTTGCGAGTCGAAATAACTAGACAGTCAAAGAAAATGAATTTCCTAATAGACAGATGTAGTGTTTACCTTAACAGATGTGACTCGCTAAGACACATGCAGTGTTTTAACTCACAATTGTGACTCAATTTTTTGACAGTTGAAATTTTCTCGAAAGTTGTTTTTGATGACTCAGTTTGTTGATCAAGGTTTTGACGAATACAATAGAGAACAAACACATCAATCAATGTATTTTCAGTTTGTGATGAAAGACTTTGCAAGACTCGAAAAACATTTACAACCTAGGCTTTTTGGACAATACTTGTTGAGTTCTTACCTAGATTTCTCTAGCTATGCGTATTTATGGCGAATGACTAGTAGCTTGACCCCACTGGCTCCCCTCCATGACACTCAATTATATGGGGCAGCCAAGCAACTATACCCATGAAACTCCCATGGCATACATTTCATTTCCACACATAAACCGTAAGAATGTAAGACGGCTTCACAGGGCCAACCCTGTTGTGCCAACAAGTAGGTAGGATTTTGGTAACTCTACAACAAGGTGTTTAATAAGGGTATTTTGTCTGTGGGACACTATCCAACGTCAGCGAGAGTCCATTTTTGTCTATCTCATCGGAATAGTGCGTGTGATTCTTGGGCTTTCCCCAAGAATCCACTTTTATATATTGGTTGGAAGTCGCTTGGCTTTAGCGTGCTACTAGTCTGAGTCGTCTTGGGGTGAGTACTTTTTCCCACCAAGACAGGCCCAAGTTCTAGAGTTAGCAACCGTTTCTCTTACACCCAAGATCGCATGAATGCGCAAGGGGAGAGGATACTTCGGTGTACCAAATCGTAAGGGTGATAATTATGTGCAACACACCAGACAAAGAAGACAATGGTTCTTTTTAATCCAAATGACAATTATCTATCTACCAAACAGAAAGTTATTTTTAATCCCCATGATAATTGTCTACCTACCAAACAAAAACTTGCTAAATAAATAAACACATAGGCATTAGGTCCTGCATGGATATTTATTAGTAGTTCAGGTTTTGTTATTGTCTTTTATCCTTCGTCCTGCAAACACTATGTTATTCCACCTTAACACAACTGTAAACAATGATTAGCAAAAATCAAAACAACTTCAAAGGTGAAAATGAAAGTATGAATGTATGAAAATCAATAAAAAAAAAATGAAAAAGTTTTACCAGCCAGATGTGGCTTTTGGAGCCGCAGATGCAGTTCGATTCTGATAGGCGGATGTGGTTCACAAATTTTTTTGACAGATGTGGTGCGTGATGGAAGATGTGGTGCAAAGTTTAGCAAATGCGGTTCACCAACGCAGATGTGTCACAAAAAGCCACAAATGTGACTCACAAAGACGGATGCGTCACAGGAAGTCAGATACATAAAATAAGAATTTTCAAAATCCAAAAAAAAAATTTACCAGTCAAATGCAGTGCAAAAAGCCGCAAATACGTCACACAAAGTTACATGCAGTGCAGAATGCCACAAATGCGCCGCTTCAGCTCAGGGCCACATTAAAAATCTTGTTTTTTCTTGTAAAAAATGCTACTCGTAACGAAAATATGCCGTATAATATATGAAAATTTGTCTCTCAATCCTGTTGGATGCAACCATGCTATCTATTTGATCTCAAAATTCCCCCAAAAGTGTAATTTGAAAGATTCTTCAAAAGTGTGATTTTTTGAAAGGCGGATGCATTGCAAGGTACCACAGATGCGGTGCATAATAACAGATGCGTTGTAGAATATAGTAGATGCGGTTCACCATACGATTCCTGCAAAAAAAAAAAAACAAAACAAAAAATGGAAAAACAAAAAGAAAAAGATGTGCGGATTTTGAAGCTTGTTCACGTCAGGTTCACCAAATGTAATTTAGATTTATGGAAATTGGGAAAGGAAATACTATTGCTGCACAAGATCACAAATATTAATCCTAATCTAAATAAAACAACAAAGAACGATTAAAGTATGCATAATCAAACTAAACTAATAAAACCAAAATGATCTCACCGAATATGCGATTACTTCCTTGAATTATCTCGATTTCTCTTCTCCATTTTTCCTTTTCAGTATTCTTGCCCTCAGATTTCTGTGTTTGAATGCAAGCATAACTTCGTCGAGTGTCTAAGCAAAATATTGAAGAATAGTCTCTTCTCAAAAGTGTATGATTTCGGGAGAGGAATAATAATGATAATGACAGGCCATTTTACAGATTTTGGATTTTTGAACAATCGGCTCAGATTGAAAGAGAGATCGACGGATGAGATTAATGAATGTCATGTGATTTGAGTTGTATGCCAGATAGAACATGAGTTAGAACATGAGTCAGGAAACGAGTTCAGGATCTTAAAATAGAACAAGATCTTAATCTTCAGTTAAGAATCTTCAAAAATAGAAGAAATAGACTTTGTATGTCAAAGACAAAGTTAAAAGTTGAAGAATAATGCATTCGAATACAAACTTGAGTTAATTAATTAAATAAAGATATTTAATTAATAGATGCATACATGCATATGAGTTTGAACTAGTTAATCAACTAGTTGTGACAGAGAGTCTTTCTGTAGAGATGATCAGCAGTTGAATCTGGAGATAATTGAAGAACTAAAAATAGATCTCAAGTTAGAAGGTAAGTGGACAATTAGATAACTGATTGACAGAGGAATGTGACATTAATAAACAAATATGAATTAAATGTTAATTTAATTCAACATTCGAAAATAAGAGACTTAATTAAATAAATAAAGATAATTTATTTAATTTGACTTTTGAAAAGGATAATGTGAATAATTAAATAATAAATATTTAATTATGGATAAAGGGGGTTGTTGGAGCTGTAAATTTCTACAATATTTTCACATATTCCTGCATGACCCTAAGTTTCCATATGGTCCTCGTCCTAAAACACTAGGGTTTGTTTTCCTATCATTCTGCTCATTTTTCGTCCATTGTATCCATCGGGTCTTGCATATTTCACATCGTGGTCTACGTCTCATTGATCCATTTTGTGTGTTTTGGCTTGCATGAGTCTGTATTGCCTATCGGCAAGACTCATCCGATGTCTTAGCGAATATATTTTATCTACAGGCGGTTGTCGGCATAGCTTTCACAGGGTTTCGGCGACAAGAAGATGCACATTTCGGTATAAGTTGGGGCTTTCGATATATCATCTTGGTGAGTTCAATGTGTCTCACCGACTTTGCGTATGAAGACTCCATCGATATGAAAATATTTTTGTCTTGGCGATATATTGTGGCTCGAGGCTTTCGGCAGAACATAGTTTACTCGCTATAGAGTCTCACCGATGTTGAGTGGTCACAATGAGACTTAATGAAGCATATCTTTTGGCTTCGGTGTAACATGCGAGGTGTTATGGCGACCTACGGGTGGTGGGGGCCATTCGATGTAACTTGGAGAATTCTATGTGACGTCTCCCTGAATTTGAAGTGTCTCGGTGAGGATGAGGGGCAAGATGCATTTCGGTGAGAATGTCGATATGTCACAGCGACATAACAAAGGGACAAAGGGGCTTTCAGGGAAAGGAAATGAAGTATACAGGAGGTCTCCTCGAATGTGATGTGCTACGGCGACAATGAATTGAACAAAGGGAGTTCATCGGTGTGAGATTTGCTCGTGTCTCGGTGAGTGGAAAAGCACATTAAGGAATTGCATATTGATATAACATTTGGTTTTCGATATGATATCTCACCGACGGCAGAAGGTTATGGCGAAACACAAAACAACAAAAGGCTACTCCTGGACTTCGGTGTAGCGAGTAGTTGGTCATGGCGAATGTGAGCACAGTGAACACGGGCAGAAGCGATTAACGATATAGTTGCCTTCGACATACTTGCAGGGATATCTTGCTGACTGTCTCACTGGTGAATGACAAGAATGCAAATCTTGTGGCCGACATGTAATTGCTAAATTAACCGTTGTAGGCCGACATTGTTTGAGCCCGAATTTTGTGCTAGACCAACATGAATTTGAAACGTATGGTTTTTCTAATGCTGGTGTATATATATGCACCCCAATTGTGATTGAAAAAAGGAGAGATTTTTAATATAGATAGATAGGGTAGATTAGGAATGGGCACAATAGAATAAAGTTATCATTCTGGAGACTATGTGCATGTTTTAAAATGACGAATTCAATGGGAATCAGTTGGTGTGGCAGGTTATTTTGGTATCAATTATCTGTTGAGTTTATTAAAAAGTATTGCTGAAGCTGTCTCCATTTTGATTTTTTCTGGTTGTTTAAATTGGCATAACAAGTTTATGTTCAGTTTGTCAATGCACATTTGTTGTATTTGTGTGATTAATTAATTGGTTCTCTCAAGTAGAGATTAAATCCTTTTGTTGATCACAATAATCAAGGAGATTCATCTGGATTGTTAAAGTAGAGCTCAGTAGTCATAATTTTGCATTTTTTATACATGTTAAACAGATCATATGCCTGCAATTCGATCTTCTACCAAAATAAGTTGCCCACTTCTGTTTCATTTGACTTCGCATACCCAACAAGGCACTGGTCTCTGCAATTTCATTATTTGAATTCATTCAATCTCTTTTTATCAGTTAATTAAGCATTCTAGGATTTAGATCAGAAGATAGCTATCAAGTTTGGTTTCATTTGTTCACTGTTGTCTGCCATTGTGGACAAAGCATTTCAGAAAGTTAATCACAAGCTAAGTCTGCAGTATTCAGAGAGGTATACCCACCTGGGTTTAGCAACACCTAAAGAGTAGAAGGTTGAGTTCTCTTGGCCTTGTTTGTTACCCTAAAGCGTATCAAGAGATTGGCAACCTCTTGAGGCATTTCTCCTGCATTTTTGAGAGCTAACAGGGGTTAAATTGAATAATTAAATAAATATATTTAATTATAGTTGGAAAAGTATGATAAGGGGTAATCAAATAATAAATTATTTAATTGATAGATAAAGGGGGAAGAATTAATTAATTCGCGACATAATCAAATAAATGTGACTTATTTAATTAATCAAGTTGAATAACAGATCATTTATGAATTAATGAATTCATTAAAAAGGGGTATTTAATTAATAGAGAAAATATGTGTTATAAAAGGGTAATTAAATAATTGACATTATTTAATCAAGACCACGGACTATAGAAAATTATGTCGAATGTGTACTCGTAGACCTAGACCAATTTTAGGTATCTACAATTTTAACTCTGAAGGCCTTATACAAGTAATTTTTGGAGGGAGATTGAGCTAAAAATATAGTAGACCATGTGTGGCTTTATGAAATGAAGTAGGTGTGAATTTTGTAGCTTGATTGGAGAAAGTTTAATTTTTCATCCTTATTTGCTCAAGTGGTAGGCATTGATCGAAATCTTAGAAATTCTAGTTTTGTAAGAGAGGCCCATGATAAATTTTTTCACCCTTTTTAATTTAATGTCACTAGGTATGAAACTAGATATGAATAAATTCTTTTATGTGGTCAAAGATGGTTAGGGTTCTAGGTTCATCAAATAATTTCTCATTAAATTATTAAAAAGATTAGCTAAGGTGATGGTAAAGGAACATGAAGGATGTGACAGTTAGGATTAAGACAAAATTTTAAAAAATAGATGAACATATAAAAGAAATTTAAAAAGACAAAACATTGTGATATGACTAGAAGTATCATAGATTAAACAAAAGAGATCAAAACGACACAAAATACATATAAATGAACTAAAGATCACAATAAACACAAAAATGTACTGAAAGTACAAACTTTATTTTACACTATCATTCTCTTAAACACAACCAAACTCAAATACGAAATTGGAATATAAAAACAAAGACAAAGACAAACAAAACTCAAAAAAATTGTACCAAACAAAAGACATAATGACTTAATTTTACAAAATTATATGACCTAATTTGGAGCACAAGACTTTCCTCATAAAATCCATTGAATCCCTGGAATAATTTCGAATCATCTATCATTACATTCAAGTCAATCAACTCCAATGTAAAACCAAATAAAATGAACACCCAATCTTCCTCCAAGTACTCAAATTCCTATAATCATTTTTCAAATCTAACTTATTATTAATTAACTTTACATATTTTATTAAATAGGAAATTGTTCATGGAATCTATAGATTAATTTAACTAGTTATTTTAGTCATACCAATTCGATTGTTTTTCAAACTAGAGAAAGTGGAAAACAAATACTTTCCTTTGGTCTGACAGCTACTTAGTTGTGCCCTTTGGAGACAGTAGCATCACATGAGGGTACATTTTTGACTTTAGTGCGCTAAGCCTTAGAATCTTTTGTGACAGGTCTGTGTTCTTTATACTTTTATTTTCTCCATTATACCCCACTGCTTAGTTGGATGGCAGTATCATTTGCACGTGTACCCTGCAAATAGGTATAAGTGTTATACGTGTTCTTAGACCTTTATGCTCTTGTCTAAAGTTCAAAACTATATAAATTCAATTTATTTTTTAATATAAATATTACATTAAAAAAATATCTAAAACAAAATAAAACAGGTCTTAAATAAAAGTTAAAGCTTATTAAATGTAAAGATATTATATAATAGTATATTTTATGTAACCCCATTTAAAAATAATATTAATATGTAGACAACTAGAGATTGGTATTTTAACACCTTTTAAATAAATAAATTTAAATTTTCTATATCACATAAGATTTGTATTTAATAATTTAATTTATAATATATTAATAAATAGATATAATTATTTTATATATATTTTAATTTATTTTGAATTATAAAACCTCACTTTATTATAAAGAAATTTAGATTGTATTAATTATTTATACCTATCTAACATTAAATGAAAATAAATATATTTAAAAAATAAAAAATAAATAATTTTTTAACTATAATTTTATATAAATCAATTAATTAGTATTGATAAATGAATAGTTTAAGGATAATAAGTTTGGGATTGGAATTGTTTAGAGTAAATAAACTAAAATAAATATGAATCTTAAAGTCATTCATGGTATAGTGTGATGGTTAAATTGTGACATTGTTGTTATAACCATCAAAGTTCAAAATCTCCATTGAGTTATTGTGATTGTAGATATTGTACCTTCATTAATCCAATGCATTTGCATGTTTGAACCTTCACATTGAAATTGTTGGCATTCATGCCTTGTTTTTGTGCTCCAAACCCTTGTTGGGTTGGTATGCTTGGAGGCTTTGTGCTCTTGATGGCCCACACTTTGGTATGCTTGGAGCCTTTATGCTCTCGATGGCCTACACTCATGAATTTGGACTATTCACATTAACATGGTGCATTCATGCCAAGGATGAGGTCCCTTGTTTGCATCCTCGATTGGCTTAGGCTAGGCTAACAAATTTGTGAGGCAACTATATATTTGATCATCTAGATTCCAACTATTTATATATATATGGAATCTAGATGATCGAATATGTAGTGCAAGATGTCTAGGAAAGATTTGTCATTATACTGAAAAATTAGGACTTATCAAATGAATGATTTAGAATCTAGAAATTGTTTGTTCATATGTCTAGTTCACTTCCACAAGAAAATCATGACATCTCTAGTCCTCATACGCCATGATAGCTTAGAAAAAACTAAGTGGGTCTTTGAAGAGGCAAAAATAACTCTAATATGATAATAAGGAGCACATCCAAATATGAAATATTTCATAGTCGTTGATTCTAAGAAGTGTATCTAGCAAATACAACACGTCTAGTCTCAATGTGAAGTTGGTGGGATCAAACTATCAATTGTGTAAGAGAAAACCTTAAGCTACAAGGTAGCTATAGTTTATTGTAGGGATGGAGATGAGTCTAGAGATATAAATATAAACAATGTTGAAGATTTTGAAGATAGTAGATCTCTCTAAATACAATCCATGTGGACTAGAGCCATGCCTTATAAATATTAACATGGATACCCTTGTTCATATTTCCCATAGATAAATTAAGAGAATTCATTAAAAAAATCTATGTAAATTCATTAAAGCAGCTCTTGCATATCAATGAGACTCAAATCATATGATCTTCTAATTCTATAGAGGATTTAAGAGTACAATAAGGATACCTAATGTGGCCAATCTAGAAGGTGGCCATCAATCTCAACTTGTATATTATAGTCACCACATGAAATATCAATAAACCAACAAGAGGAGCTATGAAAACATATGCAAAGTTAATGGTTTGAAGGACTGATATCTTAGCATGAATAGGTTTAGATGGAATCAAAATAAATACTCTTTCTATCTAACTTCAATTCACAACATGTGGATGAATAGTTCCTAAATCTCACAATCATATAAGAGGGAGGGCATGATTGGGGAGTGGAATAGGTATATATCTTAATTCGAATGTCTTGAAACTAAACTTGAAAGAATTATTTTTTAAGGAAAATAAGTACAACATATCCCTTGCTTAGTCTGAAATAAATATTTTTAGTTAAGTTAAATCATGGTCTAGAGAACTAGAGGATCCCTAAGAAAAAAATATTAAAAAATAACCTCAACTTTCTCATCTTTGTAAGTAAGTATAATATGAGAAATTACATACCTTGCAACTTACTTATTCACTCTATCTCCAATTTAGTGTCCATCATGTTAATGTATTTCTAGTCCATGTTAAACCTCATTTTGGCCTTTTTGGTTATTACAATTTGATACTTGGCACCTTCCTAGACCCTAAGATGATGCCCCAAACACCTCCCAAAAAGAATAAACATGTAAATTAAAGTGCTAGAAGCACCCCATAGGGATAACTATTCCACTCCTATCACCCCTATCTAACATGCCTAATTTATTAACTAAAATTTAAACCTAAATTATTTCCTCTAATAATTCATTAGGAAATTCCACTTGAAATGCCTAAATTATCAACTTTTTTATATGATTTCCTTTAGTTCATCAATGTATAGCCCAAAAAGTTAGGTGAGAGTGGGAAACCTTGTTTAACACCTATGGTACTTTAAAAATCCTTTGTTTCACTAAGCATTATTCATGCCTTGCCAACAATGAAATATCAAAGCATCATCACTAAATAAAACTTCACAGGTGGAAGACCTAAAACCTTTAGCATATCTGTAAGCAAGTGTTGTGAGATCATGTCAAATGTAGGTTGCAAAAATACACAAAACAACATTGAAATCCATTCATGTTTACTTTATCATCTTCAATAATAATTGTTAAGGTGATGATGTGATTTGTGGTATGATGGTTCCTCTTGTATCTTACTTTTACTTTGCCCCCAACTTCTTTATCCTTTCCCGTTTGAACACATGGATGTCTAAAGATATGACAAAGATCTTAGACAAAGTGTGGCTAATCATGATGGCATGGTGGTTACAATTTTTTGTGTTGAGTTTCTTAAATTTTTTATTAGACTAGAGCTAAGGATAACTTTCAAGATTAGGTGATCAAAAAATAAATGACAATGATCAAATTATGGTTGAGTTAAATGCTTGGTTGGTTTGGAATATTATATAGGCTAGAGGCATAATTGAACCATATATATAGAGATTAGATATTGTACGTATTATTTTTTTTATGAAGGAAGACTCTCTATAACAATTTGAAGGTGAACCAAAATTGATTGTATATAATTTTATGTTTATACAAGAGACAATTCCTCTCTTTTTTTCCCAAAAAAAACTTCCTTTTTTATTTTCCTTGATTTGGAGGGTTTATGCATCATCATCTATTTGGTTAGCCTAGGATATTTGGAGGCTATGTCATTTAAAATCAAATACACATACCATAGAGATATCTAAGCCTTCCACAACATAATATTAAACACATTAAATTTTTTTAATCTATAAAAATATTTGTAAAGGAAAATAATCTTTTCCTAAAAGAGTTAATCTAGATAACAAAGCTGGGACCTAAATATCTAAACATGAATAATTAAATGTTAATACATGAAATTAACTCTAAGAATAATGAATATGAATGACTTTGATGAAGCTTAGATATCTAATTATCTTGGGACTATAAATTGATATTTTTTGTAATCAAAATAAGGGATAAGACATTTAACTCCAAGAATAATGAATATGAATGACTTTGATGAAACTTAGATATCTAATTGTCTTGAGACTAGAACTTGATCTTCTTTGTAATCAAAATAATCTATCAACTTTGTTGTGTGTTGATCATCTTTTCAAGAGTGTGAATCTATTGTGTAGATCACATATCTAATTTGAAACATTGCACACGTCTACTCCTAATTTGCTAAATTCTCCATCTTTCTTTAATCATCAAGGAGTGGTGGTATTGAAAAATACTTTGGGGGGCTACTAGATTGCTAATGCTAAATTCTCCTAGGTTAACCCCTTAGAAAGACCAACTTTATAATTGAAACAATGATTGAAGATAAAAATATTTAGATATACAAATGCTCTAGAATGATGATACATGCTTAGATTACTTTTAGTGCTCCAATTGAAATGTTCCTTTGATGATATTTGAATGATTTGATCTATGAATGCTTGATGCTAAATGAATACACAATGAATATCTTTAAGTACCACTAAATAGTAAGAAATCATGTAAAAAATGTATTAAGATGGCTCATGACAAGGATGTAATAGATAAGAATTAATAAAATTTAAAATTTCAAGGATCAAATTTGTCAATGCAAGATCAATCCCACACCCTCACAATTAACCCCAGGTAATGAAATAATAAATCAAATACAAGAAATGAATGTTTGAACATAAAAGATGCAATAATAAACATAATAAATATTAGATACATAATAATATATGCAAATATAGATAAGATAAAGTGAAATGCATAAAAATATATGTAAAAAAAAAAAAATGAACCCAACTTCTCTTAAAATCATACCACTTATCCATATAATTTTGTTAAAACATTCTCTTAAAAAACCTAAGACAAAATAAAATGATATAATAAATATAAAAATACAACATTGCAGTGTTATAAATCCAAAACTATTTATAAATTTTTAATCAACATCATAAATTGCATCCATAAACCATCGTGAAAACAAATCTTAAATCACTACAATAATCCAATCTAATTAAAAATGATTTGAGAACACACAATTTACACATACCTTGCGATTGTGCCATACTTAGTAATCTCTCTCATTTCAGTAATTTGCGCCTACAAAAAAGGGCCTAAAAACATTCCACGGACAAGATCACCTGAAATAAATAACCGTTTAAAGAGAGCGGAGGACACATTGCTTACTTCCCCATTCCAAATAGTTTTTAGATTGCGCATAGTATTCTCACTCATCCCCATGCTCATGATTCTTGCATAATCTTCGTTTCTGAGTTTCCTGCCTTCTCATAGTTTTGGTCTTGGTCTCGTAAAACCATATTGCAGAAATGGGTTTGTGTTTCCATGGCATGTCAAGAGTACCGCCATGCTTTTTTCTTTTCATCATGGTGTGCTTTTTCCACGGACATCTTGAAGTCTACTGCAAGTCCACCATAGAGCCATGTGATGGATCAGATACCTGCAATGCAATGGTGGGCTACAACTTGCCCACGGACCTCAAAATATCAGAAGTAGCATCAAGGTTCCAAGTAGACCCTGTTGCCCTTCTGGGTGTCAATGGCATTGATGTGTCTTATCCGGACATAGAGAACCAGATACTTCCTGCAAAGTACTTTGTTAGGGTGCCTGTTACCTGCAACTGTGTAAATGGCCTAAGGCAATGCAGCTCTGTGACCTACAAGGTCAGGGCATCTGATACACTTTACAACATTGCAAACAGTGTGTTTGGAGGGTTGGTTACTGCTGAGCAAGTGAGGGTGGTTAATAGTATAAGTGATCCTAACCTTATTGACTTGGGGCAGTCGCTGACCATTCCATTACCTTGCAGTTGCTTCAATGGGACCGATAATGGATTGCCTGCTATTTATTTATCTTATGTTGTGCAGCCTGGGGATACTCTTGCTGCGTTGGGGGTTAAGTATGGGACCACTGTTACAGATCTGATGACTGTTAATGCATTAGGGACAGCTGCTATCAAGGCTGGGGATATCATTGCCGTGCCTCTGGCAGGTTGGTGTCATTTCCTCCCCTGTTTTCTTTGTTTGTTTTTTAACTGTTAGCAAACAGTGAACGCCATCTCCATTATCAGGGGATATGGTATGATTGAGGATGAAAATAAAGCGAATCCACTTCAGGGAAGATGGTATGATCGAGGATGAAAATACACCATATCTTTTTCAGGGGAGATAGTATGATTGAGGATATTAAAAACACTATCCCCATTTTTAGAAGTGTTATGATTGAGGATACTTGTGCATAGGAGTTGTGGAGATAGAATGCTTTTATACGGTAAAGTGCTCAGCCTTTAGTGACGTTTGAGCCAGTCATAGCTATGCCTTAAGGGCCAATCTTTTCCTGCCGTCTTTGAAGAGGAAAGACTAGCAAAGATGAAAACTTTGACCAAAGCTAACGAGGGTTACTTTAGGGTCATTTGCCAGTAAAATTGCCCAATAGAATGTAAGTTTAGGAGACATAATAGCATTATTTCGTGAAGTGCTCAATCTATAATGACATTTGAGTCAGGAATAGTTTATGTCTTAAGAGCTAGTCTTTGCCCGCCCTCTTCGAAGAGGAATTATTTGCAAAGATGGAACTTTTTTACCAAAACCAATAAGGGAAATGGTATAAACCATTTACAGTAAAAATATCTGATAGACTGTAAATGTTTAGGAGACAAAATACATTATGTCATAGAGTTAACATTGTAGCCAGGTATAGTTACACTCGGAGTGCTGAGTTTTTGGTTACCTTCTTTGCAGAAGAAATATTAGCAAAGATGAAAATTTGGACTAAAGTTAATAGTAGTAAGTTTAGAGGACATTTACAGTGAAATGGTCCCATGCAATGCAAAATATCGACCGTTTTGCTCTTATACAATGATTTCTCCATTTTCAGGGGAAATGCTATGATTGAGTTTGTGTACAGTGCATTGATGTAGGAAGAATATCATTATATCGTAGAGTGTTAGGCCATAGTGGCATTTGACTCAGGCATAGCCTTTCCTTTAGGGCTGAGTTTTTACCTGCCCTATTTGAAGAGGAGAGATTTGAAAAGATGGATTTTTTGGTCAAAATTAATAAGGGAAAATTTGGGAGCATGTGATGGCAAAATGGTTCCATGAAATGTACAATATTTATATTTTTAACTACAAAAAATACCATCCCCTTTTTTAGGGCAGATGGTATGAACATTTATAACTTAGGAGTGGTGGAGATAGATGTACGCTGTAGCTATATGGTAATAGCTACATCTTGAGGGTTGAGTGCCTACTCTCTTTGAAGAGGAAATGTTATAAAAAATGAATTTCTGGCCAGGGAAAGTATAGTAGTCATTTACAGCAAAATGGTGCCATCTAACCCTGCCCTCCAGTTTTTTAGGAATGTACTCTAAACTCTCAATAATATATTTAAAAAAACACTTATACACTTCTAAAATTGTCATTGTTTATATATAATATATATAATTCGGGAGTGGTGGTGACTATAGCATTATATTGTAAAGTGCTCGGCATAGAACAACATTTAAAGCAGGTGTAGATGTGCCTCGTGTTGAGAGTGGCATTATGTCATATCTAATGCTCAGCGTATATATGCCTGCCCTATTTGAAGAGGAAAGATTAGGTATTTACAGTAAATGGTCATATAGAATGCAAAATATCTACGCCTCTGCTCCATCTTCTTTGGATTGTGCATTCCAAATGTTCAATATGTAACTCCTAAAATTGTTTTTGTGGTTGCCTCTGTTTTGATGATTGAGCTGTTTGGAATTTTATGCTGTTGCTGTGTTTTAGAAGTACCCTATCTTATGTACTACAAAATTTTCATGTTCATTATTGTTTTAGAAGAGGTTTGTGAAGCCCGATCAGGAAAAATAGAAATGGTAGCGTCTTCTATGGGGTTTGATCAACACTTTCTTTGTATTTTCATTGTTGTAAATTGGCACCCGGCCTTGAGTTGCAGCTATTGGCTGTCAAGGTTGCCAGGATTTCCACCATCTCAGAGAATTAGTTAACTTCAGGGGGAAATGTCAGGGGCTTGTGTCAAGTCCCTGGACCTGAGCTTGTAGAGTATCTCAACATGACCCTGGACTTGGCTGCAACACAACCCTACGGATTTTTCCTCCGTATAGGGGTTTTTCTTTTTAGCTGGTGAGGCTATAGAAACTCTTGGTAAATCTTAGTTCAAATCTTGAAGAGAATGAAGGGTTGGCTTGGCTGTGTAATGTGGGTAGAGGTGTGCACACACGTTACCATAACTCACATGGGATGTGTTTAGGCTTGTAATATGGTTTAATGATGCACACATGCATTACCGTAAGGCAAATTTTCATCTCCAGGCATTCCCTTGGTCAAGGGATATATGCTGTGATTGAGGATGTCTTTCATCAAACCCACCCAGAATTTCCACCTTGTCTGTTAGCATGTGTAATTTTATTAAGGATTCAATGATATCTTATAAATAGTTGCCACCAAGGGGTATCAGCCTTTTGTTGCCATTGATGGTACCTATAAATATTCATTCACTTTTCATTTTTGAATAATGACTGTAGAATGGAATGCCTCATCTTATCTGTTCTTCTGGAACAATGGATGTTTATAGTTAGAACGCCTTTCATTCTTTTTCATGTACTGTTTTGTACATTGAAAAGTATTTAAACTCTTCTGTACTGTCACTGGAAACTGTGTGAACAAAGAGACATGTCTTCTAGGGCATGTGAACCTGTGTCTGAACAATCAAAGTGTCTAAGCATGACCACAACCCTTTGCTTGTCTACTCTTATTGAGAGAAAATATGCATATTAGTTAGGTCCGTTGGGATCACAGTCTCAACATACTTTTGTTGCCATTGATTTCCAACTGGCAACACTTAGGCAAGGGCCGCTTAAATTCTACTAAATTGTTTTTCTTACGTAGCATGGTTGGTTCTAAGTTCTAACAAGTGTCGTAATTTTGTAGCTTGCTCTTCGAGCTTTTCAAAATATTCATCAGATGCTGGTCTGCTTGTTGCAAATGGGAGCTATACGATTACCGCTAGCCATTGTGTGCAGTGCAGCTGTGGACCACAGGATCTGAAGTAAGATTCCAACTTTCTCGGTGATTTCAGATGTGTTTGTTTGAAAAAATTAGGCCTGTAATCTTACTTGCTAGTGGAATGCCAGTTTGTATTGTGCACCAGCACCTTTGGCAGCGTCCTGCTCTAGCATGCAGTGCAAGAACAGTGTTCTAACTATTGGAAACACTACCGCACAGCCAACAGCTGGTGGATGCAATGTTACAACATGTGCATATAATGGTCTTCTAAATGGCACAATCCTAACATCGTAAGCTCTTTTTTTTCATCCCTTATAGTATTTTTGCTTTCTAAGAGGTTGAGCTAGTCTCTCAAAAAAGACATTATTTACAAAAGTTTACATCAGTTTGAATCAATATACATACAGCTCATTTTGATTAGGTTGATATTGTAACAAAATTGTAGCTTTTGTAACTCTTTTTCACTGTTATCACTGGCAGCTTGTATAATGCACTTCAACCACGGTGCCCAGGTGTGATATAGAGGCCCCTATAATTCAGCATTTGTTAGCTTTTCTATTTGACTAATGTCTAATCCTGCTGGATTAAGTGCACTCTCTTAAGAGATCTCTTTAAGACCTTGCCAATCATTGTGGACTAACATTTTCATTGAATTTAAAATGCAGGTCTGCATGTAATGCCTACTTTTACAAGACCACCCTCAACATTAACATCATTAGCGCCATCACCTGCGGTTTCCATTTCGCCATCACCCAAATCTTCAATACACGGATCATCTTCTGTTCTAGGAGGACTTGTTCCTGCAAATGGGCCAACTGGTAGTGTCTCTTATGCTCCAGAATTACCTAGATGGGTATCAGTTTCAAGGTTTCTAATTTTAGTCTTAGCTTTTGTTGTCCATTTTGGATATTTGGAATTTCTTCACTAAATTATGAGTGGATTTAAAATTTTTCAAATAGGCTGATCAGTATATCTTTAGAGGCATTAGCTGAAATTTAAAAGAAATTTTGTAGAGCAGTCACCACCTTGAATGGCCATGCCATAATGTAATATTTGATTGAATCATGTATGTCGGATGTCTATCATATCATATATGCTCAAAAAATGTGTGCCTCTGAAAAATGCTCAGCAATTTGTTGGCTCTTTTACATTGCAAGTAAGCACCCTTAACAAATTGGGCTAGTTCTGTCGTTTCCAGAGTTCCTTGCTTTTGTCTTGGCACAGTGAACGAGGGAAAGAGCCGAACAGTGTGGATGGTTTCTTTCTTTTCAGTAATTTAGTGATTATAAGAAATGTCAGTGGAGTACTCAATATCGCATTTCGTTCAGCTTTGTTTTTATAAGAACGATTTATCTAAGATTAGTTCTAAACAAAAATGTTACCTAATGGGTCGGTCAGAATGTGCTTATCACTTATTTCACAATTTATTGATATGCACTGAAAATCTCTTTAAGATTCAGACAGATAAACAGATATTTATATATATAATTAATTTGGCATATAGTTTATAATAATAACGGAGCTGAGTGAAAAAAGCTTCTGGAAAGAAACTATGTTATTTTCATGGGCTGTGAAAGCCTCATGTCCATAAACACAGAGTCAAGTTCAGTTCTATGATAAGTGTTCCCCACGATTGCATAGGATTACCCGTATTAGTTTGGGCTTTCAGTATGATATTCAAATTATGCTCAGCATGATTGGTTGTGAATTTAAAGTAGCTGATCACCATGACTATTTCGATTATTCAAATTAAAGTGGCTTCGTATCAAGATGGTCAAGTGCTGAGGATATCTTCAACAATACACAGCTTAGCTATTCTCCCTTTTTGCAAACAAAATTTGCATAATCACAATTTCAAGCAATCTCTCAGGCATTATGTTAGTGACTGGGAGACTGGGAATGCAAGGGTTTATACATTTTTAGTCCTAGCATTAACCTCACAGCTTGGACTTTCCTAAACAGGTTTGCTGAGGTCATACTGATATCAGATATGCATAGAACACGTCTCTTGTTGATTCCAATATGATCTTCTTAAAACTTTGAGAATTCATTTTGAGACTGGATATTCATTAAATTTTTTTCTGTTGAACCTATCTTGGTAGGTCCTAGAGATCAAATTGGCAGCCTAAAGGACGGTAGAAGTTATCTCATAAATTTGATTGATATGCAAGAAATACGATATGACAATTTTTGCAAGCATGTTTCTAGGCAAAGCTCATATTCATTTTCATTTTCATTTTTGAAAATGCTCATATTTTTGACGTAGTTGAACATGAACGGCTTTGTTTACTTTAATTTTTCATAGATTATGTTGCAAAAAATGTTTAAGTTGTTTAATTGGGATAAGGAAAAAGGGTTCAAAGTTTTGAACTGCCCACCTTGTTTGTATTGAGCCACCGTCCAAAAGAAACTTATTCATTTGGTTTAATGGTATAGTGTAAGTGTACGACCTATGCTCACTTGCTTATGCTTGTTTATTAATTTTCGTCAAACTAAGTATCATATTTTAAGTTTTAGTTATGAAACTCATTGAGTTTCAGCCAAGGGATGAGCACAAATGCATCACTTTGTACAATAAAAAGTAGTAATCACACCTTGGTGTGCAATGGGAATGGGTATGCTGAAGAGGTATGGAAGGTCAATTAGGGAAAAATTTGGTCAAATTTTTCATACATTTGTGTAGTACATGAGGTCAATTGGTAGGCCATTTAGCAAATGATGTTTGTGCAACAAAGGTCTCAATGGAGAAGTGATAGCTTGAAATCAACTATGCATCCACTTATAGGGATCCAAACATGATTGAAACATTTGAAACATAACCTTTGAATTAGGAAGCTAATTAGGCTCCATTACCAATAGGCTCATGTTATGTTTGCAATAGGGAGAGAGGGGGAGATAGAGGGGGAGAGAGAGATGAGAGAGGGAGAGATTGAAAGATAAAAATAGAGATAGGAAGTGATATAGAGGTAGAGAGAGGGAGAGATATAGGGGTAGAGAGAGATAAAGAGATAACAAATAGAGATAGAGGGAGAGATAAGAAGAAGAAATATGGAAAGATAGAGATAGAGGCAAAAAGATATAAGAATAGAGGTCTAAGAAGAGGGAGAGAGATGGATGGATAGCGAGAGACATGTTTAGAGATAGAGTGGAAGAGAGGAAAATAGAGGTAGAGATGAAGATAGAGTGGGAGAGGAAGAGGGAGATAAAGAGAGGTAGAGGGATAGATAAAGATAAAGAGAGATAGAGAGATAGAGAGGGAGAGATGGAGAGGAAGAGACAAAGAGATATAAAAGAAGAGGGAGAGGGAGAGATAGAGAGATATAGATGGCGAGATAGAGATACAAGGAGATATAGAAAGAGGGAGAGAGAGATAGGTAGAGAGAAAAACAAATAGAGTAGATATAGACAAATAGAGATGGAGAGGGAGAGAAATAGGGGATATAGAGAGAGGGGGATATAAAGAAAGGGAGAGATAAATATATGAGAAGAGAGAGAGATGGAGATATATGGAACAGAAAGGGAGAGAGAGGTAGAGATAGATAGGGGATAGGGAGGGAGCGAGAGGGAGAGATGGCTAGAGGTAGAGAGGGGGGAGATAAAGGGAGAGAGATAGGTAGGAGGGAGAGAGAAGAGGGGGTAGAGAGGGGGATATAGCTCAATATATAGAGAGGGAGATATAACTCAATATATAGAGAGGGAGAGGGAGAGATGTAGATAGAGGGTGATGTAGAGATATAGAGAGGGATATGGAGAGATAGAGAGATAGTGAGAGAGATAAAGAGATAGGGAGATAGAGAAAGATATGGATAGAAAGAAATAGAGAGAGAGGGAGATTGAGAGAGAAATACACACACACACACAAAGACAACTTGGGAAATATAGAGGGGGTGAGAGAGATGGAAGGAGAGGGAGAAATAGAGATAGAAAGAGAGAGAGAGACAATGATAGGGGGAGATGGAGAGAGAAAGATAAAGATATAGAAAGTGATATATAGAGGTAGGGAGAGGATATATATATATATAAAGAGAGAGAGAGAGAGAGAGAGAGGGAAAGATATAGGGATAGAGAATGAACAAAGGTCAATTATGGAAAATTTTGGTCTATTTTTTGCATACATTTGATCTCTCTTCCTTACTCTCTTTTGCTATTCCAATTTATCTCCCTCTCTCTCTGTCCCTCTCCCTCTTTATGTCTTGATCTCTCTACCTCTATATATTTATTTGTTTCCTATTTCTCTTGATCTTTGTATCTTGCTCTCTATGTGACTTTATATCTATTTATATCTATTTGTCTCTCCTTTTCTCTCTTTTTCTCTCTTAATCTCTTACTATCTCTATCTCGTTCTCTATGTGACGTTATATCTATTTATGCCTCTCCTTTTCTCTATTTTCTTCTCTTGATCTCTTACTATCTCTATCTCGCTCTCTATGTGACTTTATATCTATTTATGCCTCTCCTTTTCTCTCTTTTCCTCTCTTTATCTCTTACTATTTCTATCTCTTTTTCTCTCCATCTTGATTCCTATATAACTCTAACTCTATCTCTCTTTTTATCTCTCTATATCTCTTTGTCTCCCTTTGTATATCTCTCTCTCTATTTTTGTTTCTCGCTCTTCTCTCTTTTTGTATCTACCTCTCCCTCTCTCTATCCCTCCATTTCTATCTTTGTTCCTCTCTCTAACTCCATCTCTCTGTGTCTATTTGCCCCTCTTTCTCCTTCTTTGTCTCATTTGCTCCCCCTCTTTTTCTCTCTTCATTTCTCTCTTTTTTCTCCTTGTTGATGGCCAAATTGACACAACAACATGCAGGTAGGATGTAAATATCTCCTCTCTCTTGAAAAAGACAACTAACCAGAAAATCAACTATATTCCAAGGTCTCAATGGTTGGTTCACAATTGCATTGCTTTACTTAGTGGTCAACGTGACTATAAAATTCAAAGGGCCTGTTAGTTAACGGTGTAAGAGAGGGGGACCAACCACGTCAAGGATCCAGGTCACGAAGAGCCGAGAGTGGAGGGCTGCCCTAATTTACCTCACTCTAAAGGGGTGTTTCAGATAGAGGTCGAGAATGATGAGGACTATAAAGTACTTCTATCACCCTTCAGACCCGAAATCCAAGTTTAGGCTAGGCGAGCTGGTTTTTAGAGTCAATATTGCACCTTAGACAACTCTTTGTTCAAGGACGACAACGTAGTTATGGGACGACAATGTGGTGTGCTGGCGTTTCTCTAGCGCGTTGGTGTATGTACAACCAAAAAAAGGAAGTATAGTATAAACTATCTAAAAACGAACTAACAACCTAGCTGGTTATTCTTAAATGAACAAAATAGAATGATAAGGTACAAAGAGGATAAAGTAGATAGATAAAAGCTAGGGTGACAAAGATGATCTCACCAATGCGCCAGTTTGCTAGCTAGCTCCAAATGCATGTTCACCTACACAGAAGAGAGGGGAAAATGTTGGGGTTATATAAGGGTCTGCCTCAGTCAAACCCCTATTTTGGTGTTTCCACCTCCATGGACAACCAAATAGCAATGAAGTAGAAATATGCGATAAAGAAGTAAAGAAAGTAGAAATTGCAATAAACACTACAAAATAGTATAATGTTGCTCAACCAAATCACAAGGGAGAGGAGCGAAATGTTACCACCTCCACCCAAAAGCTCACCAACCAATGGAGGAGAATGCGGACTTGGCAAGGTCACCACAACCTCAACTGTGATGAAGGGAGGTCTCGCAAGACTCCAAGCCCACGTTGCATTGGCTTGCTTCACACTCGCTATGTGGAGTTGGAGTGCTGCTGCTGCAATGGAGTGTTGAAGTGCTGCTTGAGAGTGAATGAGATGCTAGTAAGTGAGATTGAATTGCTAAGAGATTGCTAAGAGATTGAAGAGATGAAATGGAGTGAGAATGGATCAATTTTGAAGGAAGAATGAGGAAGAATAATGCATTTTTGGGTCGACTGGTCGAAGAGGGATGCTACAATTCGTTCCCAATCGGGAGTGTAATGCCTCTACCAACTTCAGACGTAGGAATCCGTCAAGGACGACAGTGCGCCGCGTGGACGTCTGCGCATCGTGCGTGCATCCCCGACACAACAGACATATGCCAAGTGGAAGGAAGGCAGTTGGGTGATGTGGAATTTTGCCTTCGGATTTGATTTTCTAAGGTGAGGATGTGCGAAAGGGGGATTTGCGT
Source organism: Sequoiadendron giganteum (assembly GCA_007115665.2). Taxonomy (NCBI): domain Eukaryota; kingdom Viridiplantae; phylum Streptophyta; class Pinopsida; order Cupressales; family Cupressaceae; genus Sequoiadendron; species Sequoiadendron giganteum. The sequence goes on along the minus strand of CM021100.1, from coordinate 153,809,679 downwards.
AAGGGGTGCAAATTTGCTCCTATACAAACGGTAACAAATTGGGTATATCTAAACTTACCATAGATTTTAAATAAACAACACAAGTTATCTCAAGGGTTTTAGAATAGAAAACGTGAGTAAACATCATTCCTTCATTTAGACATGCAATTCTTTAATAAGCTTTTAAAGTTAAAAAATAATAAATGAAACAATTCATAAAGATTACACAATTATATTCATTCAAAGTGCAAATTTAATAAGCATATTTCCAATTCCTTTTACTAGCATAAACCTCATACAAAATATATCGATTAACTCATTATAGAATTGAAGATCAATGAAAAACAAGAAAATACCACTCACAATGACACCCAAAGATGTTTTTAAATCTGGTTCCTTCTATTGATTCTTATTCAAATAAGTAGCAATTACCCCCAACATAATCCATTGGTGCACAAAAACCATTGTCTTTGATATCACAACTAAAACTAAGCAACTCGGAAATTTTAACTAACTATAGAAAATTCAGAAAAAAGTTCTTTTCTAAGGACTGCAAATCTTTCTTTAATTCACCGACCTTTACAATGAGGGAAATTATACAATATATAGGAAATCATAAACTAAATTTCCCTCCAAAACCCATAACATGCAATCCTAAAAATCAGGGCGCCCAACATGCAGATCCACAATTGTAGGCATGCCTAGGTGGAGCTAGAGTGAACACTTGAAGAAAATTGGACGCATGAGAAAGTGGTGCCTTCTTCTAAATATGTTGGAGATGACCTTTAGTTCAATTGCGACACCTTCCTATTTTATAGCTACTACTCCAAAAGTTGCATTGTTGACTTTATTTTGGTCAAAGTAGCATATTCCCTATTCAAAATTTGAACTTGACCTTCTCACAATTGCTTGTACTCTTCATAATTGGCTAACACTTGTGTTAGCACTTCCTCATCTGGCCCATCTACCCAATCCAACCTAAAATTTGTCTTCTCAAACCTATCTATAGCCATCACAACAATATCCTTTAGTTTACTAATATCATTCTTAGCACAATGAGTATAAAAATTGATGCCCATTAACCTGTTAAGGACATTTTCTTCATCATTTTCAGCATTTATCATACCCTCCAATCTCTTGTCCCAAGAATATTTAATAGACTATAAGGCACCTATCTTACCATCTGGTGTTAAATCTTGGGTAGTGACAACAGTTGCAATTTCTTCAAATATTATCGTTTGCTAGCAGATATCCTGTTGTAATTTGAGTAGTATTATTCTATGCTCTATTAAGAATTCCATGTGAAATAATAGTACCTTGATGCGTTTCTCCACATAATCAGGGTTCTCATCTTCTAGAATCCCTAACTTGCTTAGCTCATCAACACTCATTCCATTTATCTCCTTCAGTTTCCTCGAGTATTCACTGTATTTCTCTTCTGCCCACATACCTTTTGCATATGTTTCCAATAGTTATACCAATGGGCAAGCCAACACTTATATCTAGTAGTGAGAAGTTCATCCATCTCACCCTTAGGTTGATCAACCCACCTATCAAACATGTGTGCCTTCCTCTTTAAGTTGGTGAGATCCTCAACCTCCTTTCTGCTTATTAGTAATGGCACTTCATACGAGGATGAGTTTTCTAAGATGGGAGAAGCAAGGCCTTTTATGAACCTTTTCATTTGCTCAGTTTGTGCTTTTAACTCATCTTTCACTTGCTTATCCTTCTCCATTTTGGATTTGGATGAGCTAGCTATTAGGTCAAGCAATGACATTTGTTGGTTGCAGGTTTGCTTACCCAAATTAATTGTTGTCATTTGGTAATTTGATGCTTGGAGCTCATGATCATACTTATCTACTATTAGTGTAGCAATTTCTGCTAACTCCTCTACCTTGTTCATTCCGTTTGAGTGTATGATCCTTGACTTCTTCTTTGGCTTCATCGTCTCAATTTCTTTTATCATCTCTTGGCAACTCAAAGGCTGTTCCACCACTTGTCTCTTTGTTGGAATGTGATGCTATTGATTATTGTCATTAATGGTTGCCATTGATGTCAACATATCTTGGTTGATTGTTTAAGGTTCGGTTTTGATGCTTTGGTGATCCAGATTGGTGTGCTGTGATGATCTATCTTTGGTCGTGCTTGTCTTGGTCCCATTCATTTTGCAACATAATGAGATAAACTCTTATGGGTCTGAATCGATCTGGAAAGTGGTTAGCGTGTCCCAGAACATTGTTTGTATTGTAATGAGTATATCCTATTCCTTGGTTCCAGATATCATGAGTAATATGTAGCATATTTATTTGAGCAAGGAGGTTCTGTATGGTCCACGTTTCATTCCCTTCCACTGTGGGAATATTTTTGTGGTGACCTAATTCAAATTGTGTTTGGTCGACTTAGTAAGTTATGGAAGTATGAAATAGGATTGTGTTTGGACGACTTAAGAAGATTACAAAGGCATGGATTGGTATAAGTAAGAGTTGATTCTGTTCGATGAAAGAAAGTGTGGTGAATGCGAATCTAAAATCCAGACATTGTGCGAAAGTATACAACTAGAGGCAACAAACAATGAGATTTTATCCGGTGTCATTGTTGGTGACAGTCATTTTAGTGGTGGATTCCCTTTCATCATTCTTCTAGCAGTGATCCATTTTCTATAGGCAGTGAGCCTTTCTCTTTTGGCAATGAGCCTTTTTATCTTTTTCTATAATAGCCGAGCAGTGAGCCTTACCTGCAATGAGCAATTTGGCAGTGAGCCTTTGTTAAAATTAACTTAACGGGTGTTTTATAATTGAGAATTAGCATTCTCCGTGGTTTTTCCCTTCTTGGGTTTCCATGTAAATTTTGGTGTTCATTGTGCATGGTGTTGTTATGTGCTTTCATGTTCATATCTGTTAGATCATTATTTGATTGATTTAAGTTTTCTCCGGATTAATTAAGGTCAAGAAAATTGTTTTATAATAACTGATTCACCCCCCCTCTCAGTTATCCAAACTATTCAACAATTGGTATCTGAGCTTTGGTTCCTTGAAGAACTTAACCGCTTGGGGTAGATTTGATGGTGCACAAAATGACAATTCCTATGCTTGATGAATATGACTATAGTTTCTGGAAAGTGCAGATGAGAGGTTACCTGATTTCTCTAGGGTAGAAAACTTGGAAAGCTGTTGAGACAAAATATGTTGAACTAACAAATGGTTCTTCTACGAATGAGATTTCAGCCTATGAAGAGAATGGAAAGGCAAGGTATGCAATTTTTAGTGCTTTATCTAAGACTGAGTTAACAAAAGTTATTTCATTGGGCACTGCTTATGATGTTTGGGAAAAGTTGAAAGAAATTTATGAAGGAAATGATAGAGTCAAATTATCAAAGAAGTTGACAGCTAAGCATAAATATGAAAACTTGAGGATAGAAGCAGGTGGGGATATAACAAGCTATTTTCAGAAAGTTGACAGTGTAGTAAATGAAGTCAAAAATCAATGAGACACTCTGAAAAATGACAATGTTATGGAGAAGATTCTAATGACCCTACCAGAGAGCTACAGTGACAAGATCTCAGCTATTGAGGAAGTTTATGATCTGAAGAAATTCACCAGAGAGCAACTATTTGGCACTTTGACCACATTTGAGATGAGGAAATTTAGAAAAGAAAAGGAGAAATCTGAAACAGTCTTCAAAGACACAAAAATAGAAGATCTAGATAGTGAAAGTTTAGATGAGTTGGAAGAAAACTTCACAAGGAGACTGGAGAAAGGTATCGACAAGTACAAAGGTATGCTACCTCTTAAATGCTTTAGATGTGGAAAGATTGGTCATTTATCAAATAAGTGTTCGGAGAAAAGAATAAGGAAAAAATTTAAAAAGATCAATAAGAAGGCCTATTATGTTAATGAGAATGCCAGTATTTCAGATGATGAATCAAATCATGAGGATTGTTTGTTTTTGGTGGAAAAGGATGAATGTAGATTTGATATCTCTAATATTTTTTTTGAATCTAATGATAAAACTGAAGCTACATTATTTATCAAAAGAAATACAAATGAATGGTTGATTGATAGTGGATGTTCGAATCACATGACCGGTGACAGAAGTAAGTTTGTGAAGCTTGAGAAATATGATAGAGGTTCTGTTAGATTTGGAGATGATAAAACAACATAGATTGTTGGAATTGGTTCTATTACCTTTGATGGAAAAAACACTGACAATGTTTACTATGTGAATGGTTTATATCATAATATTTTAAGTGTTGGACAAATGTGCGAGAATGGCTATAATGTTGTATTCCAGGATGATGGTTGTGAAACTTGGAAGAGTTTTCAGAACTGTTATTATAGAAGGAAAAATAACTAGTGGGAATATGTATCAACTAGAAGGAGCTACAAAGAGATGCTTATTTTCTCAGAGAAATAACAGTTGGCTCTAGCACCGGAGGATGTGTCACATCAACTTCGATAATTTGGTAAGGATAAGTTCAACAACAGTAGTCAGAGACTTGCCAAGGCTGACCAAACTAGATAACACTATCTGCAAACGATGTCAAGAAGGAAAATAGACTAGAGAAACATTCTGAAGAAAAGAAGAATCCTCTACTAGTTTATTGGATTTTGTGCACATTGACCTATGTGGTCCAAGTAGAACAAGAAGCTTGCAAGGTGAGAAATATTTCATGTTGTTAATAGATGATTATTCTAGATTAACCTAGGTTGTATTTTTTAGAGAAAAAATCAAGATTTTTAAGGCAAGAGTTGAGAATGAAGCTGACATGAGAATCAAGTGTTTAAGATCTGATAGAGGAGGAGAGTTTACTTTTGATGAATTCAACAAGTTATGTGAGAAACATGACATTAAAGACAACTATCTACCCCTAGAACACCACAAAAGAATGGTGTAGTGGAAAGAATGAACCAAACAGTTCAAGAAGCAACTAGAGCAATGATCAGTGAAGCTGGATTACCACAGGTCTACTAGAGAGAAGCGATACACACAACAATATACACTCTTAACAGATTATTGTTCTAGAGGAAATATGGGAAGACATCATATGAGCTATGGCATGGTAGAGCTCCCATAGTAAACTACTTCAAAAAATTTGGAAGCAAGTGCTACATCTGGAGAGATGAGGACAATCTTGGAAAGCTCGTCAATAGAGATGATGAAGGCATATTTTTTGGTTACTCTACAAGAAGCAAGGTGTACCAGTGTTACAACAAGAAATCAAGTAAGATAGTTGAAAGTGCGAATGTGAAAGTAGATGAAGATGTTCAAAGAAATCCTGACTGGCATATTGAATATGAATCAGATAAATCAGATGGCAAAGTAGAAAAGGATAAGAAAGAAGAAGAGACAAAGGAGGCTCCAACAACTACAACCAAATCTCCAAGGTATGTACAAAGAAACCAATTAGAAAATCAGATTATTGGAGATAAGAATAAAGGAATCATCACAAGAAGCAAAGCTGCTCAAGAACAAGTATTACTATCTTTTCTCTCAGAAACTGAGCCAAAGATTGCAAAAGAAGCATGCAATGATTAGAATTGGGTGAAGGCAATAAAAAAGAGCTTGATCAGATAGAGAAAAATTAGACTTGGGAACTTGTGCCCAAACCGACAGACAAAAATGTAATTGGAACAAAGTGGGTATTCCACAACAAGCTGGATGAAAACGTAAAGGTAATGAGAAACAAGGAAAGACTAGTTTGCAAAGGTTACACTCAGATCAAAGGTGTTGATTTGAAGAGACATATGCCCCTGTTGCTCGAATGGAAGCGATTAAGATATTCTTAGCTTTTGCAGCTTTTAAGGATTTCAAAGTCTATCAAATGGATGTAAAATTTGCATTCTTGAATGAAGAACTAAAGAAAGAATTATACATTGAGCAATCAGAGGGATTTAAGTCCAGAAGTGACTTGGATGCTATTTGCAGATTGAAAAAATATTTATTCGGATTGAAGTAGGCTCCTAGAGCCTGGTATGGTAGATTAGACAAGTACTTGATTGGACAAGGATTTCAAAAGGGATATGCTAACAATAATTTATACTAAAGAATTCACTCAGATCAAATATTGATTGTTGTGGTTTATGTTGATGACATAATTTTTGGAGGAAATGATGATTTGTGCAAAACATTTGCAGATGAAATGCAAAAGGAATTCAAAACGTCTATGATAGGTGAGTTGAATTTATTCCTTGGATTACAAGTAAATCAAAACAACAAAGGAATTTTCATTTCTCAGTCCAAGTATGCCAAAGAATTATTGAAGAAGTTTGGATTGGAGAACTCCAAACCGGTTTGTACACCTATTATTACCAGATGTAAGTTGACAAAAGAAGATGATTCACCTAAAGCTGACACAAGTATGTATAGGTCAATGATTGGAGGACTATTATATTTGACTGCTACTAGACCAAACACAATCTATACTATTTTCTTAGTAGCTAGATTTGAGCAAGAACGAAAGGAATCACATGTTGTTGCAGTAAAAAGGAGTTTTAGATATTTGAAGGGTATAGAAGATGTCAGGTTATGGTATCCAAAGGACTCATATTTCACCTTGACAACCTATACTAATGTTGATTGGGCCGGATGTGTTGATAATAGGTGGAACACAAGTGGTGGAGCTTATTTACTTGGCTCCCGGTTGGGTGCTTGGTCAAGCAAGAAACAAGATTCTATATCTTTATCTACTGCTCAAGTTGAATACATTACAACATCCTCATGTTGCATTTAGGTACTGTGGATGAAGCAAACGTTGAAGGACATTGTCATATCATTTGATGAACTGATCTCAATTATGTGTGATAATACAAGTGCAATAAACATTTCCAAGAATCAGGTAAAACACTCCATAATGAAACATATATCCATCAGATATCACTTCTTGAGAGACCAGGTATTCGAGAATGAGGTAAGACTTGAATATGTACCTACAAAAGAGCAGATTGCAGACATTTTCACGAAACCATTAAGCAAAGATACTTTTGAGTATCTCCAACATAAGTTAGGAGTTCTGCCCCCTCCGAGTCTACAATAATGTACACCAGGGTGTGCTTTGGTCCAGGGTATTATATGCTCACTCTTATCTGGATCAATGCTTGGTGGCTTCCTCATAGGGGGAGCAAAGTAATTTTTTCAGGGGGAGTTTTTTCCCCTTTTCTTTGATGTCAAAGGGGGAAAAGAAAAGAGGTTCCTTGATGATGTTGATAAGTTTTTTGGTTTGTCATTGATAAATGTTTCCATCAATGACAAAGGGGGAGATTTTTGGAATGTGATGTTGTTGATTGTTTAAGGTTCAATTTTGATGCTTTGGTGATCTGAATTGGCATGCTCTGAATGGTGTGTTGTGATGATCTATCTTTGGTCCTGCTTGTCCTCGTCCCATTCATTTTGTAACATAATGAGATACACTCTTATAGGTCCGAACCGATTTGGAAAGTGGTTAGCGTGTCCCAGAACATTGTTTGCATTGTAATGAGTATATCCTATTCCTTGGTTTCAAATATTATGAGTAATATGTAGCATGTTGATTTGAGAAAGGAGGTTATGTATGGTCCACGTTTCATTCCCTTCCACTGTAGGAATGTTTTTGTGGTGACCTAATTCAAATTGTGTTTGGCCGACTTAGGAGTTTATGGAAGCATGAAATGGAATTGTGTTTGGCCGAATTAGAAAAATTACAAAGGCATGGATTAGTATAAGTAAGAGTTGATTCTGTTTGATGAAAGCAAGTGTGGTGAATGCAAATTTAAAATCCAGACATTGTGTGAAAGTATACAACCAGAGGTAGTAGGCAATGAGATTCTATCTGGTGTGATTGTTGGTGACAATTATTTCAGTGGTGGATTCCCTTTCATCATTCTTCTGGCAGTGAGCCCACCGGTAGTGAGCCTTACCTACAACGAGAAATTCAATAGTGTGCCTTTCTAAAAATCACCTTAACCAGTGCCACCTTAATTGGTGTTTTATAATTGAGAATTTGCATTCTCCCTAGTTTTCCCCTTCTTGGGTTTCCACGTAAATTATGGTGTTCATTGTGCATGGTGTTGTTATGTACTTTCATGTTCATATCTATTAGATCATTATCTGATTGATTTGAGTTTGCTTTAGATTAATTAAGGTCAAAAAAATTCTTTTATAATAATTGATTCACCCTCCTCTCAGTTATCCAGACTATTCAACACTCTTTTCCAAATTTAGTTTCAACCATGTGGGAACTCCTATAGACATTGTCATTTGTTGTTCTTGACGAGGGCTCTTTTCTCTTTCTTTCTCTAGCTTGGCCTATAGCTATTGAACTTTCTCCTATTCAACCAAATCCTCTGCCTCGTTAATTCAATTTGAGTGTATGGTCCTTGACTTCTTCTTTGGCTTCATTGTCTCAACTTATTTTATCATCTCTTGGAAAATCAAAGGCTATGCCACCACTTGTTGTCTCTTTTCCAAATTCAATTTCAACCACATGGGAGCTCCTATAGCCATTTTAATTTGTTGTTCTTGGTGAGGGGCATTTTCTTTTTCTTTCTCTAGTTCGGCCTATAGTTGTTGAACTTTCTCCTGTTCAACCTTTTCCTTTTCTTCTTTCTCTTTCTCCAATATTTCCTTCTCATCTACCTTCCCTTGAGCCTCCTCTTGCTCAACCTTTGCCTTGGCTTCCTACCTCTTAACACTCTCAAAGATTAATTTTTGTTCTTCTTCAGTAAGAACATGCTCTACGTTTTCCTCTCCACTAATTTCTCTTTTCATACTAGTTTCCTCTTCCCCACGTTCCTCCTTTTCTTTCTTGTTTTCTTCTTCATGTGGAGGAGTCTCCTCAAAATTCGAAGAAAGGGGACATTCCATGACCTCAATTACAAGTCTTTTCTCTTTCCTCAGTAAGTGCTTCAGTTGTTTGTGAAGGGAAAGTGGAAATATCTTCTGTAGTAGTTTCTTCTCCTAGATGCACTGTGGTTATGGGCTGTATACCCAACCCTGAGATTACTCAAGTCGATGCAGCCATATATGTCACATAAGCCTTTTACATTGCTTCTAACAAGTCTTTCAATATTGGTTGGTTTTCTTTTGCTACTTGTGTCTTTTTCTTCCACATTTTTTATTCCTTGGGTGAAGAAGAGGAAGAAGTTTCTCCTTTGGCATCCTTTCTTTTCCTACCAACCTTCTCAGAAAAACAAAGATTGATCCATTTCAGGCTCCTTTCCACCACTACTATAGAGATTTGATCAATATTACATTCTTCTCTTTCCATCCAATTGATGGGGTCTAATTCCTTTAGTTCCCACCTGATCTTGATCTTATTGCAGATTAAGAGTCAAACCATTTTCTAACATTCCTTTAGGAATGTCCTCTGTGATCTTGAAATATCGCATCAAAGGTATTGCCAATCTTTCGTATCTCCTCTTTTGCACCTTAGATTCATCTTGCAGATCTACCCAAAAGTCTTCTATATTGAGATTGTGATGTAGGAAGAGGGATGTATACAACTTATTCATTTCCCCCTTAGGGCTAAAGTCCTTTCTTCTAACATAAAATTCCATATTTATTTCTTGTAACTCTTCGATAGTAGATTTAGTAGCCACAACTGATGGACATTGATAATAACCATGGCTGGTAGGATACTTCACTTCCCCATCCTTATGCTTGGTAGAAAAAGTTTTAGATTAACCTCCTTTATCTGATGAGAGAACTCAATCAAAATTAGTCCATCACTGCAGTACCTTAGCAACAAAAAGGTAGCCTCATCAAACCAAAACAAACAAATATATGCTGACTTGGGGTACTGAATAAGCTAGTTTCCACACTCACCTACCAATGCAATTTATTTTTTACTCAAGTGGAATTCTACATCACCCGTGGCTTGGTAATTACTTCATAGAGGAAGACATCATTTACCCTCTTGAAATGTTTTCCTCCTATCTTAAGTTCCAAATGGTCATAGTATTCCTAGATTTTTATTTGATGTGGCCCTTCTCCTCTAACCCCCATAGTATTTAGGCCTGAGAAGTTCCCCAACCTTGCTGCACAATATATAACATATGGAGACATATAAAATTCCTTTGAGTCCTTCACTTTGGTGATTTGGTTATGTATAGCATCTAAGACCATCTGTCCCCAATCCAGATAGAACTCACCCCTTAGGATAACATCAATGAAGTGGAACATCCACACCTCATACATATGTGAACTCTCTTTACCAAATGATCTTCTCAACAATGTGACCTCAAAATGAAAATAAGATCTTTTAAACTTGGTGGGAAGATTAGAAATAGACTTATTTCCCATCCTTAACCACTTTTTGTTCATATACATTTGGTGTGAACTCACATTCTTTTCATACTGTTAAATTGCATGTGCTTTTGTTATAGTCTTAAAACTAGTATATGGAAGTAAGTAAAAAATCGACCTAAGCATATCTGGAGATAAGTCAATTATCTCATTCCCCCATGGATCAATACACTTGTTTGCACTGGATTATATTTTTGTTGTTGCTACAAGAATGAATTCTAGACACTAGATGATGATCGAAAAATAAGCAATATGGGAAATACTCGAAGTTGCTATCTTCTTAGCCCTTGGAGAGGCATCTTCTAAGAAAGTATCCAACTTAAAAGTTTCCAAGTCAATGGGTCCTAATGTTGTATCTATGATTTTCATTACTCTAGAGGTGAATTTGGAGATCACTGGAACCCCCTGAAACTTGTCTATCATGGTGCATGGGGTTTGATCCACTTTAGTTAGTATGACCCTTTGTTCTCTTTGTTCCACCTCCTCAGCACCAGGTTGCTCCCCTAAACTAGACATTTATGAAAGCTAAAGAAAAGAGAGGTTTTATTAGAAACATATGAAAGATATTCAAAAAATTTGCTCCTGATATCATTTTACAACCATGTCCCATCAAGACTTCAAAACTTGATAGGACACCTTCAAAATATAATGACCTTCTCCCAATGTCAGAAATCGAGTTTGGGATTGGACTCTAGATAAGGACAATTGTTAAAGGAGTCCAATCATAATTCTGAAATTTGATGGGACCAAGCATGCTATGGACGAAAATTGGAGTTGGAAAAAAACATTGGAATTGGGCCCCTAGGATGAGGATGATTGATTCAAGATTCTAGTAAGTCTTACAATGTTTGAATATCAGGGTCAAAATCAACCTTGGAACTTATACTTTTTGTTCTTAAGTTTGATTGGGACTAGAAATTTTGATCAGACTAATAGAAAGAGGGAAATTGGGTTTGCAAAAGTTCGAGGGACTAATGCATTAAGTGCATCCGAAGTCAATATTGGAAATGCAAATCGGACCCGGATCTTTAATCTTGGGGCCGATCAGAACCATAAGTTCCAAACATACCAAAAACTTACAATTACCTTCGGGATTACGAAAACCCGAAGGACCATACATTAGTTTGCATTAGAAACCAGGATCACAAATGGACATTAGAATCGGTCCTTTTTGATCAAGAGCTCTTTGGATCTTAGAATTTTGTGAGTACATGCAGGTTTTGGGATCGAGAATAGACATTGGATATGCAATTTTGGGGGAAAAGTCTGTTCGGAACTGGAAGTCCTAATTGGCCCTAAGATCAAAAGCTCTAAGTAAAAAGTCGCACTTTAGGATCGAAGATGGATATACAATTTAGAATCATTTTGAAAAGGTCAATGTGAAGATCAAAAATTCATGAGGCTTGAAATTTAAATGCTAAGGGATTGGCCAAGAAATTAGTATGGAAACCCTAAAACCTAGGGCATGATGAGAAAAACAAAAACCCACAAAAAGAACCAAAACGAAAACACCAACAAACACAAACACAAAAATGACTGCAAAAAACACACAAAAAAAAGGAACTAACGAGAGAATAATGAAAAACAATAAACAATAAAAAGAAAAAAATTAAAATAACGACACAATGCTAAGGAAAGACGAAATCAAGCAACAAGAAAGCAAGCAAGAATGAGAGAAGAGGAAAACAAAACAAAAACCCCTACCTCGAATCATGAATGAGACAAGAACAAGCAAGAAAACCAACCTACCAGAACTCGAGTGCTCCAAAGAACTCTTCACATCTTGCACTTTGCCAAAACAAAATGTAACTGTGACCAAATTAGTTAGATAAACCCGATTATATACTAGTCTCGAGCAAGCAAACAAGTCCACAATAAATGTGGTAGATGGCTGAAAAGTCAGAATCGGGATGGACACAAGAACGCAAACCCTCGTCAGAAAAGTCAAGTCAGAATTCACATTCCTGAATGGACCAAAGATAGGAAAAAGAAAAAAGATGAAGTGGTATCGGAAAACAAAATCGGACTTGGAACCTAGAAGAAAAATTCCATGTCTGAATTTGATTCTCAATTCTGAAAACAAACAACACGGGATCAAAAAAATAAAAAATGGACTTGGACTCTTTTGAAAAAAGGCCAAGGTATGATTTAGAATCATAATCCCAACATGCACAGTGGGATCATAAAAGGAAATTGGACTTGGACCTTTTGGAAAAAGGGCCAAAGTTTGATTCGAGATTTGAAACCCGCTAGGGATCAAAACAAGAAAACAAGAACCTAGGGAAGGAAATGACTCCCAAGGGGGAAACAAAAACAACCAAAGGGATAGAAAGTAAGAGAAGACAAAGCGAAAAGATGCCAAGACAAAGAAGGGGACCCACTTTTGATCAAAAATAAAAATGGGGTGGTTATGCAAGGCATAACAAATGGCGTCTCGGCTTGGAAATTGGTTTACCCATTTTCAAAGTATTGAAGAATTCATTCATCCCAGAATATATAGTTTATGATTGCTTCGACTTGATATAATTAGTTTGCACGGATGGGATTAAGTTGAAATCTCGAACAAGGCATCATTGTGAAAACTTCAAATTTGAGTGTGTGCACTTGATCCATTCCCGTCCCTAGAGAGCTTAACTATTACTAGAATGACTATACTCCCACTTAAGCTATGTGAGGTGGGTCACATTTTTGCCATGCAATGATATCTTGGGTATTGCTCTGCTGCCAGCCAAGCATCTATAGCCCCAACAGAGACACCTCCGGTTTCTTCCAAGCATAGCTTTATTGCAAGCTATGCATCCATAGCCCTATTAGAGATACTGGATCACCTATGTATGGTTGATCACCTTTAGTAGCTCCCTTGTCATTTCTTTTCTCTTCTATACTTTCTTCTTTCTTTCAATACCTCTATTTTTAGTGTTATCATCAAATTTTTTGAAAATAATTTCAAAGGATGGGTTTGAAACCACAATGGACATCATGACAACATTGTGACATCAAATTTTTTACTTGAAGTAGGAGCACAACCACCTAGGAACAACTAAACCATTGGGGGTTTTGACAATTTAGTTTTTTTGAGTGATGAATTCAACCATTATTCACAAGACCTCTTAAAATGTCCCCACTTGCATAAACCCTCATACATGCATCAAAGTGGTCATAAAACAAAAATTATAAAACAAAAGAGAACTAAAGTAACCCTTGAAGATACTTAAATCAAATTCTCTACCCTGGTTGCTTTAAGCATACTCTGAATAACCACCCAATGTTCTCCATGACCAAAATGATTCCCTGCAATGAAAGAAAACAACCAACAAAAAAATGAAGAACAAGATGAAAAAATAAAAGCAACAAAGAAATAAACTAGACAAAATAAAAAAAAGAAAAGAACAAGAAAACACAACACCTAAACTACTAATATACAAGGGAGGAGCTTCAGGGCTTCACAAGCCAAAATAATGTTGAGAAATTATCCATTGAAAGGCAATGGAGTATGTTCTCTTGTTAAAGTACTCAACTGGAAGGTGTTCTCCCCAAGAATTTCAATGATTTGATAAGGTCTTAACCAAATCCAATCAAACTTTTGATAATCGCCTTTATTTTCCCTAGCCTTGTCCCATAAGAGCATGATGTTTGATATCTTAAATGCTCTAATCTTGGATCTTTTATCGAACTAAATTTTGAGCACAACTTGATGTTTAAATAATTGCTGCAAGGAAACATCCCTCTTTTCTTCTAGATTTAACAAGTTCATTAGTTTGACCTCTACCCTGCCATCATTAGTATAAAACTCTTGCATGAATCATAGGACTGGGATTTTGAGGTTTATAGGAAAGAAGAGGCCTTAAACACAAACTACCAATATGGTGAGTTTCCTAGGGCTGCTTTAATCCTTGTTCTATTTTCCCATAAGGTGAATTTATTTGCGTATGCCAATTCCTAGGGTTGCGTTCTAGCAATTTTTTCATAACTTATAGAAATTTTTTGTTGGTAGACTCAGCTACCCCATTACCCTATGGGTAGTAATTGGAAGAATATTCCAAGATTATATTCAAAAGGCCATTGAATAATCATTGTAGAAGCAAAAGTAGGGCCATTGTCACATACCAGAGTGAAGTGTACCCCAAAACTAGTGATGATGTGATCGTGCATAAACTTGATAACTACATCGATAGTACAATTCTTATATGCCTGGGCCTCTGTCCATTTGGTGCAGTAGTCTGTCACTGTTAGAATGAATTTGTGACCTATAGAGGAATTCGGGTTAATCACTCCAACAAAATCTAATGCTCATTGGGCGAGAGGTCTAACCTTCTACATTGGCTGTAGAGGCATTGTTGGGTTGCGTTCCTTGGATGCCAATGTTTGATAGGTATGGTATGTTCGTACATGTTGGTGAGCATCTCAAAATACATGTGGCCAATATACCTAGACCTAAGGATTTGGTGAGCCATGGCGATTAACGAATCATGTCTGGTGCCGCGTTTCCCATGAAACTCCCCTAAGACTTGTTTGGCCTGTTACTGATCTAGGAATCACATGTATACCCCTTCAAATTTTCTCCTATACAAAGCCTCGTTCTTGATCATGTAATGGGAAATTTTCAGCCTCAACACTCTTCTTTGAGTAGCATTCATCCCTTCAGGACATTTTTTATTTAAAAGCAAGAAGATCAAGTTTGTATACCAAGGGTTCTCAGTAAAAGACTATATTGTATATTGTTGACATATAATTTTGGAATCCACCTCTACCATTGTCTTGGATAAAAATTTCCCTCAAACTAGTTTCATAGGCTATATTTCAAGGTTAAATTCCTATAGGATTTCTATCCACTTCCCTCGTCTCTCTCCCAACTCACTTTGCATGAGTAGGGACTTTATTGCTGGATCTGGGATGACAACTGTGATCTTGCTGCACAAGATGTAATGTTAGAACTTCTTGACAACCCTTACCAATGTAAAAGCCTATTTTTCCAATGGTGGATATCTTATCTCAAAATTCTTAAATAAGAGCTCATGAAAGAAATTGGTCGTTCATCCCCTTCTTCCTTTTGTTGTGGCAAAACAACTGTGCAAGAGTGTTCAAATGTGAATGAGTAAATGCAAAATGGTTGCAAGTAGTTTGGACTAGTCAAGACTGGTGATTTTGAAATAGATTGTTTGATTTGTGAAAAAATAGACTTTTCATCATTACTCCATTCAATCTTGGAATCCTTTTTCATCATTTTGTACAATGGTTTGACAATCTCCACAAACCCAGTTATGAAATTTCTTACAAAGTTTATCTTCCCAAAGAAAGATTTCATTTCCTTTTTGCTACCAGGCATGGGCAACTTTAGAATTGACTCCACTCTTTTAGGATCAATATAAATTCCCATTTCTAAAATTACATGTTCCAAAAAATTTCCTTCTAAAACCCTGAATATACACTTCTTTAGGTTTAATGATACGACAAACCTTATGCACTTTTTCAATGCTTTTGCCAAATCTACAGCATGATCATCTCTATTTTTTGAAAAAACTCTCGAATCTTCCATACAAATTGTAATGCACTTCCCTACTAGGTATTTGAAGGCTACATCCATTGCACGTTGGAAAGTAGCTCCAGTGTTAATTAGGCCAAACAACATTCTTCAGTAGGCAAATGCTCCCTATTTAGTTGTAAAAGCGGTTTTCATTCGGTCTTCATACTTTACCAACACTTGATTATGCCTTGCATATCCATCTAAAAATGACATCATATGTGAGCCATTAATAATCTATAGCACTTTATCTAGAGAAGGGAGATTATTCAAGTTCCTGAAGTCTACACATAACCTGATTTCCCCATTTTTCTTGCATACTGACACTAGGTTGGCTACCCATGTTGAGTGTCTAACTGGGAAACTTATTCTAGAGGATAATAACTTTTTTACTTATTTGAGAGCGAGTGGCTCAAGTAAAGCATTGATTGATCATTGCTTTTAACGAAATGGTTTTGCCTAGGGTTTCAGGGGAATAGTATGTGTTATCACTGAGGTGTTAAATGTCCTCAAATCCTTGTATCCCCATGTGATTTCATCAATGTCTTCTTTCAACACTTTTAAGATTTTGTCAAGTTCTTATCTTTTGTAAAAAATTTACCGATGAGGATATTATTTTTCAGGCTAGAATCAACTAGATTGTTACGTATTTACCTCCATCGACATCAGTAGGAAATTTATCTCGGGCCCTAGGATCAAAATTGAAGATCCTTTCCAGTGCCACCATCTCTTTAGGAATATTGTTTGTCTTGAGGTTGATAATTCCTTCTATATCCAGATCTTTTGACTCCTACTCCCCTAGATCTCTATCAGATTCATCAATAATTTTTTCGTCAAAAACATCTGAACTTTCCAAAAAGGAAAGAATATGCTGATCATCATCAAAGACTTGGAAGTTCCTTATGTTAACATGAATCACAAGGACTAACACTAAGTCAACTAAGAATATTCTCAACTTGGAATGCTTCATGGGCTCTAGTGTACTCGCCACCACCGCTAGTGCATCTACAATTTGATTATTTTCCTTGGTAATCAACTTTATATCAAACACATCAAAGTATTAAATTGAACTCCATGCTCTATTTCGATAAGAAGCAAGTTTCTTATTATGAAAAGTGTACTAACTGCGAACCTGATTAACAATTACTTTTGAATCTCCCAACACTCTAAGACATTGTGCCTTCTTTTGATGGGCGAACACGAGTCCTCTGCCCAATGCTTCATATTCTCCCACATTGTTGGTGCATCCAAAATACAACTTGTACAAAGAAAAATATGATTTTCCCTTATGATTAGTCGATTCAACTCTAGCTCCACTCCCCTATTTTTACTTGGAACCATCAAATTTAAGGTTCCATAACTAATTTTAGGGTGGAATTTCCTTTTTAAGATTTGTTTTAGGCCATTGAATGAAATGAGTTGGCTGTACATTTAGCTTTTTAGAGCTATTAAGGTCATGTGGTACATGTGCCTTAGGACTATCAGGTACTTCCTTTGGAATAGGAAGGTGAGTAGGAACCTCTTGTGGTTCCTCAAGTTTATACACCATGTGATTCATAGGTATCCTTGTACCCTTGAGTAGCTCTTTTGGAATCGAAAGGTGAGTAGGGGAAGGGGTATGCATTATTCCCTGTGGTTCTCCTACCTCTATTTGCAGACCCCTAGACAAGTTCTGGGATTGATCGATTGATCCTAGGATACTCAGTGTGCCAACAACCTCTATCAGGATAGGTGTAACATTTATTTCTAGTGGAGGTTGATATAAAGCTATTATTGAATCATTAGATTGACCATCTCCCAAATAAAAAACTTGGTTTAGTATATCCAAACAAGGCTGGAAAGTTAACATAGAGTGGTTTTGACAATGGAATCTGTACCAATTGGGAAGCAAGAAATTCCACAAATCTACCTCCTCTTGGAGAACTAGTTTGTGTTGCTATTATTTTCTGGTTAACACATCTTGATTGATGGAAGCCATACATTCATAATTTTATAAAGGTGGTGGGGTATGTTCATTTATTTCTAGTGAAAACATCATGATCTCATCAACTTTATAAACCCTCGGCTCAGTCTTAAAATAGGCGATGTCATTAGGGTGGTTATATTCCATTATCATATGTTTTAAATGAGGCATGCTCTCAATCCTAATCTGGGTAGCCACACCTTTCCATGACAACCACATATGAAAGAAATTTAATGCAATATAACCTCCCAAGGTCTTCGCCCAATCTCAGCTTAAGAGCATACCATATGTCTCAAGGATGTCAACAACTTGGATGTCAGTGTACTGTTGGATCCTAGGACCTGATCCAATTTGCATAAGTACGTCTTTCAATTCCCCTACCATATTCACTTTGGTTTTATCAAGTTGTATGACCTTCTTGTGGGTTTGGATTAGAGTTAAGCCTAGTTTCTTACAAATAGAATATGGAATGACATTGCTCGAGGCTCTAGAGTCTATTAAGCAATTGTGTAAGTTTTTTTCCAAAAATCGTCAAACTCAATAAGAAAGGAGGAACGCCCATCTTCCCTCTATATAAAGTTGCATTCATGTCTGCAACAAGAGTTACCTTAGATTTTCCCTTCAACTGATCCTCTTCGGCTAAAGCTTTCATCACAAGCTCACATTGGGTAGGGCATCATTTCAGAATATTGAAGAGAGATAGGGAGGCTATATAATTCGACATTTCTTTGATCAAGTCATAATCCATATTATTAATATATTGCTATTTGGGAGTGGAAAAGGGATTTCCTCTACTAGAACCTTTTGTTGGTCCCTTGGGTGGTGGAGGATTTTTATCTGCTCTAGGATCTAGAGGCATCAGATTACTAGTAGGAGGAATGTGTTGGTTGTTTTTTAAGAACCAAGCTGATCTTCAAAATTACTTATGATCTTTTCCATTTCCAATACTTATCAATCTAAAGGGATTGGACAATGAACGAGTGAAAGCACTAAAGATTTCCTCCTGCACTTCGGGCTATGTGAAACCCGAGAGGGTAATGCCATAATGTATATTCAAGAACTTGTGTAATTAATATTTAAATACATTGTAACTAACAAATAATTCTCATATAACCACTCAAGAACGTAGTGTATAAAAAATGTTGGCAATTCTTTTAGCAATACGCTACACTTGGAGCATGAGAATAATGAAACTCAGCATAACATAACTATAATGGTAACTCATCGAAAGGTTTGTAAATGAAGAGTGATTTGCTGATGAGCTGACCAAAAAACTGTATTATGAATATCTTACTCAAACTAGTGCCTTATCCTAAACACAAAGTCAATCTTAACCTATGCAACTTGACAACAATTCTTCACATAAAAACATATAAGCTTCCAAAATATTGCATTAGAGAATTTCCATATTACTTTCTTGGCCACCACTTCTTATAGATATCCTAGCACATAATTCATATGAGTTAACAACTTCACTCAAGCATTTACACTAATTTGTTGAATTAATAAGCACGAACGAAATCATACATCCACTGGAAAGCAATGGAGACGAACAAAAAAATCCTTGATTATATTATTCATAACTCATAGAATAAGTACAAAGGAGAGAAGATGGCCATGAAATTAATGCCATTCTGTATTGTATTTGCTATCTTGTTATCAAAATTACATACGTAACTAACAAACTTAGAAATTAAGACAAAAACTCAAAATATGCTCAGTATTCTTCCTACAATTCATTGTGTCAATTGCAATACAATGAATCCCTAATTTCTGGCCTTGAATTCCTTCTTATAGAAATAAAGGAGCAAAACAAGCCTCAGACTAGAAAGCACACATGCCATTATTTTACTGGACCGTTGCAACATATATTCCATTTTAAGTTACATTTGAGTTCTCAGATGGTGGGAAACATATACGAGACAAAAGTAATCCTCATTCGTTGTTGGAGATCCAGTCCCACCTTCAAAAGGAATCATTTGTTCGTTACAACAAGTCCAAAATATCTCCCACATGATCAAAAAGTGTTTTCCACATGCATACCCAGTCAAAAAAATTTAAAAATTATGAAAAGCAATAAAAGATACAAAACTGATTCATCCACATCAGAATTTATGCCACCAATTTTCATGTTGAGGAAAGAGCAATATATTTTGCAATACTTTAACAAAATCCTAATTTGCACTTTTTTTCAGGCTATGCATTATTTCTCTCCTATCCATTATTCACCATATTCATTATCATCCCTGTATAGGCATACTCAGTAAAGTTTTCCAACCAAGTGTTGTACTCACCTTCAGTGGGCCACTTTGCATCCAATAGTTTCCACACTCTTACACTATACTGAGTGTATCTAGAATCAACTAATGCTCTGGCTTCTTTGAAAAATACATCCATCCTCATTTCAACTCCAGCCATGTTGTCAATGTGGGGGTTCAACATGGAGTAATAAATTTCAATCAACATATCCTTAGCCTAAGGCCACCATCCTTCCAATTCATAATTTTTCTTAGAAAACTCCATTAACTCACCATTGTCATCAAATATTTTAGGCATACCATGCTCTTCCATAGCCCTGAATATCCTCAATTTATTGTCAAGCTGCATTCCTAACTTCCCATGGAATTTTGTTATTTCATTGATCAGATCAATGGCCTACAATATCTCTAGAATATGAGTAGGGGCCTTGGGATATTACTTCATTCTAGACATCATCTCTTTCAAGGTTCCCACTCTAGTGTTCCATTGACTCCATTCAGTTTGAAAAGACCTCTGGACATACAAATATTTAATGTTTGCCTCATGGATGCTCTTGTAAGCTGCCCATACATTGTCAACTCTATTGACCAATTTGGTCACTCTATGTTTTAATACGTCCTCAAAAATGTCACTTGCCACCTTAACTGTCTCCAGTTTGGCCTTCTTTGTATTCTCATTTTCCATTTTTAACCGATTCTTTAAATCATCAATCCTTAAGGCCAAGGTCTCCCTGCCATGTGTAGACAATTTTGAAGAAGAAGAGGATGGAAAATGGAATTTCCTCACTAATTGGCTAGCCTGAATAGTGGCTCTCATCTTGTTTATTTCATCCAAGGCCTTATTATACTCCGCCAAAGAATCATACTTCTTCTGAGAAATTTGTGTTGTGTCTACACTGAGCATTGCAACATGAGCAATTAATTTAGTTGCTTGGAAAAGGGTTATATCTATGACTCTCTTCACCACCATGGAACCCATGAACTCTTCAATAGGCCTAGCAACCTCATGTTTTCTAGTATTGGGTGCCATGGACCAAATTGCCAGAGTATGCAACTTTGGACTATATACAGATCAAACACCTTGTCTTGAAAATTCTCCTCAGATATAGAAGCTTGAGGGTCTCTTCTTATTGCATCAAGTGAAATAGTTGAGGTGATAGTACACCCCGAAAATAACATCATTCCACAATCTATGAAAATTTTCCTAGCCTCAATAGGAGTGATAGCTGCAATCTCAACCATAATCTTTTCTTCTTCTACCTTTTCAACATCATCTTGTTGAGAAGGGTCAACATTAGCCCTTGCTCATTCAAGTCTTTCCTTTATCTCTTTGCTTCTCTGTTGAACCATAAATTCTTTGAATTCCTTAGATTGAAAAAATGCATTTTTTGCAAGAAAATCATTACAATCCTTGATCCTGGGATCATCATCAATATTTTCATCATAATGCCATTGGACAATTATCCTGGAGAACTTCTGAATAAAAAGTATCATCAGTATTAGGGGGAGGGAATTTATTTTCCACCTCCTCATCATCAGGCACATGCTTCTACAATTGTTCCTCCTTAATTACTTGGACATATTATTCTTGTACATCTGTAGGCTTCTTGTGAATATCCATGGCTTGAGGTGTTGTTCTAAGAGAGTTTGTGCTCTCTTAGTAGCCTCCTTTACCTTTGCCTTGAATTCACCACTCTGGTAATCCCTTAGCTTTGCAAAATCTCTTTCAAAAGGATTTTCAATTACATCATAGGGACTCACATAAAAGACATTCCTCTTCATAATGCTCTCTTCAATGTCCATTATGGATGTCCATTCCCTTTTTCTAGATATGACAGCCCCATCACTAGTCAAGTTTCTCACCACATCATCTGTGTATAAGAAATGGTGATAGAATCTTGATAAACCCTTGCTTTTCCTCTTTGCATGCACAAAACCCTCCAGGTCAAAAATCCCGACCTCATCCATAGGTAACTTGAGGTTATTCACCATGATCCCAAATTTTTCATACACTTCCTGGGCAGTAACTTTAAAGTAAGCAAAATAACATTGAGGATCTACCACAATACCCTTCCTAAGTTTTCTGAACAACTCTAGGTCCATAAAATCAATCTGCCACATCAACTCCATAAATACTAGTCAGTCAAAGACATATAGGGGCAAGCAATGTGGTGCTACTTTATCTTTGTAGGCCCTGATTAGAGTATACTCTGAATACATAAACCAATCTACCCAATTATGTTGTTTAGGTGAACCTACCATTTCCTTTGGGCTCATGATGTCTCTGATTGATTGTGAAATCCTATGAATAGGTGCCACACCCAAAATTTCTAGGATACCAAACCTGATAACATTGAAAAAAACCAAATAGTTGGAAGTGGAACAATCCTAGTCCCAAATATGTGTCCACATTTGAACTGGTAAAAAATTATTCTCATTGTCCCTCAATCTCAATTTCAACTTCCTTTTCTAGTTCTGCTCACCCTCAAATAGAAGCATATGCATTAACAAAGAATAATGTGGAAAATATAGAGGGAGAACCTCCTTCTTCTGATTGATGAAATCCTGATGCATTTGTTCTGCAACAAAAACAACATATTCAAAACCAGTGTTCCGATTATGTCCTTGTATATCTGCTACCATCATTAACAGGCCAGTGGCTATCCTAGTCTCAAAATTATGAGCTAGAACTTGATTCAGGAAATAATATGTATTCTTGAAATAATGAAAAAACTCTTCACATTCAAAGGGTCAATATCCTTTGAGGCAAAATTTTCCTTGCTCTTTCTATGCCTTACAAACAATCTATTTTTGAAAGAAAATCTATTTTTCTCATATTCACCATAGGCATGTACGTTTGTTGTTAAAAGTATAATTGGGATTCAACCCAAATATGTCTACAATCTTATCCCTCGTCACCTCGAGAACTACATTGCTGTTCTCACTCTTGATTTTTCTATCCATGGGATCATAATGCTTGGATAATTCTATCATCACATCCACCTACACAAACACATTAGGTACCACCAACTTCCCAAGGTTAAGCCCCCATAGGTAACATGTTGGATTCTTAAAATACCTTCTATTAAAAGCATACAAGAACAATTGCCATCCACTCTGAGGCTGGGCCAATTCTCCAATTTCACCAACATCTTCAGTTAATTTTCTCATCACAACAACTTTCCCTATAGGTCTCTTGATAAATTTTGACCCACCCTCCTTTACATTCTTAGAGGCACCTTCCATTAATCTATCTTGATATTTCTTTGTACCCCTTAACCTTGTGGACACCACAGGGGTATTTGGCGTAGGGTTTGATGCTGTAGGTGGCTCCGACTTAATCATAAATGAAACATCCTAGGTCTTGAGAAATTTAACTCTTTTCTATTTTGGTTTTCTCTCCAGCCTAATGTTGGACTCACTAGGCTATGGTTCGCTCATTTTTCGTAATGTAAAAAAATAGGGTTTACAGTTTTCTTGATCGAAAAGATCTACCCAGTTTTAAAACCCAAGACATAATTAACAGAAAAAAACACTCCTGAACCTTACACAATGTTTATCACCCTGATTAAGGATACTCAATGAGTAAACCGTAAGCAAGTTATCTCTCAAATTCTCTACTAATATTTAGAATAACACATTTTTGTATACTTGACAGGAAGAGATACAAAAATTTGATTACCCGGGTGAATAACTGATACTAATGCTGCTCTAATTGCTTGTTGGAGTTCTCCATACCATTTCTTTAGCTCTTGGCTATCTTCTCTTCTCCTAAGCAGTTCCAAATGTGCAGGAAACAAGCCAACCACCTTCTTTATGGATGGGAAATGGAACGTATCACCATTAATGGTCGATAGAAAGCTCATGCGAGCGAAATGACACTTAACCATTCATGTTTAAAACCAGGCCATTGATCATCCTCCTTTGAAACCATATCAGTGGCCCTCCTTTTGTGTCGCCACCTTCTCCTTTACTTCAGATGATTTCCTCAGGATGCTTCCACATTGTCTTTTATTTGGAGGCCATTGCTCATCGCTGGTTCATTTCACCATCCGTAGGTCCTATCAACGATATTAGTAGCCACACGATGAGATCTCAACCACTAGATTACAACCCATATTTGATCACGCTCATGTCCCATCGTGTATCACCGATTCATACTTCAAATTCTAGATCACATCAGCGATGGGAGAATAAGGGTGATTGAACATGATCAAGCCACGTGCACCTGCTTAAAAATCAAAGGCACGAGAAACATCGCTCATAAGAGAAAAATAAATCAACAAAAGAAAGCCTGAACAAATAACCACATCGCTTCTGTTGTAAGTATGGATGTGTTTGGTGGTGTTGTCATTAAAGTTTTCATTAATGTCAACAAAGTTAAGTTTGATTTCAGATGGTACTTGTATAGTTGAGATACTATATAAGTGCTTAGAGTACATGGAACTATATTTATGAAGTTGTAGTTGTGTTTTTGCCAAGTGCTTTTGAGAAAATTTAAGAAATAATGAAGGCAATGTTGAGTGTGTGTTATGAATGTGCTACGATATTGTGCTTTGCATTTCTTATGTGTTGATCCTATGCCTGTGCAAATATGTGGTATTTTTCATGAGCTTCAATGTATAATATATCCTAAGTTTTAGCTTCTGGATCGATGGAGAGTAGAAGATATGTTCACCAGTATGTGAGATGGTTTGACATAAATATTTGTCTGTGGACTGGGAGAAATGCTTTGGCTCCGCAATCTTCTGGTGTTTTGTTTCAGATCTTGCAGATCTAGGAGATAATTCATATTGATGTTTTTTGTGTTCTGACAAACGTGTTGGTGATTGGGCGCTCCAGAAGACTTGCTCTAGAGCTTCTGTCTATTGCTGGATGGTTTGGTTGGATTGTTGAAGAATATTATATGCATGAAGGTTGTTGCAGTTACTGCAGATGTACCTGAAGGCTTCTTAGAGATGGTAAAATTTATGGTGAAGCATGTTGAGTGATCCACATGTTATCATATTGCTTGAGATGCGTGTACTTCAAAGATCATTAGTGTTTTTATTAGGTTTGGTCGAACTGGTCTCTGCACATTACATAAAGATTTTTCATCGAATTAAGGAAGTGTGTGATTGATCCAAGATGTTGTTTGGGTCCTAATTAAATGTGTAATTAGTCCTCTTTCATTCTTATCCACTACAAGAATGTTGAATATTTGAATTTTAAAATTGAAGGATGTTTAACCGACCTTGGAGAATGCTTCTAGGGTTGAAGATGGTATAAAATCAAATCAAGATGTTGTGAATTTAAAATCAAGCAAGTGAAGTGTGCAAACAAGTGCAAATAAGCAGAGTGTGTAAGAGTGAATCAAGAAAACAATACTTTAATATGTTAGATTCTTGAAAGTAGTGAGTTGATGGTGTCTACAATCTTCTGATCAAGCTAAAAATTTGTGGAACCTTTTGTGGTGGATATTTATTTCTTTTATTTTTCTATAGGTTTTGAGCCTCCTTTTAGATAGTAAGTCCTATTATTGGCAGTGAGCCCTCTAGAAGTGAGCCTTTGTATCCAGTATTACATTATTACTATATTATGAGCTAATCCTTACCATGGTTTTTCCCTCATTGAGATTTTCACATAAATCTGGTGTCTCTGGTGTTTGCTTTCTATTATTTGCATTTCATGTTCACACTTAATAATAGATTGAGTTAAAGATGAATTGATTACAGTTAGAAGTAAAATAATTTGGTACAAATGATTCACCCCCCCTCTTAGTTTTCTTGTGCATTTAAACAATTGGTATCAGATTTATGGTACCTCAGTGAAAAACTTAACCACTTGAGGTAGATCAAACAACGCACAAGTTGCAAATCCCTATTTTTGATGGAGCTGATTGCAGTGACTAGAAAGAACAAATGAGAGGTTATCTGGTTTCCCTTGGTTTCAAGACCTAGAAAGCTATGGAGACAAAGTATGTTGCACCATCCATTGGTCCTTCCTCTACAGATGAGATTGCGGTTTATGAGGAGAATGAAAAGGTAAGGTATGGTATCTTCAGTGCTCTATTTAAAACTGAAAGGACAAAAGTTATTTTTTTAGGCACTACTTATGAAGTATGTGAAAAATTGAAAGACATTTATGAAAGAAATGATAGAGTAAAATTGTCAAGGAAGCTAAGAACTAAGAAAAAAATTGAGAAATTGAGAATGGAAGAGGGTGAAGATATTGCAAACTATTATCAGAGACTTGAACTTGTAGCAAATGAGATCAAGAATCAAGGTCGTACCATGTCAGATGAAGATATAATTGAGATCTTGATGACCCTACCAGAGAATTACAGTGACAAGGCCTCTGCTATTGAAAAATCATATGATCCAAAGACATTTACTAAGGAGCACCTATTTGGTATCTTGATTGCATTCGAGATGAGAAAATTTGTAAGAGATAAGGAGAAACCTGAAACAACCTTTAAAGCAATAAAAATAGGAGATGACTCGGATGATGATGATACAAAAGAGTTGGAAGCAAACTTCACAAGGAAATTGAAGAAAGGTACTGGTAAATACAAAGGTATGTTGCCAGTTAAGAGTTTCGGTTGTGGAAATATTGGTCATTATGCCTCAAGATGTCCTAATAGAGATACACAAAAGAATAAACATAATAATAATAATCATAGAGACAAGAAGGATATGAAGTTCAAGAAATTGTATTATGTCAAAGAAGATCCAAGAATTTTTGATGATGAGTCTGGTTTTGAGGAGGATAAAGATGGATGTTTATTTCTATCCCCGGAAAGTAAAGCTATATCTACTAACCATGAAAGATGTGCAAAGGAATATGGTCTGGAGAGCAAGAAGGATGAGATGGAAGGTACTCTGGTAATTGCTTTTCATGCTAGACAAGATGAAGAATTTTGGGTAATTGACAGTGGGTGTTCAAATCATATGACTAGAGATAAGAGTAAGTTCACTAAACTTGAAAAGTATGATGGAGGAATACTTATGTTTGGAGATGATTCTGGTGCTAAGATTTTTGGTAAAGGAACAATTAGTTTTGATGGATAACATAGTACTGATGATGTCTATTATGTTAAGGGTTTAAGGCATAATATTTTAAGTGTTGGAAAAATGTGTAACAAAGGATTCAAGCTTGTGTTTCAGGATAACACCTGTGAGATCAAAAAAAGATCCAGAACTATGGTAGAAGGAGGTAGAAGAACTCATGGAAGCATCTATCAACTTAAGAGTGGTGATGGTCAGTGTTTTGTTTCATAGATTAATGAAATTTGGTCGTGGAACCAGAGGATGGGACATGTAAATTTTGAAAATTTGATCAGGATCAATTTTAAGGAAGTTGTCAGGGATTTTCTTAGAATCACAAAGCCTTCAAATTCAATTTGGAGAAGTTTTCAGTTGGGAAAAGAAACAAGAAGTAGTTTTAAAGGAAAGGAACAATCATCTACCGAAATACTGGAATTGGTTCATACAAAACTCTGTGGTCCTACAAAAATAGGAAGCTTTAATGGTGACATGTATTTTATGCTCTTGATTGGTGATTACTCTAAGATGACATGGGTTACTTTTCTTAGAGAGAAATATCTGGCTCTTGATAGATTGAAGGTACTCAAGGCAAGGGTAGAGAATGAGGTAAACCTGAGAATCAAATGTTTAAGGTCTAATAGAGGTGGAGAATTCACTTCTGGCGAGTTTAATACATTTTGTGAAGAACATGGCTTAAAGAGACATTATTCTGCCCCTAGAACCCCTTAGTAGAATGGAGTTGTGGAAAGAAAGAACCAAACTATTCAAGAGGCTATCAAAACTATGATGAAAGAAGAAAATGTTCCTTATGTGTACTAGAGATAAGCAATCCACATTCTTGTTTGAATTATTAATAGAGTTCAAATCAGAGGTAACAAAACTAAGACTCCTTATGAGTCATGGATTGGTAAGACTCCTACTATTAAATAATTTAAAGTGTTTGGAAGAAAATGTTACATTAAAAGAGATGATGAGAATTTTGGAAATTTTGATGCTACATGTGATGAAGGAACCTTTCTTGGATATTCAAAAAACAACAAGGCATATAGATGCTTTAATAAAAGATCGAGGAAAATAGTTGAAAGTGCTAATGTAAAAGTTGATGAATCTATGTATAGACCAGTAGAAATAAGTGAAGTTGAACCAGATGATCCTATTTGTGAGCACAAGCAAGAAAAAGAAAAGGAAGATAAAGAACAAAGTGATGAAGAGGAAATTTCAAAACCTGCACCTAAGACTCCTAAATATGTACAAAGAAATCATCCGAAGGAGCACATAATTGGAGAGATAAGTGAAGGTGTAAAGACAAAAATCAAAGTGGTTGAAGTAAACTTGTGTTTACTTTCTAAGACAGAACCTAAGACTATGAGTGAAACATGTAATGATGAGAATTGGGTTAGAGCAATGAAAGAGGAACTACAACAAATAAAGAAGAATGAGACCTAGAAGCTAGTCCCTAGTCCTGTAAACAAGAATGTAATTGGTTGAAAATGGGTATTCAAGAATAAGTTGGATGAAGATGGTGAAATGGTAAGGAATAAAGCAAGATTTGTATGCAAAGGTTATTCATAGGTTGAAGAAATAGATTTTGAAGAGACATTTCCACCAGTTGCAAGAATGGAGGCCATTCAGATGTTCTTGGAATTTTCAGTTCATAAAGACTTCAAAGTGTACCAGATGGATGTCAAGTCTGCATTTCTGAATGGAGAATTGGAAGAAGAAGTATATATGGAGCAGCCAGAAGGATTTCAGCTGTTAGACAAACCAGACATGGTTTGCAAGTTGAAAAAGACACTACATAGACTTAAACAAGCTCCCAGATCTTGGTATGCAAGGTTGGATACATACTTGACACAACAAGGATTCAACAAAGGGTCTACATAAAACAATCTTTACTTCAAAGTTGAGAAAAACAAAATGTTGATAGTTGTGATATATGTTGATGACATTATTTTTGGTAGAAATGAAGGTATGTGTAAGAAATTTGCAGAGAATATGCAAAAGGAGTTTGAAATGTTTATGATTGGTGAGTTGAAATTCTTCCTTGGAATTCAAGTAAATGAAACTGATAAGGGGATATTCATTTCATAATCTAAGTATGTTAAGGAATTGTTGAAGAAGTTTGGAATGGATGACTCCAAACCGGTCTATACCCCGATGGTAACTGGATGTAAGTTGAGTAAGGATGATGAATCTTCTAAAGTTGATCATAGCATTTACAAATCTATGATTGGTGGATTGCTATATCTTACTGCTACTAGACTAAATATCATGCATGCAATATGATTAGTTGCAAGATTTCAAGCAGAACCTAAGGAAGTAGATGTTACAACTATGAAGAGGATATTTAGATACCTTAAGGGAAATCCAGATTATGGGCTATGGTATCCAAAGGATAATGATTTCACATTGAATGCCTACACTGATGCAGATTGGGTTGGTTGTGTAGATGTCCGAAAGAGTACAAGTGGTGGTGCATTCTTCCTTGGAGGAATTTTGGTTTCATGGCTGAGAAAGAAACATGATCCAATTTCTTTATCCACTGCAGAAGTTGAGTATATTGCAACAACATCTTGTTGTACACAGGTAATTTGGATGAAGCAAACCTTGAAGGACATAGGTGTGATGTGTGATGAACCTATCTCTATATTTTGTGACAATACAAGTGCTATAAACATTTCAAAGAATCTGGTGATGTATTCTAGGAAAAAATACATATCTATCAGGTATCACTTCTTAAGGGAGAAGGTGTTGTA
Source organism: Sequoiadendron giganteum (assembly GCA_007115665.2). NCBI lineage: Eukaryota > Viridiplantae > Streptophyta > Pinopsida > Cupressales > Cupressaceae > Sequoiadendron > Sequoiadendron giganteum. The sequence goes on along the minus strand of CM021100.1, from coordinate 153,779,898 downwards.
GAATGAAGTTAGACTTGAATATGTACCTACCAAGGAATTTTTTCTAACATATTCACTAAGACTCTTCTGAAGGATACTTTTGAGTATCTTAGGGGGAAGTTAGGGGTTACTATTGCTCCTTGCTTGAACTAAGTGCACATGGAGGTGCATCAATTCAGTGGATTCATAAATTCTTTTGATTTGGACTGATGATTGTGGTCTGCTCCTTAGGGGGAGTAGAGAGGTGCATTGTTGCAGTATGTGATGTGGGTGCACTCCTAAGGAGTAGTGATCAAAGTTTTATATGGCAAGAGTTTTCATGCAAAAATTTTCTTTTCCATTGATGTCAAAGAGGGGAAAAAGCCATGTGAAAAATTTGAAAAAGGGGAGAGAGTCTTGTAAGAAGAAGAGAGAAGAAGAAGCAGAAGATTGTGTACGTTTTTTTTTATGGTTTTTCAAATCATATGTTGCCATCAATAACAAAAGGGGAGATTATTGCAAATATGGAAGTGTTTGGTGGTGTTGTCATTAATGTTGTCATTGATGTCAACACAGTTTAGTTTGATTGCAAATGGTACTTGTATAGTTGAAATATTGTAGAAGTGCTTAAAGTACATGAAGCTATATTTATGAAGTTGTAGTTTTGTTTTTGCCAAATCCTTTTGAGAAAATTTAAGAAATAATGAAAACAGTGTTGAATGTGTATTCTGAGTGTGTTTCGGTATTGTGCTCTGCATGTAACATCCCATTTCTTGAAAAAAAAACTTAAAGATTAAAATAATTATATAAATAGTCTTAATTCTTAGTTGTACTATTATAATTATCAAATACAATTTTTGTTTAAAGATATACATATAATTACATGAATATTAGTAAAGAAAATAAACTAAATAACTAAATAAATGAGTTGTTTAAATAAAAATTAGTTGAATCAAAGTTAATTTTGTAAATGCTAGAACCTGCTAAATTTGTTGCATGTAAAAAGTGGAAGATTGCTATTTTAAATGTGTAACAGTCGACTTAAAGAAGGTATGGGCCACAAAGGCCATAAATCTTAGAAGAAACAGAATTTAGTTGGGGGGCAAAAATGGAATTGGTTGTAGAGCTGGAGAAACGTCTCTACCCTCAACCTATGTAATACATGGAGAAATAATGAGAAGGTAGTGGGGAGCGCAGGCTCAAGACACATCATAATCTTAGAACGGGCAATCTTCACCGCCTCTTGGTTCGAAACCCACAATGTTACTTAGATTGAAGAAGGTCAAAGGAAAATGATCAATGGAGGAGGAGAAGGGAGGAAAAGTGTGGGAGAACAAACATCGAGGAAGGTGCTCAACAGTATTCTCACGGACAATATTCTATGCTTATCAAGGATGCAGCTAGGAGGTAAGAAGGCGTCTTCCTCTATCAATTTCTCCCTTGATTTTGAAGCGGTGTGTAAGTAGATAACCTCGCCATAGTCGTTTATTCCTGCAACTAGCATGAGACTAAGTGTTCGATTACATGTCTTGTTTTTGCAATATTGAATGCATGTTTACTTGAGCGAATGCAATAGATAAAGTTATTATCCTTACGCTTGATGGATGTCTTCATTCTAATCCAATCGTATAAACAGTACCTGGTAGCTAGCTATGAGATAAGCAATTCTTCGGCCTAGCAAAACAGCCCTAAGGCCATCTTAATACATGCGCCCTTATCATTGTAAACTTGGAAGTCTGCTCCATAAATTCATCCATGCATATGCTATTTATTCATATCTTGCAAGCTAGATATTCCAAGGTTTCGATGGTGCTTAAGGGTATCTTCTCAAAAACTCATAGAGTTTACTTGAGCCTTCACACCTTGCTTGTCTGAAGGCTGTCGCACATTCTCTAAATCAATTTGCTCAATCAATAAATCTATTCTTGTTTATTTGTGATGATCATAATCCTTGAATGATTTACTTTTCTTGATATAAGACTAACTTGTTTCCATTTTGGAGGAAAAGTTTATAATGAAGCTCACTGTGTTAACCATAGTTTTTCCCTTTTAGCGAAGTAGTGATGTTTTCGGAGACTGAAATAATTATTTTGTAATTAAGTTGAATGGGAAGGACAGTGGGCCTTCAACTCAAGCATGCAATAAAGCCTTACGTTTCTTTTTCTTCTGTGCGGATTCTATACCTATCTTCTGGCTTCTTCTTCTCTATTGCGTACTATTCTCCACATTGGGCATATCCCTGTTTCAAATAGGTAGATCATTATGTATAGTTTTTATATTTTTAGTTTTCCCCTTGTTGATTTTTCCTCTGCCAACCTCTTGAGAAATTGTCCATACGCAAATGAATTTATTTTTTTCCAAAAATATATCACTGCAACGTTATGATGTCCATCTCTTACCCTCTGTGTTATTCATATATGCTAACTAGCAATGTTGGATTAAATTATAGGCAAAATAGATAGTGCAAATGTTAGCCGATGGAAGTATTTGTTATCTATTAAGCACATAGATATTGCATGCAAATTCGCAAGGGATATGATCAATTAAAGGTGTAAGATCCATTTCATTGCCATTTATATTCTTGCAATTTATATATTGAAGTCATGCTTGTTCATCAGTTGCTTCGAATGGTTTCAGATCTGTGAATAATTCCTTTCTTAAAACTATATTACAATGCTAATCCTTCTTGTCTCTGACCAAACTGTGAACAATATTGAAGAAGCTTGAATGCATGATAGGCTATCCCTTCAGCTGCCTTGTATTCTTGACGTGAGGAATTGTTTCTATTGCTGCGTTTCTTATGAAGAGATTTTAGGTTTAAGTATCTCCCTAGACTCCTTACTTTTAGCTAATAAAATAAAGTTTCTCTTTTAAGTCTAAAGACTAGGAAATAAAATTTATATATATATCGACGAATCTTTCTTACGAAAAAGTAATCTTAATTCTAAATAAGGAAAAGAGGGTAATTTCTAATTTATTTTGTTAAAGAGAATATTTACAGGGTAAATTGATATGAGAAGGCTAGATTCTTTTATTGATATTGTTTAGTAATTATATGAGTACTTTAGAAAGAATAAATATTTAATAAATAGTTAATAAAGTAAAGAAATTAAATTAAGTTGAAAATAAAATATTAATTATATTTAATTTAAAATATATTTAATATTATTATTTTTATTTATTTTTTATTTATTGAAGAAATATTCTTAAGTATGAGTTTCATAAAAGAGGACAAAGTTAAAGAATTGAATATGAAATTTGAAGATATTGTATAACACTTGATCAATATATATAAATAAAGATGTAGATTGCAATTAACCTATGCATATTATGTAATGTGAATCAATTGGGGAGTTTATGAAAGATAAATAAGTGCTTAACCATACTTTACCTTATTAAAGCTTAAGTTTAAGGATGACATTCTTTCCATGCAACATGGTTTATCATGCACGTACAAAGAAAATAGGAATTCCCTCATTTAGTTGATCTTGAGTTTTATTTGCATAAGAATGTATACTCATATACTCATTAGCTTATATATGTATTCTCATTCATACATGAGCTATACCTTCTTAACTCTTTTATAGTATTAATCTTTTATTATTGAAACCTCTATGAATAAATGAGTAAGCATTCTAGTTATAATTGCATAGGCATGTGTGCATTCTAGTAGGTTAAGGATTACTTTCATGAAGCTTTATGTGTTTGGTTTATGGATTTCAATGTATTTGTGTAATATTTGAAAGGTCATTGGAGGTAGAATGGTTTATTGGCAAATACTTGGAAGTGATTCATGATAGTGTTGGTATTTCCACAATTTTATGCAAGGATGATGCATTGGGGAAACTTGAAATGCTTCTTGTAGAATTATGTGACTTGCAAAAGAACTTCCTTATGTATGACCATTGCCAGTAAGACACCTTATAACCAGTGAGATTCTATATCCAGTACGGCTCTGCCAATGAGGCATTTTATTAAGCCACTGAGACACTTTTACGAGTGGTTTTTCATCCCTACAAAGGTTTTCCACTCATGAAATTTTTTGTGTTATGGTTATGTTGTGGTTGCATTTATGATCTTGTTATTTCCTTAATTGCATTACAACATTTGAATTTAAACAGAGTGCTAAGATGATAATTCATGTGTAAGCCTACATGGCTAAAACTAATGAAGGTTCAACCTTGTTTTAATATACTTGATTCATTAATGTATGATATTGTGTTGAATTTAGTGATGAAAGTAATTTATTATTCATCTTATTCTGCACCTTTTTATAATAATTTTGTTCTATTAAATTAATTTGGCAATTATGGGTTATAATTAGTAAGTGAAATACCTGAACCTTGCATTGCATTTCTTATGTGTTGATCCTATGCCTGTGCGGATATGTGGTATTGGTCATGAGCTTCAATGGATAATATATCCTAAGTTTTAGCTTCTGGATTGATGGAGAGTAGAAGATATGTTCACCGGTATGTGAACTGGTTTGATAAAACTATTTATCTATGGACTAGGAGAAATGTTTTGGCTCCACAGTCTTCTGGTGTTTTATTTCAGATCTTGAAGATCTAGGAGATGATTCATATTGATGTTTTCTATGTTATGACAAATGTGCTGGTGATTGGGCGCTCTAGAAGACTTGCTCCAAAGCTCCTATGTGTTGCTGGTTGGTCTAGTTGGACTGTTGAAGAATATTCTATGCATGAAGGTTGTTGTAGTTGCTGCAGATATACCGAAAGGTTTCTTAGAGATGGTAAAAGGTTTGGTGAAGCATGTTGAGTGATACACGTGTGATCATCTTGCTTGAGATACACGTACTTCAAAGACCATTGGTGTTTTCATTAGGTTTGACCAACATGGTGTCTACATGTTATTTAAAAAAATTTCATCGAATTAAGGAAGCGTGTGATTGATCCAAAATGTTGTTTGGGTCCTAATTAAATGTGTAATTGGTCCTCTCTCATTCTTATCCATCACGAGAATTTTGAGTAGCTGACCTAATTTGAATTTGTAAATTGAAGGATGTTTAGCCGACCTTGGAGAATGCTTCTAGGGTTGAAGATGGTATAAAAAAAAATCAAGATGTTGTGAATTTAAAATCAAGCAAGTGAAGTGTGCGAACAAGTGCAAAAAGAAGAGTGTGTAAGATAAAATCAAGGAAACAATACTTTAATGTGTTAAATTCTTGAAAACAATGAGCTGATGGTGTTTACAATCTTTTGATCAGGCTGTGAATGTGTGGAACCTTTTGTGGTGGATCTTTATTTATCTTTTCTTTTTCTATACGCAATGAGCCTCCTTCTGGATAATAAGTCCTATTGTTGGAAGTGAGCCTTTGTATCTAGTATTGTATTATTACTATATTGTGAGCTAATCCTCACCATGGTTTTAACCTTATTGGGTTTTCCACATAAATCTGGTGTCTTTGGTGTTTTGCTTTCTGTTATTTGCATTTCATGTTTACACTTAATAACAAATTGAGTTAAAGAGGAATTGATTAAGGTTAGAAGTAAAGTAATTTGGTACAAATGATTCACCCCCCTCTTAGTTGTCTTGTGCATTTCAATAACTTCATTGCTATTTTCAGGCTGAAAGTTCACAATAGATCTGCGATGAGCGATGGAAAATCATGCAAAGAGCACAAAGGGCTATCACACATCACTAAATTATAACAAAATACTCACAATTCATTAGCAAAAAAAGGGAGACAATGATAACACACATAACACATGTATCACACATCGGTAGTACAATACTCAAGATTAATAACCCATCCATGATATGCGAAACAAAAGAAATATTGTTCATCGCACATCGCTAATGTAAATTTGTATTTATAAAGCTATCCGCGATAAGCGATGAACAAAAATGGTAGATGGGACTTAAGTGGGACAATTTGGCATGTGGTCATAAGTTGTATTGAAAAATGGGACCGCCTAGGATGACATATAAAAAAGGCCTCAAAGGGTTTATCCAGTTTAATTCAAAGGATGTAAAGGCCAAAAAAGGTCAATTAGACGAACTTATAAAATAAAATATGTTTCGGACCTAGGCACAAGGGGCCGATAACTTTATGAGCTCAAATGACATAAGATGTAACTTAAAAGGTCGGGCACCGATGATAAGGGGTCAACAATCAATTAGTTCATTGGCAAGGATGCAAGCTTGAGGGTTATTAATGTAGGTTCTAGGCAACATAAAACCCCAAGGTAATGATAGTAACATAACTCTAAGCTTAGAGAAACGGATTTGACCAAAATTTTGTAGAATTTTAAGATGGAACATGAAGCATTTTAGGGGTTCCATCAAAATGGAAGTGCTAAATGACCCTTTTTTTTTATTCTTCAAAAAGTATCCCCCTTTGGATTGGAAAGCTTGAGTGTCATAAGTATCAGATTCAGTCTCATTCTCTTCTTGTAAAGGAAAATTATAATAATCAAAATTTTCAAAGGCCATGGCGATATCTACAAGTCTGCTACTCTTATTAGCATTGAATTGGGAAAATTGGGAATCAACCTGAGCCATTTTGACCATTTTTTCCATCTCCAGGCAATTGACTTCAACATGCACAACAATATCATGTAACCTACACCAGTTAGTCATGAAGTTTAAATTTGCTATATTAGCAATGTGGGTTTGGTCATCGTTTTAGCTTGGTTGTTATTCGTGACCCCATCGTTATTTGTCCTCGTATCCCATTGTCTATTGTATGACCTTTGATTGTTCCTTTGTTTTGATTTTATAAATTCCTTTGATTCTGATTATTATTCTGACTCACATAGTTATTTTGATTTTGGTAACCCCCCTGATTTTTGTTTTGGGAAGGGTTGAGTTTGAGTTGGGCCATCTCATTTGTAACTTGGGATAGAGTTTCTTCAATGTTTCCACCTTTGATGATAGATGTGTATTTTGTTCATTGTCTATAGTAGTTCTAGTTTGGTTGCTTTGTTGTGTTTCTAGTAGATTTACTTGAGGATTATGTCCCCCTAGGTTGTTTTTAGGATGATGTTGCTAAAGGAAATCTATCATCCTAGAGGTTGATGTTATGTTAGTTTGAGTGTGTTTGTTTCCATTGGTAAGCCATGGAAATTGGGGTGAGGGATGTATCCATGAATGAACCATAAGCAAAATTAGACATTCCTGGGATGGTATTCATTAGTGGGGTTCCATTGGTGATCACATTGTTAATCACATTCATTTGATTAGGCATCCCAAAATATCTCAATGAGGGAGATGTCCCTCCCATACCACCATGTTGGGGGTTATTTTGTTGGAAAAATAAGGATAGACAACTGATAGGGGGGTGAATCAATTTTCACATAATTTAAAACTTATTTAACCTTATCAACCTTTAATCTCAGATCTGATAATTAAGAGTGAACACATGAATCAACAACACATCAGAAACACACATAACACCAAATTTTTTTGTGTGGAAACCCTGTTAGGGGAAAAACCATGGTGGAGGTTAATCTACAAGTTATACCCTATTAAAAGTATAAGATAAATGAATAAGGAATGCACATGCATTCAGACACATTGCCTAGAGCTCACTACCTTACATAGAACTTTCAGATTAAATCCATTTGATGAGATTGACCTGAGAAATTAGCTTCTTCAAAATCTTGATGACAGTTTCAGTTAGGCACAAAAACACTTCTTCACACTTCGCTCAAACTCCTTCAAACTCTATTATGCAATCAAATGATTTGATATTTATTTACACATATCTTGAACACTACACTACTCAAATGAAGAAAAAAATCGCTCTTATATATCCGCTTCATGAAATTACATCACCAACTTTGTCGACAAAAAATAAAAGAATAGATGAATACAAACTGTCGGCCTGATTCATGAACAAATCTCAATGCGCACCAACCGAAGTCGGTCACAACATTATGAAGACCTAAAAAAACATCCTTGAATGTGCTAAGCATTCAAAAATTAATCCACGAGGATCTGCAACACGTTACAACTACCATGTCGGCCAAGAACATGAAAACCTGAACATGTAAAGGAAAAATATTCGATCACGAACACACTGATTAATGCGAACGTGTAACAAAGATAGAGCGTGATTTAGGAACATCAACAAATATTGCAGGAGCATACACAACAACTCAATTTACCAGAATTACATTCTCTTCTTCCAGAAACACCAAATACAGTAACAAAATAACTGTAGGAACACAAAAACTCATAACTTGCTTGGACAATCTTAATACGCACCTCTGAAACTTCCGAAGGATAAACTAGATAGGCTCAGAAACAAACCCTTTAATGTGTGACTTCTGAATACCAATGTACTGAACATTTCACCATATTGAACTTCACAAACAACTTGTAACATATATATTATAATTTTCTCAATATCCTCGACATATACAACCTTCAAGACATTAATGCTAATAGTGTTGAAATCAATGACAACCACATATCAGCAACACAACCGCATCATCCGACATATTTTTTATTGCAATTTGATAGCGATATGGTATACTTTGGCTAAGGAATCAATTTTTGCATTTAGGTAAGTCCTTTGCAAGAAAAGACCAGTTAACAGGTCTATGGCTTTAAGATATGCTTGAATTGTGATGTTCTCTATGATTATGTAGGGTGGCTGTAATATTTAGTACATCCTCTGGAACCGGGTGTTGAATAAGGATAATGGTTCATGGGGCTCCTTCTTGACAATGGGAAATTGATGGTAGAGGATTGCAGGGTCTACATAGACCCAAAATTGGCCTAGTAAAGATGTCTGCAATTTGTTCCTTAGTAGGCACATAATCCAGTATGACTTCTTTATCACTCACTTTATCTCTCAAAAAGTGATATTTGATAGATCTATATATTTTTTGTCTTTAAATGCAACACCGAATTCTTGGAAATATTTATGGCACTTGAATTATCACAAAATATAGCAATAGGCTTATCATACACAATTATGATATCTCTCAGCATCTTCTTCATCCATATTACTTGATTACAATTGTTTGCAACAACAATATATTCTGCCTCAACAGTAGATATGGAAATGGAATTTTTCTTTTTACTTAACCAAGACACCAAATTTTTCCCCAAGAAGAAGGCACCACCAGTAATACTTTTCCTGTCATTCACATCTCCTGCCCAATCTGCATCTATAAAGGCACTCAAAGTAAGATCATCATCTTTAGGATACCATAGGCCAAAATTAACTTTCCCTTTCAAGTATCTAAAAATTCTCTTTACTGCAGTTACATGAGATTCCTTCGAATCAACTTGATATCTAGCAACCATGCATACAACATTCATGTCTGGTTTGGTCTAATTCAAATAAAGCAATCCACCAGTCATTGAGTTGTACCTTGTTTGATTTGATTTAGGGGAATCATCATTCTGTGTTAACTTGCATTCATTTACCATGGGTGTACCAACAGGCTTTGAGTCTTCCATGCCAAATTTTTTTAGTAACTCACTTACATATTTGGATTGAGATATAAAGATTCCATTATCTACCTGAGTAATTTGCAATCCCAAGAAGAATTTCAGCTCTCCAATCATTGACATCTGAAACTCACTTTTCATTTCATCAAAAAATTTCATACATAAGTCATCATCACCTTAAAAAATGATGTCATCAACAAAGACTTCAATAATCAAATCTTTATTCTGATCTACCTTGAAATACATATTACTGTCAATAGTACCTGTATTCAATCCAAGCATCAACAAGTATTTATCTAGTCTAGCATACCGAGCTCTAGGGGCTTGCTTGAATCCATATAGTGCTTTCTTCAATTGGAAAACCATGTCTCCTTTATCAGACAGTTGAAATCCATTGAGTTGCTCAACACATACTTCTTCTAACTCACTATTTAGAAATGCTGAATTTACATCCATTTGATAGAATTTGTAGCTCTTGAAAGCAACATAAGGAAGAAACAATCTTACAACTTCAATCCAATAGTTATGAGGTACATTACCTTCCAACATCATAGTTCTGGCATCATCTAGAATTGTTCTGTTCTTTCTCTCAACAACTCTGTTCTGTTGAGGAGTCTGGGGAGGAGATAACTATCTTTTGATTCCATGTTCTTCACAAAATGAATTGAACTCCCGAGAAGTGAACTCACCACCTCTATCTGACCTTAAGAATTTAATCTTCAAACCTATCTCATTCTATGCCATAGTTTTGAAACATTTGAACTTTTCTAATGCTTCATGTTTTTCTCTTAAGAAAGAAACCCATATCATCCTAGAGTAATCATCAATAAGCAACATAAAGTACCTTTCTCCTTATAGACTTCTAATTTTGGAGGGACCACATATATTAGTCTTTACCAGCTCCAGTACTCCATTAGAATGATGTTGTTTCCTCTGAAAATAAATTCTAGTTTGTTTTACCATCTGATATTCCTTGCATATGGTGTTAGTAGGCTTCACTAGCTTAGGAAGATCTCTGACTGCTTGAGTGGAGCTTACTTTGACAATGTTATCAAAATTCACGTGACATAGCCTCCTATGCTATAACCAGCTTACATCAACTTGAGCAATTAAACAAATTTCACTAGCAACACTCAGGTGAAAAATGTTACCTCTTGTCTTTGTACTTGAAGCAATTACATTTCCAGAACTTCCTAGTATTTTTCATTTTCCATCTTTGAACCGAAGATTGTATCCCTTGTCATCTATCTGTCCAACACTCAACACATTATGTTTCAATCCTTCAACATAAAGGACATCATCAATATTATATTTACCACCAAGAGAAATAGTGCCTTTGCCACAAATCACACCAACATTGTTATCTCCAAATATTACAACACCACTGTCATATTTCTCCAAGCTTACTAACTTGCTTTTGTCACCAGTTATATGATGTGAGAATCCGCTGTCAATCACCCACTCATCCTTTTCATCAATTTTGGCTACAAGAGATTTCTCAATATTCTTATTACTAGTAGATTCAGTGGATACCAGACCATTTTCCTTGATAGCAATGAATACCCATCCATCTTCATTTCCATTTTCTTTATCAGATTCATCATCAGTAACACCTTCTTCAATATAATAACATTTATTTTGAAATCTAGACTTGTCAGGTTTGTACTTAGGAACTCTTTCAGGACACCTTGATGCAAAATGACCTATCTTATTGCAAGAGAAACATTTAATAGACAACTTTCCTTTATACTTACCTTGTCCTCTAGCTTCTCTTTTTACAATCAATGCTTCTAGCTCTTCTAACTCTCTTTCTTCATCTTCAATCTATTTCATCTTATCTTCATACTTGAATGTATTTTTGGAAATTTCTCCCTGATCATATCTTTGTTTGTTTCCTCTAAATACAGTAGCTTTAAATGCAGATTCTGTCTTAGGGGTAGATTCACCAAATTCAATCAACTAAAAGGTAGCAAGTTTTCCAATCAACATATCTCTTGTTACATTTGTTACTGTCCTGATCTCTTCAATAGCATGAGCTTTCATTTTGTAATAATTAGGCAATGATCTAAGTATTTTGGCCACAATCTCATCTTCTTCCAAGGTTCCTCTAACACATCTAATACCCAACACTAGTTCATTTAATTTTTGCATGAAAGCAATAATGTTTTCATCTTCACTCATTTTCATGTTTTCCCACTTGCCTTTTAGACTTTATAGCTTAGCAACTTTCACTTGTGCATCTCCTTCATACAATGTTTCCAGATTCTTCCAGATCTCATGTGCTATTTTCAGACCCATCACATTTTTCATCTCTGAATCTGTTCGAGCACTCAGTAATGCTTCTATAGCCTCAACATTATTTTCAGATTCTTTGATCTTCTCACGACTAGAGGGACCATTCTAAGGAATAGTATATATGTTCTTTGTAATCTTCCAGAAGGGTTCACCAATGCACTTCAAATGACACTCCATTCTAACCTTCCAAAGAGAGTGATTTGTACCATTGAATCTAGAACTATCCTTCTTGTATGATTCCATATCGGATCACCTTAAGCTATTAAAATTCTTGAGAGGAACTTGCTCTAATAGAAATTGTTGGAAAAACAAGGATAGACGATTGAGAGGGGGGGTGAATCAGTTGTCACAGAATTTAAAACTTATTTAATCTTATCAAACTTTAATCTTAGATCTGATAATTAACAGTGAAAGCATGAATCAACAACACATCAAAAACACACATAACACCAAGATTTTTTGTATGGAAACCCTGTTAGGGGAAAAACCACAGTGGAGGTTAATCCACAAGTTATACCTTGTTAAAAGTATAAGAGAAATGAATAAGGAATGCACATGCATTCAAGCACATTGCCTAGAGCTCACTGCTCAAAAGGGAAGGCTCATTGCCTTACATAAAAAATTCAAATTAAATTCATCTGATGAAATTGAACTGAGAAATTAGCTTCTTCAAAAGCTTGAGAACAGTATCGGTTAGGCACATAAACACTTCTTCACACTTCGCTCAAACTCCTTCAAACTCTACTCTATAATCGAATGATCTGATCTTTATTCACACATATCTCGCACACTACACTACTCAAATGAAGAAAACAATCACTCTTATATATCCGCTTCATGAAATTACATCACCAACTTTGTCGGCCAAAAATAAAAGAATAGATGAATACAAACTGTCGGCCCAATTCATGAAAATATCTTAATGCGCACCAACCGAAGTTGGTCACAACATAATGAAGACCTAAAAAAACATCATTGAATGCGCCAAGCATTCAAAAATTAATCCATGAGGATGCACAACACGTTACAACCACCATGTTGGCCAAGAACATGAAAACTTGAACATGCAAAGGAAAAATATTTGATCACGAACACACCGATCAATGCAGACGTGCAACAAAGATAGAGCACGATCTAGAAACATCAACGAAAATCATAGGAAAATATGCAACAACTCAATTTACCAAAATTGCATTCTCTTCTTCCAAAAACACCAACTACAATAACAAAATAACTGTAGGAACAAAAAAATTCATAACTTGCTCCAATATTGATGCGCATCTCCGAAACTTCTAGAGGATAAACTAGATAGGCTCAGAAACAAACCCTTTAATGCGCAACTTCTGAATACCAATGTATTAAACTTTTCACCATACTAAACTTCACAACTTCACATACAACCTGCAACATATTTATTATAATTTTCTTAATATCCTCGACATATACAACCTTCAAGACATTAATGCTAATAGTGTTGACATCAATGACAACTATATATCAACAACACAACCACATCATTCAACATATTTTATATTGCAATTTGATATCGAGATGGTATAATTTGGCTAAGGAATCAATTTTTGCAATTAGGTAAGCCCTTTGCAAGAAAAGACCAGTTAATGGGTCTATGGCTTTAAGATATGCCCGAATTGTGATGTTCTCTATGACTACGTAGGGTGGCTGTAATATTTAGTACATCCTTTGGAACTGAGTGTTGAATAAGGGTAATGGTTCATGGGGTTCCTTCTTGACAATGACAAATTGATGGTAGAGGATTGTAGGGTCTACATAGACCCGAAATTGGCTGATAAAGGCATTCTCTAAATTTTCCCAACTAGTAATGGACCCAGTTGGTAAGTTCAAGTACCAATTATAAGTCATATCCCCTAGTGAATATGGGAACAACCTGCAAGCTACATCATTGTGTTCTATTTGAGCCCTCATGCATGCATCTTTAAATGCTTGGATATGTTCTTTGGCACTTTGTGATTCCCCATGGGCATATTTGGGGTAGAATCGCTCTGGAATTTTGACATATCATGAATACCACCTAGAATGGTTCCCAGGGGTGATGAATTTCCTGTAAAAAATGCCATTGGTGGAGGTGGATTGGGTTGACACAATTGTGGTATGAGTGGAAATCCGAGTGGAGTTAATGGTGGTTGAACTTTGTTTCCATGAATGGTTGTAGGTCGAGTAGAAAATTGAAGTTTGAAAAGTGGTTTCTTGTGAGGAGTTGATCTCAAGACTCATTCAAACCTCCTAGGTGAAAAAGACCCAAGTCGCTCTAGTTTATTTCCTAAGAGGCCCTCCTTCTAGCGTCGGTTCTGTTGATGGCCAAATTGACACATGCAGGTAGGATGCAAATATCTTATCTCTCCTAAAAAAGATCAACTATCTTCCAAGGTCTTGATGGTTGGTTCACAACTGTGCTGCTTCACTTAGTGGTCAACATGACTATAATATTCAAGGGTCCTATTGGTTAACGGTAACAAACTAGGTATTTTGGTTTCAAAGATCTAAAATAACAAAAAAATTTAAATAAACAATAGAAGATATATGAAAGGTTTCAAAACATAGAACATGAATAAATATCATTCCTTCATTTAGACATGCAATTATGTAATAATCTTGTAAAGTTAAACTAATAAATGAAATAATTTATAAAGATCACACAATTGTATTCATTCATAGTGCAGATTTAATAAGCATATTTCCAATTCCTTTTACTAGAATAAACCTCATACAAAATATATTTATTAATTCATTATAGAATTGAAGATCAATGAAAAACAATAAAATATCATTCACAATGACACCGAAAGAAAGTTTCAAATTTGGCTCCTTCTATTGATTCTTATTGAAATAAGTAGTAATTAATCCCAACATAATCCACTGGTGCATGGAAAACCATTATCTTTGATATCACAACTAAAACTAAGTAACTCAAAAAATTTAACTAATTGCAGAAAAATCATAAAAGATTTATTTTCTAAGGGCTACAAATCTTTATTTAATTCGCCGAACTTTACAATGAGGGAAATTATACAATATATAGGAAATTATAAACTAAATTTCCCTCCAAAACCCATAGCAAGCAATCCTAAAAATCAGGGCGCCCAACATGCAGATCCATAATTATAAGCATGCCTGGGTGGAACTAGAGTGAACACTTGAAGAAAATTGGATGCATAGGAAAGTGGTGACTTCTTCTAAATATGTTGGAGATGACCTTCAGTTCAATTGCATTACCTTCCTAGTTTTTAGGGATTGCTCCAAAAGTTGCATCGTTGACTTCATTTTGGTCAAAATAGCATATTCCCTATTCAAACTTTGAACTTGACCTTCTCACAACTGCTTGTACTCTTCATAATTGGCTAACACTTGTGTTAGAACTTCCACTTCCTCATCTAGCCCATCTACCCAATACTTGACCTAAACCTTGTCTTCTCAAACCTATTTGTAGCCACTGCAACAATATCCTTCAATTTACTAATATCATTCTTAGCACAATGAGTATCAAACTTGATGCCCATTAACCTGCTGAGGACATTTTCTTCATCATTTTCAACATTTATCATACCCTCCAGTCAATTATCTCAAGCATCTTTTATAGACTATAAGGTACCTATCTTACCTATATATAATTGTCGATGGTGTGATGGTTTAAAGGTGGTGTTGTTGCCACCAAGCTTCAAACCCCATTGCGATGGTATTGTTGAGTGGTTATATTGGGGATGAGGTCCCCCATTTGTGGCCTCATTAGTTCATAGTTCCAGATCAAAAGCGTTTACCCCTTAAATAAAAAATCATATATATATATAATTAAAAATAAACTTGTAATAAATACTTATTGTACTATATAATAATAATATTATATTAATTATTTCAAGAAATAAACTACTATATTTTTTTTTTAAAAGTACAATAACATTATATATATTATATATTTAATCATTTCTCATAGATAAAGAGGATGGATTGGATTTGAGTTCTCAGACCATATTGAGCATGGAATTTATCTGCATCATGGTTCAAGATGAATGATGCTTAGTTATCGATGTTTAATATAATTTTTTTTTTTGAAGTAGTTCTATCATATTATAATAACACCATTTTATTTTAACTTTGCTTTTTTAAATTTTTATATCTTCTTTCACTAATACTTGGTACAATTTTAAATTTACATGTATGTTCAATAGAAATGTTTATTAAATTGGAAATACATTATGAATTTGTAATTATTGTAGTAAAGCAATTCTATAAGCCACATCATTTATTTTTTTTATTTTTTTAAAAGTTTCATAGGAACTAGCTTAAATATTTACCAAGTTTAATAGAGTTTATTTTAGGGTTTAGTCTAAGAACTAGATTGATCATCGACATCAAATTAATAGATATATATTTTTGAATCAATCCCAATTTTATATCTAACTTGAGTATCCTTTATGTTTGGTTTAGTCTTATTAATAATGTCTTCCATTTCTTATGGGTTTTTTTTTAAATTTCAACCATTCATATCCTAACTTAACCTAGAAGGTAACAAATATTTGATAATGTTACTCTAATCATCTCAACCATTCATTCAACAATGAATCTCAAACATTCACATCCTCCTTCAAAAATCTATAAATATGCACCTTATCCTCCATCAAACCATTCATAAAAGCTTAAAAATTACATGTTGCCAAAATATTGAAGACTTCTTGACCAACTATAAGCAACTACAAATCAATCACATCTTGATCACACCTACTTCAACAAAAAGGGTTTGTATTCGGTAAGATTTATCAAATATTAATTTTATTTAACTCTTGTTATGCTCAATTGAAGGTTACATTGAATTTGGAAGAGGAATATTTTATTTCTTTAGTTTTATTTTCTTTTGTTCCCAATTTCATGCATACATTTTGGTATACCTAGTGGAACCCCTTTATTCTAGTCCAATCTTGATTTTGTAGGTGTTCCATAATTTGAGTTTGCAGGCTTTGTATTTTTGTCATTTTCTTTAGATTGGCATTTTTCTTGTGGTGTGGATTTTACATTATTTTGGTTCATAAATGTTTTTATATCAATATCAATTTGTTTTTTTTGTAGTACATTCAATCCCCTAAGAGATGAACAATCTTCAATCCAACCCCCCCACATCCAAGCCCAAAAAACTACCTCCCCATAACTCACCTGTTAATCCTAGCCCATCCAACACTTTTGACTAGAGCTATGAACCAGTGAGGCCACAAACGAGGGACCTCATCCCCAACATTATTTCCTTGTCTCTTTCTGCCACCTTCATTCTTCTTGCCTCCGATGAACCACCTTTGTCTGGAGCAATAACATGATTACTCCTTCCTTCCAACTTCTACTCTTTTGATGTTGATCTTAAAGTCATTTGGTGCTTGGGTTTTGATTGTGCCTATTTATTCCTTTTTACCTCTGTCCAAGCTTTCTCTAGTGGTGGAGGAGAACAATCAAATGGCCTTGCTTTGGGATGTGAATCTGAAGAAGCCCATGGTTTGGGGGAAAATTTTGAGTTTGAAGAAGATGTGATTGAAAAGGCAACGAAGCCGTCCCTAATTGAGCCAAAAACGCCTGACAACTGAGAACCATTTGGAAGATCGGGAGAGCTAACTGGTGGAGCATTTTGTATGCTTGACTGAATTTCTGAAGGATCTTGAGGCAAATATGACTCAATTTGAGATCAAGGTGGAATAACATAATGTTTGGGTTATGCCCCAATCCACTAGGTGAGCCTTCCCCCATAATCGCGTTTATGGGTGCATACCTTCTGACATTGGGGAATGAGGTGGTCAATTGAAAAGCACTTTTGGCAAGGAAAGGCTATTCTTTCATAATCCATTGGCTATGTCCAACAACTATCACCAAACTTCATTGCGATCTCCTTAGGTAGACCATTCAAGAGGCCCATTTCCACATAGATGCACGCGTAGGTAGAACTTTGGTATTTCAAAGTTTCTTCAACATTACAATGGAACTTTCCTAACCCATTTCTAATACCTTGCAAACAATCTAATTCCCAAAATTGAATTGGCAGATAAGGCAGTCCCACCCAGAAGAAGGAAGTAGAAAATGTTTTAGTTCACAAATCAAATGCCAGATACCAGGGTTTCACGCATAGAAAGTCACCTTGGAACACCCATGGACCATTTTTCAATACCCACTCTTTGTCGGTATTGGATTGAAATTCAATTATAAAAAGACCCCTACTAGAGGGAAACAAACACATTTCTTCCTCCATAAAATTATTTCCAGATTTAGAAATCTAAGAATGTAAATCGCTCAATTTCGGGTAAACCTTAGTGAATCTGCAAATCAAGGCATTTTTTTGCAAAATATCTTCCCTATCTTTGACTAATCCGTCCAGCCAGATCTCGGGGATGGAGGATGCATGAGAAACCCTAATCATAGGTCCATTGTGCACAAAGGCGACGAACCCATCAAAGACTTTTGGGGATGACATTTGGAGAGACTCCTTCCGCCGCTCAACCACATCCTCAGTCTTTTAGTGCAGGCCCTAACACACAGTTCCAAAATAGGGAGAGATGCACTAATTTGGTAGAGAGTTTGCACTACCACCCCTTCCCCCATAATGCACCATATCCATGAATTTTCATCAGCCATTTAGAGAAAGAGGATCCTAGCCAGGGAAAGCATTCATCCTTCTGTAAAATCAGGCCCAAAACAATATAAAAATTATGTAACAACTGCTGAAAATAGGGCAATACAGAGAAAAACAAAGATATGGCTGAAGAAACAAATTTTCTATCTATTATTGTATTCAATCCAGCAATGCACATTCATCATTGTGTCTAGCACCAATCTAGATGTCATCTTTATCAGCACTCTACAATCACATATATATAGCTACAATGCCCTTGAAGCCTGGAAGCTTCTAGTTTTCTAGATAATTCCAAAACATGGAATGTTCTTTTTTACAACAGCTCTTAGAATGTTCTTTTCTAGAACAACTCTAGGAATGTTCTAGCTTATGGAAGATTCTACAAACATTCTACCATTTTCTAGACAATCTTAATCCTTAACATCCCTCCTTAAGATTGGATAGAATATTACAAAGAAGAGGGGAATATACAAAGGAGAGGGGAACATTATACTATCATCCCCCCTTAATGTTCACCTCTATCATACCAAGCATGCCCTGTAATTTTCAAAAAAATGAGAAATAAACAATCCATCATGAAGCCTACTAATTTGCAAGCCAAGAAAATAATGGAGTTCACCTAAATCACTCATATGAAATGCCCCTTTAAGGTCTGATTTCAAATCATTAATTATCCCAATATTTGGTCCGACTATGAGTAAATCATCCACATAAACTACAATATGAATAATTTCATTTTGCACTCTCTTCACATAAAGATTTGGATCCGATTTACATTTTTTAAACCCATGAAGCTGAAAATACCTATCAATCTTCTCATTCCATGCTCTTGGTGCTTGTTTAAGTCCATAAAGTGACTTCTTTAATCTACAAACGAGATTAGGATGTTGCTGATCTACAAAACTTGGTGGTTGATCCATATATATTTCTTCATATAAATCTCCATTTAAGAAAGCATTTTTGACATCCATTTGATGAACATGCCACCCAAGACTTGCAGCCAAAGAGAGAATAATTCTTACTGTATTCATTTTAATGACAGGAGCGAATGTTTCTTCATAATCAACACCCTCTTTTTGATTGAATCCCTTAGCAACCAATCTAGCTTTAAATTTTTCTATAGCACCATTTGATTTAAATTTTGTTTTATAAACCCATTTGCAACCAATCACATTCTTACCTTTGGGAAATGGCACAAGTTCCCAAGTTTTATTTTTCACCAAAGCATCATATTCTTCTTTCATAGCTTGCTCCCATTCTTTCTTCCCTCTAGCTTCCTCATATGAGTTTGGGTCATTAATTTGCAATACTTTGGCCATGAGAGCACTGCCATTCCTTGCTTGGTTCTTTGGGCCTTGTGTATAAATTTCTTCAACACTCCTTGTGTTTTGTCTAGCTGAAATGTCATCTTCTTCATCATCACTACCTGCAAAAGGAGTTTGCTCACAAGAATTAGTTGTTTCATTAGTGCACACTTCATCTTCATTGACATAGGGAGCATTAGTTGTTATAGAGTGAGAAGAAGTGGCTGAAAGTTGTAAATGTTCATCAAACTTTACATCTCTACTAACAAAGATTTTGTTTGTTGTCAAATCATATAACCTGTAAGCCTTTGATTCCTCACTATAACCCATAAACAAACACTTATGACTCTTTGGTTCTAACTTTCCCCTCTTTTCATCAGGAATGTGTGCCCAAGCAATACACCCAAATACTTTAAAATATCCAATGTGAGGTTTTCTACCACTCCATGCTTCTTCAAGGGTGATATTTGTGAGAGCTTTAGTGGGGATTCTATTTAAAATATGTGCAGCACAAGAAACAACCAAACCCCAAAATTTCTTATGCAAACTTTTAATGCAACATACAATGAGCCATTTCTAAAAGAGTTATATTCATTCGTTCAACCACCCAGTTTTGTTGAAGAGTATAAGGAACTATTCTTTGCATCTTAATACCATAATTTTCACAAAATGACTCAAATGTATAATTGCAATATTCACCCCCATTAGCCGTCCTTAAGCATTTAATTCTTTTCCCACTTTGATTTTCAACTAATGCCTTAAACTTTTGAAAAACTTCAAATACTTCATTTTTCCTTTCAAGAAAATAAACCCATACTCTCCTGCTATAATCATCAATAAAAGTGAGAAGGTACTTGGTACCTAAAAGTGAGGGATAACCTGGCTCAAATAAATCACTATGAATGAGTTGCAACAGATGATTAGCTCTCCATGCTTTACCTGAATCAAAAGGATCTCGATGATGTTTCCCTAACACACATCCTTCACAAACACCTTCAGAAGCTGAAATTTTTGTTAATCCTCTAACCATATCCATTCTAATCATTGCTTGTAATTTTTTATAATTTATATGTCCAAGTCTAGCATTCCAAAGTTTTGACATATAATCAGTCTGAGCAATAAAAGCATGAGAGTGTGTGTATTCTTCATCAACAAAACCCACAAATTTAAATAGACTCTCTTCATGATCAACTTTATCAATAGCAAGTATATTGCTTGGATCTTTTCTATTTCTAACAATAACTTGATCACCAGTGACAACAAACTCATATCCATCTTGAACTATTTTATATACTGAAATAAGATTCACCCCTAATCCTTCAACTAGTAAAACATTTTTCAAAGACCCATTTGTTACATTAACAGTCCCTAATCCTAAAATTGGGAGTTTCATTTTATTTCCAATAGCAATTTCTTGATCTGAATTATTTCCTTCATAAAAATCAATAAACAGAGATCTATCTCCAGTCATGTGAGATGATTCCCCTGAATCTGAAGCAAAGTACCCCCCCTTAACACTAGATTTACTCTTGGGTGTAGCAATTACCTCCTCATTTGATTTCTCTTGCCTTTTTAGGGAGATGGCTATGAAGCTATGTTTATCCTTCTTTCCATCCTTAAACCTTTCTTGCTTGGGCTTGTATTGCTGCCTTTCATTGTCCCTCTTCTTCAAACGAAATTTATCCATGTGATTCTCACCTCCACAATACATGCAAATAATGGGTTTTCTTCCAACTTGTTTTTTTGCACCATCATGTCTAGAAAAATGGTTAGAACCATTATTATTTCAAAATTTATTATTTCCTTTCCAGTTCTTCTTTCCATCATTTCTAAAAAAATTACTTTTAGCTACATATGCATGATTCTTTTTAATATATCCTTCTTTAATAAGCTGAACTTCTTCATCTAAAACAGACTTGAAAAATTGATCAAAAGTTTGCTGGGGGGTATTGGGATTTAGTTGAAGAACCCTTTTCCTTGATTCTTTGAATACCTTGTATGGCTTGGGAAGCTTACTTTCAACCATTGCAATCAACTGAAAATATTTTTTTGTATATTCAACACCTATTTTTTTTAGCTGAGCATTTAAAAAGGTAACTTCATTGAAATAATCAGTCATTTTTTCAAAATCAAATGGATCTAAGTTCATCAATTTTTCTTCTATACTAAACATGCTAGCAATATTTGCATCTTTATAATCTTTTTCTAAATTCTCCCATAGCTCTATTGGATTATCAACATCAACAAATCTTCTATTTAGATTGGGGCTCAAAGCTTTACCAATAATACCTCTTGCTTGCTCCAATTTGCATTTCCACAACTCCTTTTCTCTATCATTTTGTTGAGGTTCCCCAATTTCTTTATTCACTATCCTCCATAAAGCCTTCTCTCTTAGAGCATTCTTGACTGCAATCTTCCAATCTGCAAAACCACTTCCATCAAATATTGGCAAATTCTCATTTGTAGAGCCCATGTTAGTAAGAAAATCAGCCTTCAAACGAATATCAATCTAGCAATATTCCAGCAATATAACAGCCTTGCAAACAAACCACTCTAACAATACTTTTCTAACTGAACCTCTAGATGTATCTCTAGCTCTGATACCATGTAAAATCAGGCCCAAAACAATATAAAAATAATGTAATAGCTGCTGAAAACAGGGCAAAACAAAGATATGGCTGAAGAAACAAATATTCTAGCTATTATTGTATTCAATCCAGCAATGTACATTCATCATTGTGTCTAGCAGCAATCCAAATCATCTTTATCAACACTTTACAATCACATATATATAGCTACAATGTCCTTGAAGCTTGGAAGCTTCTAGTTTTCTAGATAATTTTAAAACCTGGAATGTTCTTTTTTACAACAGCTCTTAGAATGTTCTTTTCTAGAACAGCTCTAGGAATGTTCTAGCTTATGGAAGATTCTACAAACATTCTACCATTTTCTAGACAATCTTAATCCTTAACACCTTCCACCCAAAGATCCCTCACACAGAGGATTGGAGCCTTCAAAGCGATGCGTCTGGAGCGAAGAAGCCAAGTCGGGAGCTGAACGAAGCATGGTAGAGAAAAAAATATTTTGTTTTTTTTGTTTTGGTGTGGATTTAACATTTAATTAGTATCATATGTGTTCAATGCATGAAATCTCTATTTTTATAAATAGGGTTTTGTAGGGTTTAAACGTTCCTTGTATAATCATTAGCATCTATGTTTAATAATTAGCAGTTATGTTCAATTAATGACATTTCTGTGCCTATTGCAATTAGTTTATGATAATTTATAATTATTTTATGATATTTTTTTTACATTCTAACATTTTTATTTAATTACTTATGTCTATTTTTGATCTATGGTGTTTACATTTTTCTAAAAACTTTTTTGCAAGTTCTAGCATCTACATTCAATCTATGGTGTCTATGTTTAAAATTAGTAGCATATGTGACTGTATTTTAGCATCTACATTTTAGTAGATTTTGTTTGAAGGTTTCTCTAATGTTGGGTTGCTAAATTTTAACTTGTGGGGTTTATATTTATGTTTTTATAGTATATTAACCCTTTTGTGTAACTTTCCTTAATCCAAGACCAAGATTTCTTAGAATACTAATATTTTTCTGTAGGTTCACATGTTTTTTGATTAGAGGTAAATAGGTTTTGAAGGGGCCTCAAAACCCTTTACAAAAAAGAACAGTTAAAGTGAAAGATAGCTAAACAAAGAAAACAATAGTCAAAACACAACAAACCATCAACATGCCAAAAACCAAAAAGGAAGGAAAATAATAATAGAACTACATATTCTTTAGGATATTTTCAACTTCCATGTCACTCTCCATAGTCTTCTAATGATCATCCATGACTTCAAAAATATATTTAGCAGGGACCCTAGCCTGCATCTTGGTATTATTGCACGTTCTAGCACCAGGCCCAAGCACATTTACCTCATTAACCAAAACATTCTATGATTCAACAGCCTTGTCAACCAAGACATCCTCCTCCACCTTCCTATCACCAGCACCAACTTTCTCACTAGGAACTACCTCCATTTGCTTTGTCGCCTTCTCAATAGGAGTAGATAAACCCTTAGAATCATACCTCACAACAGATTTAGTCCCATCCTCGAATTTATCCACTTTCATAGTAATCCTTTCCATTTGATTTTTGAGGGTCATATTTATTTGTTTAAACATCTGCTTCATCTTTAGCATTTCCTTAGCAACAACCTTCAAGGAATTATAGAGCTCATCAACCTGATTATGAATCAAATATTCTCCCACTTTACTCACAACACCTTGTACCCTAACATTAGTCATGTTGAGCTCATGAAATACCTATTTAAACAGTTTAAATAGAGAAATGGAGCTCTCCTTAGCCATCCCCAAAATATTGGGCACATCCTCCTGATCAAAGTTAAAAACATCCCTATCCTCAACATCACCCTCTTGGAAAGAACTATCCTTATCCTAGCTAACACATACCTCCTTACCTTTACCCCCAACCATCGACATTTGAATCTTGTGAAGAGAGTTGACAATATCCTCAACCACTGACCTCCTATTCTACATCTCCAAGTCCACTCCCAAGGATTCCAAAGAATCCTACCCACCAAACAATTTCAGAGGAGAGGCGGCTTGCATCTCCTTCACCTGGCTAGTAGACCTAATAGCCATTTTATTATTGTTGCCCTTCTTTCTCTGGATCCCAAAAATAGGGGATGATGAAGACGCATCTTCAACAATTTCAATCCTATCCTTCAAGATAGTAGATGGAGCAACAAGCCTAGTTTTACTAGGTTTATCACCAACCTCTTCCTCACTATAGGTCTCATAATCCTTAGGGTTATGAACCAAATCCCCTTTACCAGGCTTTCCCAAATTAGGAGGTTGTGAAATCACTTTCATGGAGGCCTGATAATCTAGAACATAGTCGTCATCCTCCGTATCAGACTCCTCTTGTAGGACCTCTTTCTTCTTTTTCCCTTTCAAACTCACCTACTCATCTTTCGAAATGGTCTCATATTCCACGACCGGATTCTGTTGCTTACCCTTAGGTGTTATAGCAGGCAGCTTAGAGACCTCAAAATATTTTGCATAATCCAAAATTAATAGAATAAGGCCAACATGCAACACGTGATTCTTAGGGTTCCTTTTATGATCCTTTAGACCATACTATAGAGAAGCCAACAGATAAAAAGGAAAATATATTTTCTTCTTGTGGCGAAAATGATTCAAGAGAACAAAATGATAAGAATTAACAGCCAAAAACTGAATTTCTAAAGTAATGTACCTCATCAATTCCTCAACAACATCACCCCAAAGGGCTTTGAGGGAATTGTGTTGGTACCCACGACTCCTGGCTTGCTTAAGATTTTTTTCCTCATTCCCTTTGAAGAAAATATGCATCACCACGTTAGATTCATTCTTATTTTCATAAACCTTCTTACCCTCTGTAGAGAGACCAATGATATTAGCCATGAAGTCCTCATTCACATCGAATTTAGTGCCACCCAATTTTAAAATCTTGTTGTTCCAGCCTTTAAAAAATAAGGCCATGGCCTACAGGTTATTTCCATGCAGCCTCTCCAAGTATGGTGTAATCCCACCTTTATGCAATCTTTGCCACACCTCCTTTTTCTTAACAATGTTGCATGAGAAGGGCTCAAATCTATTTATATCTCCTCCCACGACCACAAGCTTAGTAGAGCTTAGGATCTTGAGAACTTTGCAAATGATTAAGAGAAGCCTCGAGAAGGAAGGCCAAAACATTCCCACAATCTATGTGGCAATGACATTATGGTAGATAAAAATAATGATCCTAGGACACCAACCCATATGGAGAGTACTCAACGTATCATCAGCCTGAGCAAGATCCATATCACCTTCACTCCGAACAATTGACTGCCACGTGATTATAGTCATGTGAACCCAAAACATAATGAGGCCGCCATCTGAATTAGAAATTTTGATATCATGATTTAAACAAGTAATGGCCTCAACGGGGAGGGGGTCGTCCACCCCACACTCCCTAGAACCACTAACACCTAAGTTAGCAAAAAACTTAGCTAGGACATTCCCTTCCCTAAGAATATGAGAGATATAAAATTCATTGAAGGAATTTAAGATTTCAATAGCATCCTTGATAAGGGATTCAACACTCCATGAAGGGATAGAAGACTTCTTTAGATTGTTAATAATACTTAAAGAGTCACCCTTAGGCCACACCATTTTATATCCTTTAGATTGATCCATTGTCAACCCATGATAGGCTATAGATGCTTCCACAAAGTGTTTTTTCTGGTTCCCAAAGGGAGCACCACAACGAAAACAAACCTACCATTAGAATTTCTTAACACTCCCCCACAACCAGCAGGTTTCGGGTTACATTTAGCGGCTACATCAAAATTAATTTTCACCCATCCAACTGGGGGAGCCTTCTAAACAACATTATCTCTAGAGGCTTTACCTTTAGTAAGAGGAAAGGAAATATCATAGGGCAGCTTCCAATTTTGCGCAATAGAAATGTCATCCAATTTGAGCGTTATCCTTAGACCATTCTAAAAGGAAACCCTAGAGATAAAATTATCTTTGATAGTAGCACAAATTTTATAAGCCACAAAGATAGCAGGAAGATCCGAGCTCCTAAATATCTTGTTGTTACATTCCAACCATATACCCCAAGCTATATGAGGTAGAGAAAGAGACCAAAGAAAAATCATAGCAAGATTGGAGGAAGGTCCCACCCATTGAGACCAACTTCCCCAATCGAAGAGGAGAACACCCAGCAGAGATTCCAAAGAGAAAGAACATGGGCCCACACTTCTCTAACAAATTTGTAGCCAACCAAGAGGTGAAATGAATTCTCAACATCCTCTTCAAAAAGAAAGCATATGTTAGGCATCACAAAACCTCTCTTGACCAAATTATCAGTAGTTAAGACCTTATTCTAAAAAAAAATCCAGAAAAAATGTTAACCTTGGGAATCAGTTTAGAGGACCACAGGGACAAACAAAAAGGAGTAGGACCAATAAAAGGAACTTGAAGATGAAAGGCTGAGGAAACATGAAATTTACCATTAGAAGAGGGCCTCCGCACAATATTATCAACATGAGCATAAGAAGGAATATGAACCGAGGACAAAGCATTAAAGAGATCCTCAAGGCCTGGTTCCACCTCATGCAACCTTTCCAATGAACCCCATCCATATAATCAACAATAAATCTGCCAAACCTCCACACACAAATATCCATGAAAGGAAGGGCCCAAGGCTCATCTTTGAGAGTCTTGTTGCCAAACCAACAATCTTTCCAGAACATAATTTTTCTACTGTTTCCCAACTTCCAAAAGAAACCTTTTGAAACAATCTTACAAGCCTTAACCATACAGTTCCAAAGAGAAGAACCAGGCGGTGAGGAAAAGTCACAAGACAACAAATCCCTTATATGATCCACCCCATAAAGATATTTGCTTGACACAATTTTTTCCCATTCTCTCTTAGCCAAAATAATGTTCCACAGTTGTTTGCCAAGAAGAGCCTGATTAAATTCTCTAATTTTACGAATTACAAGACCTCCCACCTTTTTGGGCCTGCAAACATCATCCCAGGAGACCAAATGAATCCTTTTCTTGTCCTCAACCCCAAATCATATGAATTTTTTCTGAATTCCCTCCAGCTTATCCATAATTTTCCTCGACATATAAAACAAGCTAAGAGTATAACAGGGAGATTTTGAAAAGTAGACTTGATCAGATGCACTTTCCCAGTTTGACTTAACATCACACCCTTTCATCCAAACAATTTGGAGTTAAACTTATCAATCAGTTCCTGCCAAAAGGACTCAAGAACCACATTAGAGCACAGGGGAAGACCCAAATAGAATGCGGGAAGCTCACTAATCTGGCACTACAAGATTCTAGCAATTTTAATCTACTTGTGAATGAGAGTGTTAAGGAAGAAAATAACACTCTTGGGTAAGCTAACCTTTTGCCCCGAGGCAACCTCATATATTTTCAAAATAAGCTTAATAGCTTTGGCTTCCTTATCAAATGAATACCCAAGCATTAGAGAATCATCAACAAACTATCAATGGGAGCAAATAAGATTACGAGAAGGAGATAGCCCAAAATTTAAACCAAAGTTAATAATTCTCTGGATAAGGCTACCCAAAGATTCCACCATGATAATTGTTGGGAAATTATGCCTCAATGTTTCTGGCTTTTCCCTTGAAGACTTGGCATTTTCCAACATGTTCTGGCATTTACCGTGACGGTATGGCTTGGTCTTGGCAGTTTCTATTTGGCCGTTACTGCCTTATCGTGCATGGTGAGTTCTCTCACCACGGTGGCATGGTAAGGCCCCTAGCGGCCTGGCTCGACGGTTACCACCATACCGCTAACATTGGTTCCTCTCACCGTGGTGTCCACAGTGAGACCGCCAGTAGTTGGCTCGGTGGTTACCACCATACTGCAGGTGGTGGGTCCTCTCATAGCGGTGGCCGCGGTGAGACCACCAGCGGTCGGCCTTGGTGATTACCGCCACACTGCAGGGTGGCTTGGGAAGGTCAGTAGTAGTGCGGTGGAGATGGCAGTCAACACATGTCATTACTGCCATATCGCAAAGTGACCACTTGGGCTCGACGGTAGTGTGGTGTAGTCAGAGTTTGGGCTTGGTGATGACTTGGGTGAGCTCGGTCGAGCTCACTGCCATACCATGAGGCGAGATGGACAGGGCAGCAATAGTGAGGTACATGGCTGGGTGAGCTCGGGCGAGCTCACCACCATACCACGAGGTGACTCAGATATGGGCACGGTAGTGTGGTGGAGTTAGGGTGTGAGCCCGAATGGCTTACTGCCATATTGCGAGGCGAGTCGATTGGGGCAGCGGTAGCGAGGTAGAAGGCAAGGTGAGCTCAGGCAAGCTCATCGCTATACCGTGGTTGGGTCATGTGGGCTCGACGGTAACGTAGTAGGAGCTCACAACTCGACTGTCTGAGTTGGACTAGTTTGACTGACTGTTAGAAGCAGTGAATGAATGAGATGGTGGCACGTGGAAGATCCTTATGATCTGGTTGGACGAATGGTTATTTTCTGATGTGTGACTGAGTTGCATTATTATAGCAAAGTTGACAAACATGTCTAAGACCGTATTTAATGCTACGTGGCTCGATGCTTGCAGGTTAAGCGATGCACGTTATTAGAAATAGAATGCTTGTAGGTGGATAATTTATTATCCTAATGACTGTTGCTGATAGGGATGGGCTGAACAGGTATGCACACGGTATAAGGATCAGGTGTGTAGTTCGATAGAGAAGATGAGCTAACAAAGAGAGGCTGAGTGTGTTTGAGCGATTCAACCATGAACACTTAGATTCTCGAATCTGTTAAGATGTGAAACTATGGAGGTCATGTGGCTGGGTTGGCCATGAGGTTGGCTGTGACAGTCATTTGTGAGTTGCTGACTCTTGTATAGGCTATCAACAAGATGTGACTCTTGTATAGGCTATGAGCTTGAGATTGTATTGTAACTATTTTTTTTGTTGAATAATACAATGGCTCGATCTTTTGGAGTGTGGGGTTTTTTACCCAAAAGGGTTTTCCCCACATATATCTGTGTGTCATCATATTTGTCTTTCATGGTTATCTATTTGTGTTGAGTCTATTATTGTTATGCATTTACTTTCCTCTATAGGATCAATGGGGGATACTCTATTCTTGTTTCCACTTTATGGTATAGTTGTGTGTGTATTTGGAGTGATTTTGGATTGAAATCACTAAGGCACTATTGTCTTAGATGTCTATATTAATGACAGACTGGACTCCTTATCCCCAACAATAATAATAAGAAAAGGAGATATAGGATCCCCTTGTCTCAATCCCCTCGAACAATCAAAGAGAGGAAAGGGAGATCCATTGATAAGAACATAGAACCTCAGGGTGGAAATAAGCTAGAGAACTAGAGCCACCATTTTCTCCCCAAAACCAAAAGCTTTTAGAATCTTAGACAAAAACCCCAATCAACTCTATCATAGGCTTTAAGAAAATAAAGCTTCAAGATAAAACCAACATGCTTATTAATAGTTAAGGAGTGAATATTCTCATGAATAGTAAGGATGGAATCCATAATTTTCCTTCCTACCACAAATCCATTTTGTTGAGGAGAAATGATGAGAGGAAGAACCTTTTGCAATCTGACCGCCAACACCTTGGAGAAGATCTTGTAAATTGAATTACATAGACTGATAGGGGAAAAATCATCAAAGGAAGCAACACCCGGTTTCATAGGCACAAGAACAATAAAGGAGGAGTTTAATTCCTTCAAAATATTTGCACTACCAAAAAATTCCTTGGTTGCATCCACCACATCCTTGGCAATAATATCCCAAAAAGACTAAAATAAGGAACATCGAGAATCCATTAGGCCCCAGTGCCTTATTTCCTTTAAAAGAGAAAACAACACTTCTAATCTTCTCCACCAAAGGAACACACACCAATTGCCTATTAATATCTTCAAAGATAATATGAGGGATATGCCTAGGAAGACCTTCCTAAAATTCCAGATCCAACTCCCCATCCATAGATAACAGGTTAGAAAATTAAGAAGACAACTTATTATAGATCAACATCCTTCTCCAGTACTTGATTATTGTAATTAATAGCATTAATATGATTAGAAGCCCTATGCTTCAAAGTAGAGAGATGAAAAAAACTTATGTTTCTATCCCCACTTTTTAACCACATAAACTAATATCTTTGCTTCCAAAATTCCTCCTCCTTAGCAACAATATTATGCAATCTGGAAATAAGGACATTCTCCTTCAAGGCCAAAGCTTGATCGTAACCAGACACTTGGATAGATTGTTGCACAATAAGAAGCTACCGCTTAACATCCTCTTTCTCCAAAAATATGTTCCCAAAAGAAGACCTATTCCATTTCCTAACATTATTCTTCACATTGGAAATATTCTTCGCCACTCTATACATTGTCGAACCATCCACCTGAATATAGCACCAATCTTGAACTGGATTTTTAAGATCGGGATGATAAGTCCACATCTTCTCAAATCTAAATGATTTTTTTTTCCTTCTCAATAGGTTCACCAATAAAGATAAAGGAAAGCGATTCGACCCCAACCTAGTCATGGCCAAGAGCAAGCAAGAATAAGAGATAATCCAATTAGGGGTGATAAGGGCACGACCAAGCTTAATCTAGATAAGAGCATCACTCACTTGCCGGTTAGACCAACTGAAAGAGGCCCCTTTAATATCTAAGTCAAGGAGAGCATTAGCATTGATAAGGTTCATGAGATCATATGTAATATCATCCAAAATTTGTGATCCTCCTAGCTTATCCGCATCATGTAGGGGCATATTGAAATCCCCCATAACCAACTAGTTAACAATAGGATGCGATGATTTGAAGGAGCCAATATTTTCCCAAAACTTTTTTCAGGCACTTTTACTATTAGGAGCATAGATATTAGAGAGGTTTCAAGAGAAATTATCCCGCATATTAAAAAATGAAGTGGCCACATGGTTACAGTCTTGGAATACCTCAATCCCTTGAACCAACTTAAAATTCCAAAAAGTAACAATCCCTTCTGAGGCACCAACTATTTCAGAGCAATGCATACTACAATCCTTAAAGATATTATGCTTAAGTTTAGATAATTTATCCATACCCATTTTAGTTTCTTGAATTAAAACAATATCAGGCTGATGATCTCTTACCAAGTTAGCAAGACGATCATGCTTATGAGGGTGATTTAACCCTCACATATTTCAGGAGATTATCTTCATAAGAGTGTATGGGAGGTGTTCTTGGAGCATATCTCCAACAAAGTTATTTGAGTTCCATCAACAATATCCATTCGACTCTCCTTATCCCTAGTAAGATTTGAATGAGGATGAACTCTACCTCTTGGCTCTGACCCTTAGTCTGACCTTTTCCCATTTCTAGTGACAACTCCCAAAGAAGGAGATCACTTCTTTCTATTTCTACCTCTCACCGAAATATAAGGAGGATTGTCAAGATCACCCAAGTCCCCAATATCCTTCATTTCAGATAAAGAGAAAACCTCCAACCCCTCAACCTTAGAACATTCATCATGTGGCGGTTTTACAACCCCACTATCGTGAGCCCCCATAGGAGGGGAGCATAAACCCTCATTCGCAAACACCTGGTCTTCCACCAAATCCTCATACCTAATCTCTTCACAAGACTTAATAGTTTTGAGAATAGGGGAGGATACATTAGCCTCACCTCCTTGCTCCTACACCATATTAAGCAATTCAGATTCAACCTGGCCCTTAGGAATCACATCATTCTTAACTGATACCATCTCCATTTATATAGGTTTCTCACACACCATGACATCCTCGCCACCAGGAACAAACTCCCCTTTCTCCATAGACTCTGAAGAAATCACTTTAGGAGGCTTTTCCTTTTCTTTCCACTGCTTAATCACCGTCTTTTTCATTTTGAGAGGATATTTCTTTGCCCAATGCCTAGATTTCTTGCAATGGAAGAAAGCGAAAGGAATTGAATCAAATTTAATCACTTTCTCCCATACCCAAAACTTGGAGTTAATCTTCACCATAGAGGGCAGGTCCATAGAGTGCTCCACATTCACACAAAATATGGCATAAATAAGATGCTTCCTAGATTCTGTCATTTGATTAATCGATAGAAAACACCCAAAAGTACTCGCTATCCCTTTGAACACTTCCTCATCCCAAAATTCAAGAGGGAGTCCTGGAAGTCTCACCTAGATTGAGGTAATCGAAAAGGAGCACAAGTTAGGATTGAAGACCAGTTCCCATCTCTTCAACATCAAAGGGTACTTCCCAATAAACCAAGGACCACCCATCAAATCCACCAGCAAATCATCTTCACAGTTGATCGTGAAGGAGAAAAAACATTTGGCCATTGTAGCCACATCCACTTGTCCCTTAGGTCTCCAATGGTTCAAAGAAAACTTACGAACCATCTCAATATGAGGATGTGGCCCAACTGATTTACCCAACAAAGACATGTCCATATTTAAAACACTTTTTTCAAAAATATAGTTTGGGTCAGAGATATAATATTCTCCAGTCTTCTCATTCGCAATGAAATCCATAGGAGGTGAAGAGATTTTACCTTTGGGCTTCGCACCAAACAAATTTGACCATTTAAGAGATAAGTTTGAGAAGAAATCATCCCTTGTCTTATCAATCCTAGGGCACAAACCTTGAGAAGTCACACCCAATTCGTCTGCTGACTGGCTGGGCCCAGAATTTTCAGCACTGAGATTCCCCCTTCCTAAGAAGGATGTTGGAGAATGCGAAGGACAAGCAACCTTCAGAGCACCTTTTCCTCCAGAATATTCATTTTCCGCAATAGGGGACCCACTCCGCTTACCTATAGCTAAGGACCTGATTGACATCACCTTCCCATCAACAAACTATCTTCCATTGCCTCTGACACCTCCAAAGTTTCCACCTTATCAAAGTTTGAAATTGCTCCACCGCCATCGCCACCACTCGAGGAGAGCTCTATTTTTGAATCAATATTATACCATTTTAGGTTCACTTGTTAAAGAATTAGTTACAAACATAAATTATATTTAAATTTGAAGGAATCCATCTTCATTTTTTTGTTTTCTTTTATGTGCATGTGTTTGTGTGGTTAAACTTGTGTATACTCTTCTCTTCCAATACTGTACAAAATTGAGAATCAAAAGTGATCTAATCAATTATGTGGTTAGAACTGTCTATTCCTATCTCTTGTTCCCTTGTGCAATTTTTAGAATCAAAATTAGTATAATAACTTATGTCACCCAAGGCTCATCATGTATGGTCTTTCATTAAATTTTGTTATGATGTTTTGACTAAAGTATAATAGAAATGAGAGCATGTACCACACAAGGACACCAAGACTTTTATGTGGAAAACCTAATGAGGGAAAAACCACGGTGAGAGTTAACTAAATAATATATGAAGCTCACTACTTACAAAAATTACAATATTATTTTAGGCTCATTGTCTAAGGACTTACAGGCTAAGGCACACAACCTTAGGGCAAGATACAAGGACATACTGAAGAGGATCACTACCTAAAATTAGGATACATAAAAAATATAGTGAAAAAATTAACATGAGCTGCTATAAAAGAAGCATCTAACATATTCTAATGTTGTAGTCCCTTTTTCACACAATTGCTCCATCATCCCGACTTCACACACTTTATATTCAACTTACTACCCAATATATCCTATATCAATTCAAAAATGATTTTGTCCTTCTATAAATACCCTCCACAACAACTCAAAACCCAATTAGGTCGGCTCTAAGATGATGTTTAGATGAAAAATATGATACTACATAGGTCAGCTCCAAACATATTCATTATGAAGTGAAATAAGTTGTGGATCACAAAATGACATAAAAGGGCCTGAAAGCATCAAAACATAACGTTCAAGTAAAAATTAACTAACCAGGATCAACCATGAATGAAGGCAACTAAACTATTGGCCCAAACAACATAGGCACCACCAAAACTACGAGTTGTTCAACTTTACACCATCGGGGAGAAACCAAAAACATCATACAAAACAAGATGTGAAAAATGTAGGTAATCAAATACATCCTTAAACCTTCTCCTAAATATTCTGATCATCATATGCTAGCACAAATGAAGAAACCTACTGAATATGCTAGAACGAAGCATTTTAGACAAACTGTGACACATCAACACTTAAGATATAACATTGCAACTCACCAAAACATATAAAACAAATATGGATGAACCCATACACTTCTCTGAACATATTCCCAAGTTTTTACAACCATATCTATCACTCCAGAGGAATGTGAGGCATTTTGGTAAACTTGTGACACACATAACTATGCTATACTCCAATCCACAAAACTATAAAACCTAACTCTTGATAAAAAAAAAATTATGATATAACATCCTAGAAATAACCTCTTTGTTGAATAACAAACTTAACTTTAGAACCACAAAACCAGATCATGAAATGCACAGGAATAAGTTAGGAAAATATGCATTTTTTGCCTTAAATTTTTCTCAATAAGTAAAAACAGAGACACAACTAAATTTATCTAACTCCTTGAAAAATGGAGAAACCGATCAACAATGTGTAAATATCTTATCCATTTTCATACCATACTATCACCTTATGCATCTGTTAGGTCTTTTGAACTAACTTGCCTCAAACACGTTGAGCCCAAGTTCATCTGTATCAAACCACATCTCTCAAATCTTCCATTGTCTCTTCAGCCTCTTCAACTTATATACAAAATCACTATTCAAACATGACCTCAAGTTGACATCAATGACAGCACATATTCCAAACAACTACATGATATTCCACTACCTAATGGTTTAATTTTTCAATTATTTCATTTCTCCAATAAATTATTAAAAATGTTCAATTGTGTTGTTTTAGGCATCAATTTCAGTACCTTTCTCATTTGTGCAACAATAAGCATCAATTACAACTAAAATTTATTTATGTATATAACAATAAAATGTGAGCTTTAAAAACACATTCGCCAAAGCACATCATTTGCACTAAACCAGGTGTGAATTGCACCAATGCATGTCATTTGTGCTACTTCCAATGTCAATTGCTCCAAACCAATTTTTGGTTCACCATGATTATTCTAACTTTCTAAGACTAATAAATGCACTTAACACAAAATTCAAGAGTTAGGAGTTATACTATAATTCCTACTATTGTGTTAGTTGTTTCACTCTCAAGGGATTTCGAGCTCTAAATATCTATGAATAATAAGAATACAAATAAGGAAATGTAACCACTAAAACTTCTTTTTATAGCCATCCAAAGCCTAATTATTCTCATTCTAAACCCTCCTCTCCCCCTCTATTCACCCCAAAACTCATCATTGAGTCATTGCGACCTTTCTCATCCTATTTTACCATTTTCTTCCATTCCATTGAGTCTATCCAACCTTTTCAAGAGTTTGACCTTTTTTTTTTCTCAACCTCTCAAGGGGGAATCCTACATCAATTCCTTGGTCCACTAGGGCACACGAGGGCATGTCATCATAAAATATTCCATAGTTTATTTGAAACAATGCTATAAAAAGCATTATCTCAAAGAAGGAAAAAATGTAGACACCTAAAAATGACTAACACATTTCATCACGATTTCTTCTTCTAAAAATAGATAAAAATATTATTTTATTTATTTTTCCCATGTACACATAACTTATATTATTTATTTATTTAATTCTTGTATTAATTCTTCATGCACTTTCCACCTCATTAGTTAACTCACAATCACTTCTATTTCACTCTTCAATCATATCAATTTTCTATTCAATCTATTTAGTCTAACTCACTGTCACTGTCACTTCTCTAATCAATCAATTTCACTTCATTGCTCCATTCAATTAGTTCACTCATATCATGCAATTAGTTAACTCCCCAAATCTATCAATCAATTCCTCTCAAGCATTCTCATCCATTGATATCTTTATCCAATCCCCATCATTGATCAAAATCAAACACAATTTATAAATGTGACCTTCATCCATCTTATTCTCTCCTCTATAAATTCATATACTTTGTTGATCATTATTATTATAAGCGCTTTGTGCAAAATTTTGAGATAAAATACATTACCATTCTCCAAGGTGTAATTGAAGAGTAATGGAGCTAAGCAAGGTGATTTTATGATGTGATTATTGTAGGTTTTTCTTCATTTTATTATACAATTTCCTTATGCTTCATTGAGTGATTTGATTTGATTGTGTTTGGTTTTTTTCATGTTGCTATATTTA
Organism: Sequoiadendron giganteum; assembly: GCA_007115665.2. Classification (NCBI taxonomy): domain Eukaryota; kingdom Viridiplantae; phylum Streptophyta; class Pinopsida; order Cupressales; family Cupressaceae; genus Sequoiadendron; species Sequoiadendron giganteum. Next base: position 153,743,471 of record CM021100.1, on the reverse strand, counting down.
TTATCATAATTCATTTTACTGATCCACATATCTAATTGATTTATTCCTTGGAGTACATGTGGAAAGAGGATATTATTGATACATAATTTGTTAATGGAATAGGCAAGGTCTCCTCAAAATTAAACTAAGAGTGTTGTAGTTGAGCTTGATTAAGGGTCAGTTGCATTATGATTTTGCATGTGTGTTCACCTCATGGATAAAAAAAATAAACAACATTGAGTTGAATAAATTCACTCATCTTCCTCACACAAAAATAGATATCAAGAAGAGACCTACAGATGAGGATGCAAAAAATTACCTAGATTCATGGACTTTGTGGAATAGGTTCCTATGTACATAAAAATATGGAACATTTAATAATTTGGACAAGTAACATCCTAAATTAAGAAAATATTGGAAGACCAGCCTAAAGGAATTTGGTTAGAGTGAACACAAGATGGTCACCTAGTGAAAATATAGGAATAAATTTATCCACATGGATAAGAAGGTAGGATGATTCATCATGGATAGTCTATGGGAGCAACATTATGACAAGGCATATAATATCTCAATATCATGATTCACCACACAAGACCCCAAGGTTGGAATAGAGATAACTCTAATTTCATCTAGACAGTTGTAGGAGATAAAACTAGTGCCCTCAAGAATCCAAGAAAGTCAAGGAATGGCTCAATTGTACCTAATGTTATAGTAAAACTCAATAAATATTCCTACTCAATTATTATGGCACATTGGAGTCTTGTGGCCCCATCATAATAGATATCAAAAACAAGGAAACAAAAATGACAAGTTTTAGACCTCATTAGAGAGGTATCCACACAAAAGGCCACAACAACAAAAACATGAATAGCCATAACTTGTAAGGTAACTATAATGCAAATCCTAACCGGCCAAATAATGATAAGATTACCTAAAACCATAAAGGGATAGACCAAATTCACTACCTCATCATCTCAATTTTTTCCCACAAGACAAAACATGTTTCAGTGATCTACATGTGAAGATGATGAACCAAAAGAAGAAAAGTGAAAGAAATTATAAAGGGGTGACAACCCATCCAAGAATAAGGTGGATTAGAAAAAATTAAAGGAGATTGTATTACCAAAACAACCAAGATTAGATCACAATAGATGCAAAGAACCATAACATCCTCTATAAGTAGTACTCCTCCCTTTCTCATTTTTGAATTCAATCCCCTCCCACTTCTTTAAAGATTCAAATTTCTTCTCTCTCATCTATTTTATCCCTATGCCCTCTTACCTTTAAATTAAATTTCCTCCTCATTTCTCCACACCATGGGATCCCATCTCATAAAATCCTTAGGTTATCATACAATATCCATGTATACAACCCCCACATCAATTTAAATTTCTCCCATAATAATTCCATCCCTAGTATCCCCCTTTAGCTAGGAAATATCAATCAACTATTGTCTAATTTCCTTTGAATAGAGACTATCATCATCATCCTTCATTTTAATTTCCCTTCCTACCACCTCAACAACCATTATCTTCTTCAAAATTTATGTAGCTCCCAAACTACCAATCTATAATGCCTTCTTTTTCCACATAAAAAATAGTCCCATCTATTCCCATTTTCTATTCAATGGTATTTCATGGTATAAAAATTGTAAGGAATACCACCTTGTACCAACAAGAGATGAAACAAATACAATTGGTGACATAACACAAGGATACAAAAAAGAAAAGAAAATATGTTGCATTAGATAAAAAAGGGTGGAGATGAAGTATGATCCTACATAGTGAAGATTTTGCTACCAATATGTGAGCAACATGTAGTGGGGCAAGGGATAGTAGTAGGTAGGAAGCAAAAACTAAGTTTTGGGACCACACAAGCTAGTAGATGAAAGTGGTCAGTTACAAAATGTTTGTAACTAACTGGGATAGTTGCATTATATATTAGGAAAACATATTAAATATTAGTGCTAGAAAATTTAAACACATGAACTTAGTTATCCACCACTAACCAAGAAAGTCAATAGGACAATATATTATAAATTAAAATTGGGTATTATGGTGGGCCAAAATATGAATTTAAATGCAGATGTAAACATGAACTAAGACATGAAAGAAGATGGAAATCAAGGTCAACTAGATAATTCACAAGCCAACATACACACAATACTAACAAAACAACTTTGAATAATGCCAAATAAAACCATAGCCATATATATAAGTGAAACCCTACCAAAATTTATTTTAGATTAGTACATCATGGAATGATAGTAGAGAAAAAATGCACAATTACATAAATTTCACATATTTGGGTAGGGTGACAACAAGATCATCATTTTGAATTGGATTTAAATTTATTTAATTTCCCTTTAGACCCACATTTTTCCTCAGGCCTTAATCAAACATATAGGAAATATTATGAACCATCGTCCATGGATTTTCTCCTCATCTATAATTAAATAATGTAGTAACAAGGGTGTCCATCTTTGGCTTGGTAGTTATACTATTAGTAGTAATGATTAAATTCTTCCAAGCTTAAAGAAAAAAAATGGAATATTCTTATACTCCTCTATCTTAACATCTATTGAATGTATTCGATACAAAATTGAATTAACTTTTTTAGGCGATCAACAACCAAGTCACATTACTTCATTTTTAATAATAAAAATGTCTTTTGAGAAATAACTATTTGTTAAAAAAATAATTTTGATAGATATCACATATCCTTGTCCATTGTGTGCATGTGGTAGTCCCCACTAAGACATTCACGAGGAAAAAATCTAGAAGACACAACTAATTTGTTTATTGTACTTTATTTTTCAAGTTATTTTAATATTCATAAAATATTTACTTAGGTTTTCCTTAACAACTATAATCCATTAACCCTTTTTTCTAAGATATCTCCCATCTTTAGATTTTACAACTTGTACCCACCACCATTGAATTTCTTATTCTCTAAATGAGAAGTAGATGTCATATCCCCAACCACACAGATTTACAAAGAAACTAAATCACAACATTGCCAATAAAGAAATATCCTTCTAAAATAACCAAAGCTATAGTACCAAATGTTGATAAATAGGGTGAACTACTATAGTGAAAAGAAGGAACAAATTTGATTTACAATTAAATTGACAAGTAGTATAAAATTTAATTATGTAAGGAGAAGCATATAATCAATAATATCAACAATAAAATTAACAACATTATAAAATTAAACATATAAAAATAGATGTACATGGAGAAAGCCTTTTGAAAAATATCTACCATCAAAGAGAGGATAATTCTATATTAACCACAATGAAAGTGTTAAATCAATACAACTCTATTTCTTTCCAATCTAATAAAATTTTGAGAATGTAATAGTGCTCACTTGTAAAAGACCCATAATAGAATTGAAACAAAGAAAAAGAGGTTCACCCAAATAGGGATTCACCAAATGGATGAACCTAATTTTTCTATGTTGTTTCACTCAATTGTGAAGGTAATAATGCATAAATAAAAATCATAAATCAATCCTAATTTTTATAACAACAAGTAGGAAGGTTTTAAGATGCTGAAATGATGTGTACTTCTCTGAAAAAGTGTTGTTTCGGGCCTCATTGAGGGCTCATTCGTGCAGTGGCTAATGGGTCCCTATTAGGGTTCTAGAAAATCAGTTTTGGGATCATATTTTTCAATGTCTACTCTCCCAGCTCCCAGGTGCTCAACTCCGGAAAGTCAAAAATAATTCATGTAGATTAGTTTTTGTGATCTTGCAAGTAGGATGACAACTTTTACAACTTTGCAATCTTGACAAATTTTGTAACTTTTATTCTCCACTTGATCTTCAATCTAAAACCTACAATCACACATCAAGAGAGAAGAAAAATTGTTGATTGTTAGGGAATAGGGGTTTGCCTTGGTCAAACCCTGTTTAGGTAATTAAACCTTAAGATGGAAATAATGAAACATGAAACATGAAAAAATGATACCTTGGATGAAGTCTTGGAATATAAATCAACAATCTAACATGAAGTGGCTTTAAGGAATGTAGATCTTGATCTTGAATTTGGATATGAAACAATGCTTGACTTGGATATTTAATGCTACATCAACACATAAGCTCAATAACATGCATGATGCTCTATGCCTTTGACATGATGATACAACCTTTGATTGTTGTAATAAAACTTCAATAATCTACCCTTGAATGTCTTCTTGAATGCTCTTGAAATGCTCTCTTGATAATAAGTTTGCTAAATTGCTTGAATAATTGAAAGCTTAGATCTCCTAGTTATAAAACTATGTAAAATAACCTTATATTTATGGTTAGCTTAATATTTAATCCTAAAATTCAAATAACACAAGCCAACATCGGATCTAGGATTTAAAATCATTAAAATCTTGCCAAGAATAAGTTAAAAAAGAGGTGTCTAAGTTGAGGACCCATTCGCAAAGTGGCTAATGGGTCCTAGCATATTTAGCTAGGAATTTTTTTTGGGATATGAAATAACATGTAAAAGGGGGTCCTAGGACCTAGGAAGGACCCATTATCCAGGTAGCGAATGGGTCCCAGGTCACTAGCCTAAGACTGAAACCTTGCCAAATTAAATGTTATGAGACATTATTAATGAGTGTTGGGATTTATCCTTCAAAAAATGCAATAAATAAGGCTTGGATTTGAATTTAAGTGGCCAATTAAGGAAAATTAAATGTCAATTAATTAATTAAATCCCTAGATAAGTGTGAAAGTGGTGTAGGGGCACCATGGCAATTTTGGTCTTTTGGTGTCTAAGCTTGAGTCTTGTGTGTTTGATCACATGTTTGGATATAATAAGGTCTAATTGAGACCATTTTGATGTATTTAGGTCATATAGGGTCATTTAAGTGTGTTTTGTAAATGTTGTCAAAATGTTGCAAAAAGCTACTTTGCAACTATGCAAATTTCACTTTGGAAGGAAGGTGAATCGTCATCCATTTGAAAATTGGTTGGAGACCATTGGTTTTCAGTTATACATGTTTAAAATGGCCTCACAAACTTTGAGGAAACACTTTTTATATGATTTTGGTGGACAAGCAATTGAATAAACTATGTTTCTTGTTGAAATTATGTGTTTTTCTGTATTTTTGAGATATGTATGGCCCTTGTACAGTAGATTTATGGTCTAAAATATATGTGAAAAGTTGAATAAGTGAATCTTCTTTGATTTTTCTATTGTGTGATCAATTTTTATTGAGAAATAAGTTAGTTTGAAGAGTTTCTTTGAAAATTGTCTGTAAAACCCCAGGTTTAAGGTTTTATGAACAAAACCATGCTTTGCAACCCATTCCACCATTGAATCTTAGAAAAAATCAGTGGAATGGAGGGGATTAGAATGTTCTTAGATATTTTGTTGCGGTTTAAATCCGGGAATGGAGTTTGGGGTGGTTTTTTCCTAACCCTAGCCTAACATCTTCATGTGTTAGGCTTAGGTAGGTTAGTGAATTGGTAGGAAAACAATTTGGTAATTAATTCTAGTGATCAAAAATGCATTTTAAGACCCTATGTGACATGTTAGAACTACTGGTGTGGAGTTTTGATATTTGGTGATTGAATTTGATACACTTGCTTTGGAAAAGTGGCCTAATTTGGCCTTGGAGCAGCGTAGTAGGTCAAATTTGAATAATTTGTTTCAAAAAATCCTATTCTCAAATGAGACATGTTAAAAAGGATCCTAATTGGTGTTTGAAAATGGTCAGGGGTTTGTGGAGAAATGACCTTCTCTAAAGGATATGCCTGAAAACCTAAGTTTGAAGACCAACAAGGAGAATTGTGAAATTGTGAGATAACCATCATAGTTAGGGTTTGAAACATGAAGAATTTGATAAGTAGTGTTGTTTGAACTTACTCTACCCTACTCTACATCAGGTGGTATCAGAGCATAGGTTCTGATTGTGAAGTGGAAAATTGGATGAAATTTGGCATAAGCAAGATGCGTCCAAAGAGCAATCCAATGACCAAAGAAGTCAGAGAAATAAAGGAACAATATGCAATGGAGGTGAGAATTTATAAGGAGTCTCATGTGTTGGAAAAACAAGAATAGAAAATTGAGAGGGGGGGTGAATCAGTTGTCACAAAATTTAACACTTAATTACCCTTACTAACCTTTAATCTCATATATGATAATTAATAGTGAAAGCATGAATCAATAACACATCAAAAAAAAAAAAGAACACCAAGATTTTATACGTGGAAACCTTGTTAGGGGAAAAACCACGGTGGATGTTAGTCCACAAGATTATACCCTATGAGAAGTATAATGAAAATGAATAAGGAATGCACATGCATTCAGACACACTGCCTAGAGCTCACTACTCAAATGGGAAGGCTCATTTCCTTACATAATCATTCAGATTAAATCCATCTGAAGAGGTTGAACTGAGAAATTAGCTTCTTCAAAAGCCTGATGACAGTTCTGATTAGGCACAAAAAAACTTCTTCACACTTCACTCAATCTTCTTCACACTGTACTATGAAATCAAATGATCTGATATTTATTCACACATTTCACATAGACACTTCATGCTCGCATATTAAAAATGAAGAAAATAATCACTCTTATATATCCGCTTCATGGAATTATAGAAACAACTTTGTTGGCTAAAAATAAAGAATAAATGAATTACAAATTATCGGCCCAATTCATGAACAAATTTGAATATGCACCAACCGAAGTTGGTCACAACATAATGAAAACCTAAAACAACTTCCTCAAACATTCCAAACATTAAAATATTAATCCACAAGGATCCACAACACGCTACAACCATCATGTCGGCCAAGAACATGAAAACTTGAGTGCATAACGAAAAAATCTTCGATCACGATCACACCAATCAATGTGGATGTACAACAATGATAGATCATGATCTAGAAACATCAATGAACATCACATGAGCATAAAAAACAACTAGAATTACTAGAATTACAATCTCTTCTTCTAGAAACACCTACTACAGTGACATAATGACTATACGAACACAGAAACACACAACTTGCACAAATCTTGATGTGCACCTCTGAAACTTCTGGAGTATAAACTAAATAGGATTAGCAACAAACCCTTTAAAGAGAAACTCTTGAATAGAAACATATTGAATTTTCCACCACGCTGAACTTCACATAACTTCACAACTTCACAGACAACCTTCAACATATTTATTTTAATTTTCTCAATATCCTCAACATATACAACCTTCAAAATCATCAATGCTAGTAGTGTTGACATCAATGACAACCGCATACCAACAACACAACCACAATATCCAACAATCTCTCCCTTTGGCATTGATGGCAACACATGATGTGAAAAAATACCATCAACACAACTAACTCTTTACACATTGTTCTTCTCCTCCTTACTTTAGGCTCTTCCATCTTCTCCCCCTTAATACATATTAATCTTCTCCCCCTTTTTTCTATAAAGTTTTTTCATATTACTCTTCTCCCCATTTGAAATCAATGGAAAAGGTACACAAGCTCTGAACCACATATCTGAATCATTTGACTACTCCCCCTGAGTAGCAACCACCACAACATCAATCCAGAACAAGATATGACTATAAGTGCACAAATTGATGCCAAGACTTGCATCTTAGTTCAGATTAGGAGGGGAAATCACCCCTAAATTTCCTCTAAGATACTCAAAAGTGTCCTTAGGAAATGACTTGGTGAAGATGTCTACAATCTATTCTTTTGTAGGCACATACTCCAGTTTGACTTCTTTATCACTCACTTTGTCTCTCAAAAAGTGATATTTGATAGATATGTGTTTTTTATTTGAATGAAACACTAGATTATTAGAATTTTTTATGGCACTTGAGTTATCAAAAAATATAGAAATAGGCTCATGATACTCAATTTTGATATCTCTTAGCATCAACTTCATCCATATTACTTGAGTACAATTGTTTGTAGCAACAATATATTCCACCTTAGCAATAGATAAGGAAATGAAATTCTATTTTTTACTTAACCAAGATACCAAATTCTCCCCCAAGAAGAATGCACTGCCACTAGTACTTTTTATGTTATCCACATCTCCTGCCCAATCTGCATATGTAAATGCATTCAAATTCAGATCATCATCTTTAGGATACCAAAGACCAAAGTTAACTACCCCTTTCAAGTATCTAAAAATTCTCTTTACAATAGTTACATGTGATTCCTTTGGATCAACTTGATATCTAGCGACTATACATACAACATTCATGATGTCTGGTCTGGTTTCATTCAAATAAAGTAATCCATCGATCATTCACTAGTATCTTGTTTGATTTGCCTTAGGAGAATCATCATTCTGTGTTAACTTGCATCAAGTTACATTGGGTGTACCAACTGGATTTGAGTCTTCTATGCCAAAAAAATTCAATAACTCTCTTATATATTTGGACTGAGATATAAAGATTCCATCCTCTAACTGAGTAATTTGCAATCCTAAAAAGAATTTCAACTCTCCAATCATTGACATTTCAAACTCACTTTTCATTTCATCAGAAAACTTCATACACAAGTCACCATCACCTTCAAAAATGATGTCATCAAAAAATACTTCAATAATCAACTCTTTATCCTGATCCATCTTGAAATACAGATTACCATCAACTGTACCTTTATTGAATCCAAGCTTCAACAAGTATTTATCCAATCTAGCATACCAGGCTCTAGGGGCTTGTTTGAGTTCATACAATGCTTTCTTCAATAGGAAAACCATATCACCTTCATCAGTCAGTTGAAATCCATCCAATTGCTCAACATACACTTCTTCTAACTCACCATTCAGAAATGCTGATTTTTCATCCATTTGATAGACTTTGTAGTTTTTAAAAGCAGTATAAGCAAGAAATAATATTACAACTTCAATTATAGCAATAGGGGCAAAGGTTTCTTCAAAATCAATACCTTCCATCTATGAGTACCCTTTACATACCAGTCTTTCTTTATTTCTGACCACTTCACCTTGTTCATTCAGCTTATTCCAAAAGATCCATTTGGTTCCAATCACATTAATTCTAAGGTGTGGGAACAAGAGTCCATGTATCATTTTTCTCTATCTACATCAATTATTCCTTCATTTCTTCCATCCAATATTCATCTTTACATGCTTCATTGACATTTTTGGGCTCAATCTTGGAAATCAGATAATACTCTTCTGCAATTCTTCTTCTAGTCTACACACCTTTGTTCTTGTCTCCTATAATCTGATCTTCAGAATGATTTAGCTTTACATACTTCAGAATTTTGGGATTCTCTCAAACTTCTGGTTCTTCTATTTTTTCTTCTGCACTTCCACTAGCTTCTCCTTCTTGATTCTCTTGATTCACAGGAACAATTTGAACTTGATTCTATGTCTGAGCATTATTTGCATTATTAGTACTATCATGTTGGTCATTTGAATCATATCCACAATATCTGGATGATCTAGTAGTGCTTTCATCAACTTTGACATTTTCACTTTCAACAATTTTATTTAATCTTCTATTATAGCACCGGTAGGCCTTGCTCTTAGTAGAGTAACTCATAAAGATTCCTTCATCACTCCTAGCATCAAACTTGCCAATATCTTCATCTCTCTTGATATAACATCTACTTCCAAATATTTTGAAATATTTAACAGTAGGCTTCTAACAAAATCACATCTCAAAAGGAGTCTTACCAGAATTACCATTAACATTTACTCGATTAATAGTATATACAAAAGTGCTTACAACTTCTCTCTAGTAGGTACAAGGAACATTACCTTCCAACACCATAGTTCTAGCAGCATTTAGAATTGTTCGGTTCTTTCTCTCAATAAATCCATTCTGTTGAGGGGTCCGGGGAGTAGATAACTGTCTTTTTATTCCATGCTCTTCACATAAATAATTGAAATCTCGGGAAGTGAATTCACCACCTTTGTCTGACCTTAAGCATTTAATCTTCAAACTTGTCTCATTCTCAACCATAGCTTTTAAGGTTTTGAACTTTTCTAATGCTTCATATTTTTCTCTCAAGAAAGCAACCCATATCATTCTAGAGTAATCATAAATAAGCAACATAAAGTACCTTTCTCCTTGTAGACTTTTGATTCTAGAGGGACCACATAGATCAGTATGCACTAGCTCCAGTACTCCATTAGAATGATGTTGTTTTCTTTGAAAATAAATTCTTGTCTACTTTCCCATTTGACATTCCTTGCATATGGTGTTTGTAGGATTCACTAACTTAGGAAGATCTCTATCTGCTTGAGTGGAGCTTACTTTAAAAGTGTTATCAAAATTCACATGACACAACCTCCTATGCCATAAACAACTTACATTAACTTGAGAAATTAAATAACTCTCACTAGCAGGACTCAAGTGAAAAATGTTACCTCTTGTCTTTGTACCTAAAGCAATTACATTTCTACAACTTCCCAATATCCTGCACTTACCATATTTGAACTAAAGATTGTATCCCTTGTCTACCATTTGTCCAACACTCAACAGATTATGCTTCAATCCTTCAACATAAAGGACATCATCGATATTATATTTACCACCAAGAGAAATAGTGCCTCTACCATAAATCACACCAACATTGTTATCTCCAAATCTTACAACACCACCATCATATTTTTCCAAGCTTAGAAACTTTCTTTTGTCACCAATCATATGATGTGAGCATCCACTGTGAATCACCCACTCATCCTTTTCATCATTTCTGGCTGCGAGAGGTTTATTAGTATTATGCTTACTAGCAGATTCAGTGGACACCAGACCATTTTCCTTGATAGCAATAAATACCCATCCATCTTCATTTCAATTTTCTTTATTAGATTCATCATTAGTAACACCTTCTTCAATATAATAACATTTCTTTTGGATTCTATACTTGTTAGGTTTGTACTTAGGAACTCTTTCAGGACATCTTGATGAAAAATGACCTATCTTACTGCAAAAGAAACATTTAATAGGAAACTTTATTTTATACTTACCTTGTCCTTTGGCTTCTCTTTTCACAATCAATGCTTCCAGCTCTTCTAACTCTCTTTCTTCATCTTCAATTTGTTTCATCTCATCTTCATACTTGAATGTATTTCTTGAACTTTCTCTCAGATCATATCTCTGTTGGTTTCTTCTGGATATAGTAGCATTGCATGCAGATTCTATCTTAGGAGTAGATTCACCAAATTCACTCAATTCAAAGGCAACAAGTTTGCCAATCAACATATCTCTTGTCACATTTGTTACTGTCCTGAGCTCTTCAATAGCATGATTTTTATTTTTTTTGTAAGAGGTAGGAAATGATCTGAGTATTTTAGCTACAATCTCATCTTCTTCCAAGGTTCCACCAACACATCTAATACCCAAGACTAGTTCATTTACTTTTTGCATGAAAGCAATAATGTTTTCACCTTCACTCGTCTTCAAGTTTTCCCACTTGCCTTTCAGACTTTATAGCTTAGAAACTTTCACTTGTGTATCTCCTTCATAAAATGCTTCTAGTTTCTTCCAGATCTCATGTGTTTTCTGTAGACCAATCACATTTTTCATCTCTGAATCTGTCAGAGCACTCAGTAATGCTTCTATAGCCTTGATATTATTTTCAGCTTCCTTGGTCCCATTAGGAGTAGAGGGACCATTCTAAGGAAGAGTATATGAGTTCCTTGTAATATTCCAAAAGGGTTCACCAATGCACTTCAAATGACACTCCATTCTAACCTTCCATAGAGATTAGTTTGTTCCATCGAATCTAGGACTATCCTTATTGTATGATGCCATCTCAAATAACCTCAAGCTATTAAAATTCTTCAGAGGAACCTGCTCTGATACCAATTGTTGGCAAAACAAGAATAGACAACTGAGAGGGGGGGATGAAACAGTTGTCACAAAATTTAACACTTAATTACACTTACTAACCTTTAATCTCAAATCTGATAATTAACAGTGAAAGCATGAAACAACAATACATCAGAAATACAAGAACACCAAGATTTTATATGTAGAAACCCTGTTAGGGGAAAAACCACAGTGGATGTTAGTCCACAAGATTATTCCCTATTAGAAGTATAATGAAAATGAATAAGGAATGCACATGCATTTAGGCACACTGCCTAGAGCTCACTTCTCAAATGGGAAGGGGGTGATCCCACAAAGCTGGTTTACAATTTATGAGAGGAACTGATTTTTGCTGAAATCACATATTTTTAGAAAATATAAATATTTAAGCCTTTAAAAGTTCTATTTTAAGGATTCTAATTGAAGATGCTTTGATCAAACCACCTTAGATCAAACCCCCTTGGATAGAACCTCGCTAGTTTTAAACCATACCTATAAATGAGTCTCCTTTACACCTATCAAAATGCTGATAAAAAATCACTTTTGATTTACCTTTTGGGGGATCAAATGAATTCATTTAAATTTTATTTCAAATTATTATGGTATTCCTCTAAATTATTTATCCCACGAATATAATTTTAATATGTTTTGGTTTTATTATGTGTGTCTTTTTAGTTTTATTAAACATAGGTTTTTCACCGAAAATCAAGCTCTTTGTTTTGAACATGTGGAAAAATAGAAAATCATCAAAATATTTTTTTAAAAAATATGTTCGTGCTAGGTATTGATGTCCTTGATCCATTAAAAAAAATTAAATTAAATTTTGATACATAGAGAAAAAGTTATGTTGTATACAGTCTGCTTAGGTTTGAATTACAATTGGTTTGACTTCGAAACTCTATTAAGGAAAAAATATTCAATAAAAAACTACGAGACTAAATTAAAGTGCTAGATATCATAGATACAAATATGAATTTGAAAAAATTAGAATTTTATCCTTCATACAAAAAAGGTTATGTTGTATATGGTGAGCGTCACTTTTTAAAAATGTTGTTTTTTGAAAAAAATCAGTTTTCGTGGGAGATGGAAAAAGAAGTGCAATCTTATTCCCAAAATTTTGAAAAAAATATTTTTAGATTCTATAGACAAAATTTAATGAGACTCTAGTTTTAATCATCTTCAAATTCCTCACGGTTTAGCCGCTATAGGTGCCCGAATGTGAAGATTTAGTTAAAAATAATAATTTCAATGTCCAGTTTGGCCAAAAATTATAAACCACTATTAAGGGATGACCCAAGGCTCACTATCTTACATAATTAGTCAGATTAAATCCATCTGAAGAGGTTGAACTTAGAAATTAGCTTCTTCAAAAGCCTGATGATAGTTTCGGCTAGGCACAAAAAAATTCTTCACACTTCACTCAATCTTCTTCACACTTTTCTCTTAAATCAAATGATCTAACCTTTATTCACACATTTCACATACACACTTCATGCTCACATATTAAAAATGAAGAAAATAATCACTCTTATATATCCACTTCATGGAATTACAACAACAACTTTATCGACCAAAAATAAAGAATAAATGAATTACAAACTATCAACTCAATTAATGAACAAATCTCAATGTGCACCAACCAAAGTCGGTCACAACATAATGAAGACCTAAAAAAAATTCCTCAAACATTCCAAACATTAAAACATCCACAAGGATCCACAACACGCTACAACCATCATGTCGAGCAAGAACATGAAAACTCGAGCACACAATGGAAAAATATCCGATCAAGATCACACCAATCAATGTGGATGTACAACAATGAAGAGCATGATCTAGAAACATCAACAAATGTCGCACGAGCATACACAACAACTAGAATTACTAGAATTACAATCTCTTCTTCCAAAAACACCTGCTACAGTGACATAATGATTGTAGGAACACATAAACACACAACTTGCACAAATCTTGATGCGCACCTCTGAAACTTCCAGAGTATAAACTAGATAGGCTTAGAAACAAACCCTTTAAATCACAACTCTTGAATAACAACATACTAAATTTTCCACCACATTGAACTTCATAGAACTTCACAGCTTCACAAACAACCTTCAACATATTTATTTTTATTTTCTCAATATCCTCGACATATACAAACTTCAAAATCATCAAAGCTAATAGTGTTGACATGAATGACAACCACATATCAACAACACAACCAAAAAATATAAAATCATGAAGCTACCCTTGCCAGAATAGAAGCCCTAGAGAAGAATCAAAGAAGAGGAATGGTCAGTGGTGACCAAAGTGATAAGGAGGATGAGGGTGAGAGTGAATACCCTCTAATAGGAGTCCATGATGATGAAAAATTGAACCCTAAAGAGATGAGAATGGTCAGGATGCTAAAGGTTTTCAAGGGGGATAATACACCAAAGGTGTAAGTTGAAGTGCCTATGTACTGTGGAAAGATGGACAGTGAAGAAGTATTGGGTTGGATAGATGCTCTTGATAATTTCTTTGAATTTAAGGAGGTAGAAGACTATAAGAAGGTGAAATTTGCAAAAACCAAGTTGAAGGGCCCTGCACTAACATGGTGGAACTATGTTCAAGAAGAAAGAGTAAAGAAGGGAAAAGCAAAGATAAATTCATGGGATAGAATGGTAGCTAAGGTGAAGGCACAATTTCTACCTATAGATTATGCAATTTAGACCTTAAGGAAGCTGCAAAATTTAAAGAAAAATGAGTTAGATGTGATGGCATACACTGAAGAGTTCCATAGACAAAGTATTAGAGAAAGACATACTAAAGATGAGGTAGAAAAGGTTGCAAGGTATCTAAATGGGCTTAGAATCAACATTCAAGATGAAATTGATCTCACAAAACCTAAGATAATTGAGGAGTGTTTTCAATTTGTTTTTAGTTAGCGAATGGAAAAGGATCATCAACAAAATATTCAAATTATGACTATGATCTAGATTGTAGTGTCAGTTGAATCCTGCTAATAGATTTGAAAAGATCACAACAGGTCATGACTTTTCTCTAAATTTTATCAAGGTATAGCTCCATCACAAGATCTTCAATGAAATTAAAACTAAGATAAAACAACGGGTATGCTTTTAACCAGAAAGCAGAAAGGTATACCCAACATTCAAAAAATTCTAAATATTAGGTGTAAGTTTAGCAAACCAAAATTATTAGTACAAAGACTAATTGATCATCAAAGATAAACATATACTCAATACCATGCAAGAAATAAAATCTGTTATAAGAATTGCAACACTCATACATAGATAAGACATGCAAGAGATATTCTCAAATACACAGATTTAAGAATTCCATCTCACTCCACTAAATTTCACACAGACAAGATAGCAATTTCATTCAACAGTATTGAGAAAAAGTTTTTAGACTGTCTAGAGAGAGCATATGAAAATAGATACATCAATATATAGGTAGATACGTAACTGCCTCTTCAAGTCCATAGACAATTAAACAAAAGACACTTAAAATACATAAGAGAAGCTAAGCCGTCATGATGGCGTTGTTTCATTTCTAGCCTCAGAGATCACGAAAGGTTTCTTTCGCCACGCCTAAAAATCCTTAAGGATATGCATCAGGTCCTTATGCTGAGGAATGATACATTAATCATTCTTATCTTCCACATCAAATGGAGGTCTTTGGCCATTTCCATGTGGCACTCACAAGCCTTCACAAGATCCATTTCTTGAGATGATATAAGGTGTATTTCACTTAATTTTTGTAAGTGCTCGACATTAAGTGAATGTAACTCAAGAATCTCTTTAACCGTTTTCTTGAAATCAACTTCCAAGACACTAACATCCATGTCATAACCTATCCCATCTTTATCTTGGAGTAAACTAAGAGCCATTAAGGTGCTCTTTGCTTCATCTGAAATTGTAACACATTCATCCATGATTTATTTTAGTTACTGCAAACTTTGTTTAATGACCTGCAACTTCCACTCTACTCCTTTAGTCCATGATAGGTAGCGGGAATCTAAAGTACTTGATATGACCTGATCAACAACCAATCTTTCCAAATATGAATTCATTAATAACTTTAATTCAGTTTGATAATTCATCCACAGTTTCTCCTCTTTCTCGGTTGGAATGACCTCATCTCCTAAAGTGACTTTCAGAGCATTCGCCTCTTGGAAGTATTTGAGGGATTCAGTAATAATGAGGCTTCCCTTTTTAATCAAGGATTCATTCCAATCCTCTACAACCTCACTTAAAATTTGGCAGCCTTTAATTTTAGTTAAAGCTTCCTTTCAAACTACAATAAGAGATTCAACATAAGAGTCTACCTAGGAAAGAGGCTGTGGAATGAATTCCAAAATAGACCTTAGGCAATTATTTAAATCCAGAACTTGATCTTTCAATTCATTTTTTCTTTCTTTATCCTTCTTTGATGATACTCAACCATCTTAGTTGCTGGTACCTGAATAATATGAACATCCCCATCCCTGGTAGGTGGACTGAGGTCCACTCTGCTCACTTCAAAGTCACTTGATGCTACCCAAGAAACATTTTTCTGTACTGAAGGTTGTGCGATCTCCAACTGGAGTTTTCCTAATTCCATGTCATCTACGAGCCTAGTAGTAGTCTTTAACCGTTTAGCCTCAAGGGTTGAAGTACTCTTTAGCAACTTCCCTACCATATCCTACTTGAGAAATCTAGACTGTATAGCTTTCCTTTTCTCTGACAGGGAATCTTCTAGCCAAGATGGGGTAACCGTGACCTTAGTTTCCTTGATGCCATGGGATGCAAACAACATTCGAGTAACTGAAGGGGTGTCTTCTAAAGATGTAATTACTTCAGACCTTTGAGAGGTTCCTACCTCTCTAACATGTGATTCATCTTGAGAAGGAAAAGAATCAACACTCACTTTCCAAATCCTCCTCCTCTTCTCCACCTTCACTTTCTTTCTCCAAAGTAGGAAAATTAAAAATCTCATCCTCGCAGGTTTATGAATACACATTCTTATCTAGCAGGTCATGATCACCATCTCCCCGGGTACTTGAAGATAAAGACCAAGGGAGACTACTAGTTGATTTCCTACTGACCAAGGTTTGAGAAGCACCTTCAGTCGGTTGTGAATCTTTGGACCTAGTATGAGGGCGTGATTGCTAAGTTTTCTTCTTGGTTACCCATTCTTGAGTTCTAGTGAGAACATTAGCCGTTCTGGCTTTGATGGTCTCTTTCTCTTTAAAATTCCAATCCATAGCAGGAATAGGTCGAATTTTATCAAATCAGTATATATTGGATCAATCATGTCAGGCCCATCTTCAACAATGCCTTGCAGGTCCCATATCAAATCATAGACGATGACTTGCTCTATTGTTAATCTCATCCAGCTTCTTCTCCTAACTTAATACTCATTAAAATAATCATCCCAATAATCTTCGAGGTTAGGTTGGTGATAGAAGGTAGGGCTCAATTTAAAATGATTCTTAATATAATCTTTAAGGTCAAAAGAAACATGTTCTTCATATGAATGCATGTTATACTTGGATAATTCTTTCTCAATGTTTAGATCATCAGATATAGATTGACAACTATAAGAGCCAAAACCAAAGGGGAAACTGATTGTTAACCTTTTTCTACCCTGGCACAATCTATTAAAATCAACGAATTGTCTACTTACCTCAATAAATATCCACTTATCTTCAAGGTATCTAGGTAGTTTAATGGGAAAACCAGCATAACCACCTACTCTTATGTATGAGAATGTCTGGAATTGAATAAAATGGATACCATTAAAATCCACAAATTGCATTGCCTTGGGAGATAAACTCATAGCAAGACAACCCTACAATTCCCTGACCATCCTCATGGTAAAATTATCAACCACTCTTCTGAAATGCAGGAAGCTCTTATGGAGTTGTAGTTTGTCAAGATAGTCATAAATTGACACTTTTCTCTAGAGGAAAATCACTCGGCCTCAATCCAGGCCAAGGTCGTGTACTGGAAATTGCATATATCTATTAAGATGACATAAAGAAAAACCTATTCAGGGTAAAAATGTCATCAACTCATGTAGACGGTCACTAATGATCTTTTCCCAGTTGAGGAATTGCTCCTCGCTCAATATGATCTAGATGAAAATGTACATCCACTCCTCGAAACCATGAACATTTTCACTCCCTGTTACCCTATGAAAAAGCACCACAATATAGGCCACCTCATCCAAAAAATGGTTCTTGTGTAAGTTTTGGGGCAATTGAGACTTGCCCTTTTTAGGTTTGGCTAGCCAATTCTTTGCGATCATATTTCTGTAAACCCCTTTTTTCACCATGAAATCGACTTGAGAGCTCGTCATATCCATGGGAAAGTATTCATCTCTTTCTAGAGTTCTTAAACATGACACAAAGGTAGACCTCTGAATCTTCACAACAAGCCTATTTTCCTCTGTCTTGAATTCTCATGCTTGCAAATTATAATGTTTGATGCATTCTAGCACCAACTCAGGATATTGCATAGATAAAAAAAAAGCAACACTTCTATTAGCTGACTTCTCACTACCCCTTTGATGACAGGTGGAGGATTAGGTTTTTAAAATCTATTCTGCAATTCCTCTAGATTAACTAGACCAAACTGGGTATCACCAATTTCGGTCCCTTCATATGTTAACCCAACCACATATTCACATCCTACGCACTTAACCTTTGCCATGTGCAAAAATAGTCTTGACAAGATATACTTCCTATCATGCAAGTGTAAATAATTCAGAAAAAGGGCTGCATAAGGAAATTCTAAAAATAGCTTTAATAGTGAACCCTGAACTTCAAACAACGCATCTCCCTTGGCTCGTCCTAAAAAATGTCTCAAAGGGAATGTTTGTCAACCTTTATTTCATTAAGAATGGATTTCGTGGAAAAACATGATAGTAGATGAACATTTAATGCCTTGATTTCATTAACACGTGGCAACTGTCACTATCGCTAATCCCCACATAACAAATTTTCAAAATTTGAAAACAAATGTCTATGGGCGGTGAAGAAAGAGGTTCAAAGAACCTTATAAATATGTGCCCAAGTTCACACTTTGAAATGAAATACCACCCAAGCCCAAAATCATCTTACAATCAGCTAGGTTCGACAAGACAAGGAAAAAACTGCCTGAAGTGACCATAAGAAGGCGATAAAAGATTGGGTGGTAAAGTGAAGGGTTCGACAAACTTAACAAAACACTGCCTAGGTTCAAACTGAGACACAAAACCCTGCCCATGCTTAAATGAGACACTTATAAACTTTCGGGTGCCTTTTCTAGTGGGATATAAGATGGTGATAACAATGGCTCTGATTGGGGATAAAGACTGGTAAGGATCAAGCAATGAACCCAAACCAAAAATGGGAAGACCAGAGTCTTATCAATTGGGCAATAGAGTCAATCAAGATAAACACACTCTCTAGAAATAAGGAACAAAACAGAAAACACCAAACTCAAACCAAAATCCTAAACTAAATATGTACAAAGAAAGGCGCAAGGCCATCACAATTGATAAAGCTTCATTTTTTTCCCATTATAAGGAATGAGAAAGGGAGTCCCATAAGGATATGCCAGCTGAAAGGTATTAGGCTCGAAGTCCTGAATGATTTTAAAAGGGCCAATCTAGAGTGAATCATATTTCTTGTGGGCACCTTTAGGTTCTTTGCGCCTATCCCATAGCAAAATCGTATCTCCAACCATGAAATTTCTTGGCTTGGATTTCTTGTCAAAGATCTTCTTGACCTTTTCCTGATGTATGGTAATCTTATCTACCATCTCCTATCGTTGTTCTTGTATTTTAGTTAAATACATAATTCTCTTTTCCACGGCGTCTCTAAATTCAGTTTCCTCTATAGTTGTCTATAACTTATGAATTGATAGTTCTAAAGAGAGAGGAAGTGCACTTTCCACTCCATAAACCAGCTCAAAGGGAGTCATACCAATGGACCTTTTTGGAGTTATTTGATCTTCCCATAGGGATTCATATAAATTCTTGTGCCAATATTTCTGATTATCATCAACCAGTTTCTTGAAATGTTCACCAGATTCTTATTACTAGATTCTACCCAACCGTTTCCTTGGGGATAATAGTCAACTGAATGAGATATAGAGATTCTATATTCATAGCAGAAAAGAGATAACTCATTGGATGAAAAACTAGTAGCAAATTAGCAACAATCTTGTGCAGAACTCCAAACCTAACCAAAATATTTTCTTTGATGAAATCATAGACTACTTCAAAAGTAGTTTTCCTGATTGGAATTTCTTCTACCCATTTGGTGAAGTAATCGATAGTTGTGATGATATGGGTATGACCTCCTCTAGATTGTGGGTTGATTGGGCCAATGAAATCAAGACTCCATTGTTGAAAAGGGTCGTCAATAACTATAAATTTGAGTGGTAAAGCTACAAGCTGAGGCCTTCTTGCAAACGACTTACACTTCTCACATTTACCTACCCAGTGATACACATCCTTGAATATCTTGGGCCAATATTATCCATGCCTTATAATCTTGAAGGCAGTCACTATGGAAGAAAAATGACCTCCATTGGATTCATTGTGAAAGATGTTAAGTAATCGTTCTTAATGAGATTTATCCATATGATGCAGAGCAAAGAGGATTCACAACTCAACATTCCATTTACTTCACAAATTTCATAAAATTACTCATCTCAAAGAATTATTAAGTGCATTCTAGATCACATTAGAAACATAACCATGGTAGCCAACAATTTAATGCAATGAACAGTCATCAATAACTTCTACAAAACAAATAATGAAGCCAATCCCTTCAGTGAGATTTCAAATCACATAATTACAGACCTTCCTTCCAATTTTTATGAAGATCCAATGGTGTAAAATAAAGTTATTGCATTTTTCCCAAAACTGCAAACCCTAGGCAGTGTTCAAACCTGCCCTCACCAAAACAGTCATATCTTCCACAAAACTCAATAAAATTCAATGAGAAAAAAAGAATTAGAAACTAGAAATAGAGACCTTTCCATACATATATGATAACCTATTATTTTAATCCATATCAGTCCGTACAAATCACAACTTCAACCTGAAAACAATCTAAAAATCAGAAAATGCATACAAAACTTGAGGTTGTCATTCTTCAAACTTCAAAAGTAATGTCTCCAACCTCCCAGTTCGAGTTTTGGAGGGTGTACTTATACATTTCCAACCAAAACCAACTATTTTCAACCAAATTTTAATTAGTTGACAAAACACCTTAATGACACTTTTGACAAGTTGCTTGACAACTTTTTTGAGCAACTTTTACATTTTTTACAATATGGAACAACTTTAAACATTATTTGACAAATGGCTTCAAATATTACTTCCTAAGACTCAAACACCTATAAAATGGTTTTATAAACCTTATTATAAGACCCAATACACAAAATAGAGCAACTATTTACAAATGGCCTCATGGAGGCTTGAAAGCAACTTGGTGCTCTTGCACCACCATACACTTCAAAAAGGTTCCATCTATGCCATGTTTGTATAGAGTGTCACTCTAGATAACATACTTAGTTGCCTTCAGTTTCAGATTCCTTTTCTACTTACTTGAGAGGTGTTAGGGACATTGTCGATAAGTAAGGAAGTGAGCGATATCGGAGAACCATTCATCCTATAAACTAACAGTCAACACCAATGTCAAGTATTCATCTTCTTCTTCCTTTGGATTCTCTGCCATCAACTTACAAAGTCCCCTTCCTTTAACCAATTTTGTAGGCTTTAAGTCCAGATTATACTCTTGTACCTTGGCGATCTAGCCACCCCTTCTATTGCAATCAATGTCTTGTTGGGTTAAGATTCTCTCGATGTTAGGGTCTGGTACATAGACTATGGAGTGTGAATGTAGGATATAGAAGCGAAATTGCTTGTTTGCTCTAATCACTGCAAATGCATCAATGGGAGAGTATTTAAGCTCATGTTTCTTCAATAGATTACTCATGAATGCAATGGGAGCTTGAAATTTCTCTTCATTTTCCTGCAATAGCACAACAAAATTAGTATGTTCAGAAGCATAACAATATATAATAAAATATTTCCTGAAGTCAGGACTGACCAAGATAGGAGCTCGAGAAATTTCTCCTTTTATGTCTTTGAGATCTTGCTTCCCAGCTTCATTCCATTTGAAACCTAGTTTTTCTTTCATCATATCCACAATGTGTTTAGTGATTTCAGAGAAATATGGGACAAATTTCCTCAAGAAATTTACCTGACCAAAAAAATATTTCACACCAGTTTGGCTGGAAGGAAGGTTTCACTATAGTATAGCTTTAACCCTGTTTGGATATATTTTGGTGCCTTCTTTGGACACAATACGACCAAAAATATTTCCTTCAATAACAACGAAAATAAACTTTTTAGGGTTTAGAGAAATACCATGTTCTTTGCATCTCTATAAGACTGATTCCAAATCTTGCAAGTGAAATTCCCATTTCTTCAAAAATACTGTCAAATCATCAAGGTATATGACTATGATTTTATTTTGGAGATCTCCGAAAGACAGGTCCATGGCACGTTGAAATGTAGCACCTGCATTAATGAGTTCGAATGAAATTCGATTGTAGGGAAAGGTCCCCCAAGGTGTGGTAAATGTCATTTTGTGCTGATCCTCCCCTAATACACTAATCTGGTTATAACCTAAAAAGCCATCAAGCATAAAAATCATCTCTGAGCCTGCAACTGCTTGTAAAATATGATCCATGATAGGGAAAGGGTAATTGTCCTTTAATGATGCTTGATTCAGGTTTCTAAAATCAACACATATTTGAATCTCTCCACTTTTCTTACAAATAGGCACAATATTGGCCACCTAAGTTGAGTGGTGTATAGGGTATATAATTCATCCCTTGAGCATTTTATCAATCTATTTAAAAATTGCATCAGTTACCTTTGGATTATAATTCCTTTGCTTTTTCCTAAAGGCAACTTTTCCTTCCTTGAGTGGTATGTGATGCTGAAACTTTCCATTCATGAAATTCTTCAAATCAGCGTAGCACCAGCAAAGACCTCCTCATATTTGATTAGCAAGGTTATTAGTTTTTTTCTCTCTTTCAGGGAGCAACATTTCCCAATATAGATCATTTTAGGAGAATCAAAACTTCCAATATTGAGAGCCTCAAACCCATCGGATTTCCCAATAAAATTTCTCATCTTATTTTTGACAGAATGATCATGACGATCAAAAAAATACTCAAGATAGACTAACCCTTTAGGTATCTTATTCCCTTTCAATTGAATAAATTCATCTTGGAGGTTAGTTACTTTATCAAGGAAAAATTCCTTACATTGATTGTCACTTCCTTTGAAGAATATTTGAGCGAAGGCTCGAACACTTTCCAAGAATGTTTGAATTTTCTTATCATCTTCAAAGAATTGCCAATGGTTGATGTTGGTTGTTTTTACTATAACCAGGTTTATCCTCTATTCTACCTATAGAATTGCCAATTCTAATCGAGGGAAGCTCGAAGGACCTGGACCAACTGATGAGGATTTTAACAATAAACCTCCTACACTTCGGGCTCTGCAAAACCCAGGAGGGTGGTCCCTATAATGTGTTTATAATCTCTGCACACAACTTATAAACAATCATTAACAATTAACAAATAATCCCATTTAATATCTCAGCAAAATAGGATAATATTGAATTGAATCGGCTTTTCATCAATAGTATCAACTACTTGGAGCATGAGATGATTACAACAATATTTCACAACTTAAGATAGTCATTTAATTTGCAATTTGGTAGCAAGCTCTAAGAAAAGACAAGCAGAAAAAAAACCTCACAAACACACACGATCTAGACTAGTGCCATATACCATTAGGGAGTCAAATTCGCAAACATTTAAAATTCCATGACAGATTTAAACACATAGCATATAAGATCTCCGACAACACTGCCTTACAACATCATTAATTTATATCCTAACCCAATAATTCATACCAAATCCCTTTATAAACATATCCATCTATAACTCCAATCAAGCATTTTAATTAATTCTTTGAATTAAAGCCAAAATGGAAGTCATACACACAAAAATAGTGAGATGAACTCAATAACCCTTGATTATACCATTCAAAATTATGATATGATTTTACAAAGGAGAGACATGAGTTTGAAATGAATCATTATAACTCAAATGCTAGTATTGTAATGAAACATAAAACCTTCATAAACCCAAAACCTGACTACAGAATGACACAAGACCTAAATTGCATTTACACTGAAACAATCAGACTTTACAACTTTCTCTGCAACTATGCCTAGACTCGACCTCAAAATATCTAACTTGCCAACCCTTATTTCTGGCCTTGAAATCCTTCTTATAGAGAATGAAGGAGCAAACAAGCATCGGGCCAGAAAATACACATGTCACCGGTCAATTGGACCACTCTATGATATTTCAAAAATATGATTACAATCACTGAGTCCTAGAGCATCTTCTTGTTAATTCCACTCATTAGGGAGTAGCTGGTACATTGGCCAAAAATCTGCCATGGAGAGAAAACCATAATCAGTTATAACTATAATCGCTAAGTTGTTAGTTGCTGATAGTAAACATTGTCTTACTCCTCTTCGATTAAGTACTTGTCCACCCATTTCTGATATTCTTCATCTGTTGGTCATTTAATGTTCACCACCTCATTCACCTTAGTATTGAAAGGTGTGTATTTTACTGCAACCGGATTGGCCTCTCTCTCAAAAGACTCTAAGAATGTGCTGGTGTTAATAATTTTGTCCATGCTACTTACCAACAAATCATAACCAATGTCATCACAAATCAATTTGATTTGTGCATTGATAACTTCTTCTGCCCTTTCCTACCACTGTTGCAATGTTTTAATGTTTCCTTGTGCATCAATTATATTTGGCAGAAAAGTATCACTCCAGTCATCAAAGCTCTTTACCAGCTCCCTAATTCTTCTACTCAAATCATTAGGTAGGGCCTGGAACCCCTTCAATGATTTCACAAAGATTTGAGTAGGTTTCAATGACTGAGGCCTATTTTCTGCATCAAACCTAGAGGCCTTATACATAATATCCAAATCATTGGCCCTAGGGATCCACTTCTCAGACAAAGGAAAAAATATTTCCTAATCCCTATTGATGTTTTTTATTCCATCCAAAAATAAATAATATAAAGAATGTACAGATGGTAATCTACCATCAACCTTCTCATTTAGATGAGTCAAAACTATGTCAACCACCTCATTTTGTTTAGCAGTTGCACCATCCTCACTTGCCTTTAAGGTAGCCTATAATTCTGTGATCTTACTCAACATTCGCTTCTTGGTGGGATCCATAGAATATTCAACTTCTTCTTCAACTAGCCCCGGTGTAGGACTGAGAGTAGGTGTCTAGATGGGGGATCGTGGAGTAGAAACAATTGGAGTAGTAGGGGGGACTGATCCTGGAATAGAAGGTAATGCTCTGATATCAGGAGCACTGGAAGATTCTCTCACCTGTGCATATTTCAACCTATCTACTTCAGATTGTAGCTCAACATTCTTTTGCTGCATCCTACTATATTCTCCAATTATTATATTGTACTTCTCCATCAAACTCTTCTTTTCAGCCTCCTCCCTTTCAACTGTCTTTTGGGCCAATTTGGCCATATTTATTGTCAAGCTTGTAGCTTCTGTTGTTGAAGTTTTAGAAGTTCTCTTGATGATTAGCCCTACCCTTAAGTTTGGGCTAATATCAGTTATATTTGGCTTTCTGCCTTGGGGTTCCAATGCCCATATTGCTAGAGTTTCATACTCCTCACTAAAGGAAGAGTCCTGCAGAGCTGCTTTAACTTCCTCTTCACTATTCTGTATGGGGTGCTTGGACTGTAAGATGGCATTGAATGCTACAACATCGACAATATCCCATTCAGGAAAAATCAAGACACTAGCCTGAGTCGCAAGTATTCTTCCCTCCTCAAGAGTGATGCCTTTGAATTCTTCCATTAATTCGGCCTTAACCTCATCATCATTCTCCTGCTCAAACCTATTAGGCCTTGATTCTCTCCTTTTCTTGCACTTGTCTTGGTATTCTTCTAGTTTCATCCTCCAAACTAGCTGCAAGAAGACAAGAGTCTTTACAAATGCATCATCGTCCAAGAATGCCTTGCAGGCTTCCATCCTAGCATCTTGTACACATTGCCCCTTTACATCCATGTCAAAAAGCACCAATTGTGTTGATCTAGGAAGGGAAGGGATACCAACCTGCATGTCTTGATCAGTCACAATTATCTCGTCCATCAGAGCCTCTTACGTATCCTCAACTCTCTGCCTCTTAGGGCTTGGATCTAATGGTAGTACTGCAGGATCACTTCTCGGTGGTGAATCCGGGTCAACAATCCTTATCCCTCCAAGTACTCTGAACTTTAGACTTGGCTATAATGATGCTTTCATTATTTTTTTTCCATTCTTATTCCCCTCATCTTCATCACTACTCTCATTCCTTTTCCTCTTTTATAGAGGCTGATCAACTGAGGGCTGATAAGTTAGCCTTTCTTCTTCAGGTCCCACCTTTGGTCTTTTAACCCAAAATTCCAATTCCAAATTGACCTTCTTGGTCATCAAGGTGCCCATAATCTCCTTAAAATTATCCAACAAGAAATCAATTCTCTTGTGGGATGGAGTAAAATCCATTAATGGAACATAATTTGGATCTATTTTATGCATTATGGAAAGCAACTTCTCATATGCAATCCATTTTTCCTTATTCAATTCCTGCTTATTCAGATCAAATTAATTTTTGATTAGGTTTTTAGGAAAATTGAATTCATGTACAAACCTACCACCTTTGATTCGTTGCCTGAACAAGGCAAAGAATCCCTCAGGGTCATGCTACCTCCTAGACCCACTCTTCAAATGATAATCATAAAAAAACCTTCCAAAGTGGACCCATCCTCCCTTAGAAAAGACAAAATCTGAAATGATAGTATAATCAGGGAACAAAGTGCCTTTTTCCTCTTCCTGTCAAGTTGTCCTCATGAATACAACCTAGCTGCCACATGAACTCGGAAAACCCCATCCTTGATGGTACATTATATAGGAGAATATGAGGGGCTCCCTGGAAACCAAACACCCTTAGGACAGTTCTTACGGGGTACAAGATGATGTCACCCCAATTGTGGCATACCTTCAAATCAGGGTTCCTCACTTTTGCTCAGAGGAAGTCATACAACTCTTCAGGAATTTTGGGCACATTTACCACCAACCTAGCTCCGAGTCTAGAGGCAAAGTAGTTATCAAACTGTGCAAAATTGGCACCTCCCTTGTTGTAAGACAAGTTTGCACTCCAAACCTATACTGGTAATCTTTCTCCATTCACTTCTTGCCTCAACTCCATCTTCTCTGACAAGAAGTCGGCATTCTTGTACAAGAACATATGCATTAATAAGGAGTACCAACATCGCCTACACACAACTTCAACAAACCCTCATGTATCTTTTCTGCTAGAAAAGATGCATAGTCATACACCATGGAGAAATTGGGATGTTGAATATGAGCCCCCATGAACATATGTGCAATGGGCATCAATGTATTTGGGCTGAATCCCAAAATCTGGCACAATGAATAAAATGTTCCCAAAAAGTGATTGGCAAAGCAACTTAGCCTGAAAGGCTCCTGATCACTTGGACTGATATGAATCGTTGAACTACCTGCCCTGGCCAGGTGAGGAGGAAGCAACTTTAACCTGAAAAGGGGATTTGACCTTGCATATTCCTAATTCATCTCCTCAAGATCAATTGGGACCAAGAATGAGCTAGAATCACTCAAATCAAAAACCTGTTGAATCTCGTCTGCACTTATGCTTAGAAGAATCCCACCATCATTATCCCTAATTACCCTTGTAACAGGGTCATAACGTGCTGCCACTACTCTACGTAGGTCCACATCAGGAAACACATTTGGCACTGCTAGTTTCCCAATGTCGTATCTCCAACCATTAGAGAAGGGGTGGGGTAGATTTCACTATCCATACCACAACCTAAACATTTCCAGACCCGTCAAAGGAACGCAAGCATCTACAATATTATAATTCTTGCATACTAATCCTTCGCCTAAGGTTCTTCCACTCATTAAAACCAAACCCCTCTTCCTGTAGTTTGTTGATAATGGGAGTTGATCCAAAAAATCATCATATAAATTCCTTTGCAAATAATTGGCATGGCCAAAGTGCTGCTTCGGTGGTGCCATCTCAAACAACTAGGGCTTCCTTAAAATTTTAATCCTTGAACAAACTAGGGCTACCCAGGAAATGAAATTTCAACACAACTGTGCAATTTCCAACAATTCAAACGAACCAATAACCCTACAACAATAATCAAAAAACCCCCTACCAACACACTACAATCTTTCACAAAAAATCATAGTCAAATTAAATTAGTGATACAAAAGGTAACTCACAGGATTTTGTGCCTTGCAGAGAACCAAACTTTCGATGTGATTGCTTGAAAAAATTTATCTCTTGCTTTGAACCGCTTCAAAAATAATTGAATGCTTTTGTGGTGAAGATAGAATGAAAGAAAATACTTTATGTCAATTGAATTTAGCTAGTAGACGTCTCATCCGCCATTAAAGCTCATTTGCATGTCGTGCCAACGAATCCAATCACATTTGATGCGAATTTAAACTTCAACCGTCAATCTTTTGTTTTTTGTCAAATCATCGAACGACCACCTTCAAAAAGGCTAATGTAATCTCCATGTCAGCATCGAGGGCCCACCACAATACACAGTGCCAAAGGGATACACGTGGCCCCCGCTTGTGATATCGCAATCACTAAACATCCTGCATATTTGGGTGACATGATGGCGGACAATCGTTGATTCCTACCATCGGTAATCGTGTTCACTCACAGCAGTCAACAACACCAAACGTAACTGTCGAGCAACTTTTCATCAAGATTATGAAACCATCGTCGATTTCAAGCACGTGCATGTCGCAACTATTTTAGTAACCCACTGTATAACACATTAAAGTCTGACACAAATATTAAACACTTTATTAATCCCTTTTCAGCATCGACAACTGAGAAACATGGTGCTCACCCGTGATTTTGCAATCAGTTGAAACGAAGTGGTGAGGCCATCATGAGATCACGGGGAACAGTCAGGATCAACCGTAGGACGATCGACGATCCTTAAAAATATTCCCTACAAAATAAGATAATTATTAAAAGGGGGAAAGGGGACATCGCCTAGGTCAATAACAATTGATGGCTTAAGGTTGTTCTTAAAGCATAGGGCACAAGCTGACCTAGACTTAGGAAACAATAAAGTCAAGCGAAATATTTAGCACAATTTAGTAAAAGGGGCCCGACCTAGACGAGTCAATGGGACATAGGTCTTTTTAAAACCTCTCTCAAAAAGGTAATGGCAAAATAGATCCAACCCAAGGTTTAAGATAGAACATTAGGATTTCATCAAGGAAAAAATAAAACCTCAACCCTAGCCATCTTCCGACTAGCATGACATACCATTAATGTGGCAGAAAAATTAATGGAACTCAAAGAACAAAATTTGAGGCTCCATCAGTTGACATTGTCAGGGATACTAGGTTGGTAAATTAACTCGATCCTGTAGGATTTTTTCTTGAACTTTGAGTGTGGGAGAAGTAGAGAAGAAAAAAATACCAACGAATTAGACTTCAAATTAAGTTCTCTAGGAATGGCTTCTATTGAGAAGGCATCAAAGATTTTGATGATATCCTAGACCTAGTTCCTGTAATGTTTCAACCTTTCATTCTTGACAGTGAAGACATTTCGTACCTGCTTAACATTATTAGTTCAACATCTCCCAAAACTTTAAGTATCTTTATTCCCATACCCTTAGCCTCAATTATCCCTAACAGGAGGGCTTCATATTCGACAATATTATTAGTATTGTCAAAATCTAACTTGTATGAAAAGGGAAACATCTACCCAAAAGGAGAAATGAGAACAACACCTGCTCCTGAGCTAGCATGAGAGAAAATTTCATCGAACTCCATCATCCAGAGCCTGGATTTTAAATTTGGGGCACATGTATCATCTTTATTTTCCTCTCTAGAGAAGAGAATATAGTTCCCAAACTCATTCTCTTTGTACAATATTTGGGCCTTCGGATCTTCAGACTATTATTTTGGCCTTTCACTCAGGTTCAAGACACACCTTCTCTTTACCTATAGGTATGGTAGCATACAACCAATCCATCTATATGTCTCCCCCTAAGTCTCTACAAAAAATACCACTCAAAAGAATGCCATAACTAGCAGGTATGTCCGCGACCAGTATGGTGAGCTTAAGTTGCTTGTTTGGGTAGGTAGAAAGTGCAACTTGAGTGTCCTTAATTTGTCCCAACAAAGGAACCTATTTGGAATCCATGGAGTAGAATTTCCCAAAGGTCTTTGTCATCTCTAATCCCAAAGCCTTGGCAATTTATGCAGGCATAACATTATCAGAAACACTTGAGTCGATAGTGCAATTGTTAACCCTAAAAACAATGATATATAGAATGGATATGGCTTTGCATCAGAGGTGGATGAAGATGATGCTTTACTTTTAGATGCAACATTAGCAACTGAGTCTTGGGATTTGACTGTTGCTTCATCTAGACCTGTATGTAATTTTGAATGTGCTAGCCTAACATATTCAATCAATATATCAAGTTCCTTAGGATTCATTTTTAGATATTCAGCTTAAGAAACTCGAATTTTAGTAGATTTACAAAATTCTACAATGTCAAAAGTTCCAATTTGATCTTCAGGAAATAGTACAATAGGATTTATTGAGGAACTGTTAACCACACTCTGTGAAACATTTTCAACTTTTGAGGTAGCACTATCCTTTGTGAGTAATACTTTAGGAGAATTAGGAGTACCTTTTTGATTAGATTGTTGCTGACTTTGAGTGATAGAAGCGTAGGTAGCATCATCTAGGGTGATATGCATGTCTCCTCCCTTATAATCATCGGGTTTGTATTCTAAGAATCCATTTGCAGAGTCACCATATTGATTAAAAGATGTGCCGTCGTTTGTGACCTCTTCTATGAATTCTTTAGTAGTGGTCAACTACATAAACCTATTCATCTCAGGGTAGTCTGCACCATCATGGTCAGATGTGAGGTGGAAGACACACATATTTTTTTTATTGTCTGGAGGAGGGACCTAAATTGCCAACCTTTGTTAGGTTGGGGGTAGGGGAAGCACTCTATTCCCTGGTTGAAAATTTCCCTTCCTAGGTATATCTTGATAAAGTTGGTTGCTCTTCGGTATCTTCCTTTTAAGGGTAATTATGTCATTAGCCAACCTCTGAATCATAGGATCAGAAGAAGTAGTAGGAAGTGCCTTGCTCATTTGCAACTCTTTCTTCCATTTCCCAATTGAAATAAAGTCATCTTCTAATTCCATGGCTAGTGCTTGTGTGGCCTCAAGGGTATTCAATGGTTGCCTCTTTAAGAGAAAACCAATGTCAGGATGCTACACATTAATGAAGAAAAAATTCTATGTTTCTACAGAAGGTCTTTTAGTGGCTAAAATTTGATTAATTATTCTATTAAAATTAGCTACAAAGTCCCTCATAGTTTCATTCACTTCTTTCTTCATATGAGTGACTTGTCCTATCAAGGTTAAGTCATCATCTACACTTTTGAATCTAGCCTCGAACTTGCTATGTATAGTGGCCCAACTAGTGATACATCCATGAGTTAATTGATAAAAGCATTGTGCTGCTAAATCATCTAAAGATTCCACGAACAACCTGATGACAACATCCTCTTCTTGTACTGCAAGAACAACACATGCAACAAAAAAAGCATCAATGTGTTCTTTCGGTGAAAATTTTCCATCTCCCCTAAATTTGGGCAAGTTCTTATGAGACCCTTTGGGTAAATCATGCAAGTTATTTCCTAATTGCAAATGACCAATGGCAACAACCCAAGGGACAGGTTTCAGATTAGCCATGTTGAAAGGAAAATTGATTACAATCGATAGGAAAGTCCCGTGTAAAACAAGTGCATGAGAGATGGAGTGATTGATAGGTGTTATAGTAGGTGAAGTGGGTATTCTTCTAGCTCCAGGCCTTCACCTAGAAGGAATAATATAGGAAAAATTACTGCTTTTCAAAGCTTCAAAAATAGGGTTAGAATTTTCCCTATTTCTCTCCCCTCTAGTAAATCTATGGAACTCTAGGGTTAATTAGTTGACCTGTGAAATATGCATAGACAAAGCAACCAAACTTACAATTAAAATCCCAAATAGAGTCACCAAAAATATGTTATTGAATGGAAAAGGATCATCAACAAAATATTCAAATTATGACTATGATCTAGATTGCAGTGTCAGATGAATCCCGCTAATAGATTTGAAAAGATCACAACAGGTCATGACTTTTCTCTGAATTTTATCGAGGTACAACTCCCTCACAAGATCTTCAATGAAATTAAAACTAAGATAAAATAATGGGTATGCTTTTAACCAGAAAGCAGAAAGGTATACCCAACATCCGAAAAATTCCAAATATCAGGTGCAAGTTTAGCAAACCAAAAGTATTAGTAAGAAGACTAATTGATCATCAAAGACAAACATATACTCAATACCATGCGAGAAATGAAATTTGTTATAAGAATTGAAACACTCATACACAGATAAGAAATGCAAAATATTTTCTCAAATACACAGATTTAAGAATTCCAACTGAAACTCACTCCACTAAATTGTACACATACAAGATAGCAATTTCATTCAATAGTATTGAGCAAAAGTTTTCAGATTGTCCAGAGAAAGCATATGAAAATAGATACATCAATATATAGGCAGATACGTAACCGCCTCTTCAAGTCCATAGCCAATTAAACAAAATACACTTAAAAGACAAGAGAATCCAAGCTATCATGATGATTTCATTTCATTTCCAGCCTCAGAGATCACCAAAGGTTTCTTTCGCCACACCTGAAAATCCTTAAGGATATGCAACGGGTCCTTATGCTAAGGAATGATTACATTAATCATTCTTATCTTCCACTTCAAATGGAGGTGTTTGGACATTTCGATGTGGCGCTCACAAGCCTTCACAAGATCCATTGCCTAAGATGATACTAGGTGAAATTCACTTAATTTCTATAAGTGCT
Organism: Sequoiadendron giganteum; assembly: GCA_007115665.2. Classification (NCBI taxonomy): domain Eukaryota; kingdom Viridiplantae; phylum Streptophyta; class Pinopsida; order Cupressales; family Cupressaceae; genus Sequoiadendron; species Sequoiadendron giganteum. Next base: position 153,710,539 of record CM021100.1, on the reverse strand, counting down.
TGATGTTAAGTGAATGTAACTCAAGAGTCTCTTTAACCTTTTTCTTGAAATCAGCTACCAGGACACTAACATCCACGTCATCACCTATCCCATCTTTATCTTGGAATAAACCAAGAGCCATTAAGGTGCTCTTCGCTTCATCTAAAATTGTAGTGCATTCATCCATGATTTCTTTTAGTTTCTGCAAGCTTATTTTAGCGAATTGCAACTTCCACTCTACTCCTTTAGTCCATGATAGGTAGTGGGAATCTAAAGCACTTGATATGACCTGATCACTAGCCAGCCTTTCCAAATCTGAATTCATTAATAACTTTAATTCAGTTTGATAATTCATCCATAGTTTCTCCTATTTCTCAGTTGTAATGACCTCATCTCCTAAAGTGAATTTCAGAGCATTCGCCTCTTGGAAGTATTTGAGGGATTCAGTAATAACGAGGCCTCCCTTTTTAATCAGGGATTCATTCCAATCATCTACAACCTGACTTAAACTTTGGAAAACTTTAATTTTAGTTAAAGCTTCCTTTCCAACTATAGTAAGAGATTCAACACAAGAGTCTATCTGGGAAAGAGGTAGTGGAATGAATTCTAGAATAGACCTTAGATAATTAGTTAAATCCTGAACTGGAGCTTTCAATTCATTTTTTCTTTCTTTATCCTTCTTTGATCTCTCAACCATCCTAGTCGTTGATACCTGAAAAATATGAACATCCCCATCCCTGGTAGGTGGACCGAGGTCCACTCTGCTCACTTCAAAGTCACTTGATGTTGCCTGAGAAACAAATTTTTGTACTAAAGGTTGTGCGATCTCCAACTGGAGTGTTCTTGATTCCATTTCATCTACAAGCCTAGTAGTAGTCTTTAACCTTTAAGCCTTAGGGGTTGAAGTCCTCTGTAGCAACTGCCCTACCATATCCTACTTGGGAAATCTTGACTATATAGCTTTCCTTTTTCGTGATAGGGAATCTTCTAGCCAAGATGAGGTAACTGTGACCTTAGTTGCCTTGATGCCAGGGGATGCAATCAACATCTGAGTAACTAGAGAGGTGTCTTCTATAGATGTAATTACTTCAGAATTTTGAGAGGTTCCTACCTCTCTAATAGGTGATTCATCTTGAGAAGGAAAATAATCAACATTCAGGTTTTCCAAACCGTCCTCCACTTCTCCACCTTCACTTTCTTTCTCCAAAGTAGGCAAATTAAAAATGTCATCCTCATAGGTTTGTGAATACACATTCTTATCTGGCGGGTTGTGATCACCATCTCCCTGGGTACCTAAAGATGAAGACTGAGGGAGACTACCTATCGATTTCCTGCTCGCTGAGGCTTGAGAAGCACCTTCAGTCGGTTGTGAATCTTTGGACCTAGTATGAGGACGAGATTGTTTAGTTTTCTTCTTGGTTACCCATTCTCGATTTCTAGTGAGAACATCAACCATTTTGGATTCAATGGTATCTTTCTCTTTAAAATTCCAATCCATAGAAGGAATAGGCCAACTTTCTACAAATTAGTATATATTGGATCAACCATGTCAGACCCATCTTCAACAATGCCCTGCAGGTCCCATTTTAAATCATAGATGATGACTTGCTCTACTGTTAATCTCATCCAGCTTCTTCTCCTAACTTCATACTATTCAAAACAATTAGACCAATAATCTTCGAGGTCAAGTTGGTAATAGAAGGTAGGGCTCAATTTCAAATGACTCTTAATATAATCCTTAAGGTCAAAAGAGACTCGTTCCTCATATGAATGCATGTTATACTTGGATAATTCTTTCTCAATGTTCAGAGCATCAGAAATAGATTGAGAACTATAAGAGCCAAAACCAAATGGGAAACTGATTGTTAAACTTTTTCTACCCTGGCACAATCTATTAACATAAGCCAATTGTCTACTTACCTCAATAACTATCCACTTATCTTCAGGGTATCTAGGCAGTTTAATGGGAAACTAGCATAGTTGCCTACTTTTATGTATGAGAATCTCTGGAATTGAATAAACTGGCTACCATAAAAATCCAAAAATTACATTTCCTAAGGAGATAACCTCATAGCAGGATGCCCCTGCAATTCCCTGACCATCCTCATGGTAAAATTATCAACCACTCTTTTGAAATGCAAGTAGCTCTTGTGTTGTTGTAGTTTGTCAAGATAGGACGTAAATCTGCACTTTCTCTGGAGGTAGATCACTCAGCCTCACTCCAGGCCAAGGTCATGTACTGGCAATTTCATATATCAAGTAAGATGACATAAATAAAAACCTATTCAGGGTAAAGAATGCCATCAACTCGTGTAGATGGTCACTAATGATCTTTTCCCATTCGAGGAATTGCTCCTCACTCAATATGATCTGGATGAAAAAGTACATCCACTCCTCGAAACCATGAATATTTTCACTCCCCCTTACCTTATGAAATAGCACCACAGTATCAACCACCTCATCCAAAAAATGGTTCCTATGTAAGTTGCGGGGCAATTGAGACTTTCCCTTTTTAGGTTTGGCCAACCAATTCTTTTCTATCACATTTCTGTAAACCCCTTTCTTTGTCGTGAACTCGACTTGAGAGCTCGTCATATCCATGGGAGAGTATTCATCCCTTTCTAGAGTTCATACACATGACACAAAGGTAGACCTCTGAATCTTCACAACAAGCCTGTTGTCCTTTGTCTTGACTTATCGTGTCTGCGAATTATAATATCTGATGCATTCTAGCACCAGCTCAGGACATTGCATAGATAACGAAAATGCATCAACTTCCACTAGCCCACTACTCTCTACCCTTTTTATAAAAGGTGGAGGATTAGGTTTTGAAATCTGTTTCACAATTCCTATAGAATAATTGGACCAAACTAGACCATATCGCCAATTTCGATCCCTTCATATGTTAACCCAACCACATATTCACAACCTGTGCACTTAACCTTTTCCATGTGCAACAATAGTCTTGACAAGATATGCTTCCTATTATGCAAGTGTAAATAATTCAGAAAAAGGGTTGCATGAGGAAATTTTGTAAATACCTTTAATGGTGAACCCTGAACTCTAAACTTTGCATCTCCCTCGGCTCATCCTCAGAAAATGGACCACAAAGGGAATGTTTTTTGACCTTTATTTCATTAAGCATGGATTTCACAGAAAAACATGGTAGTAGATGAACATTTAATGCCTTGATTGCATTAACACGTGGAAGTTGTCACTGTCACTGATCCCCACATAAAAAAATTTCAAAATTTGAAAATAAATGTCTATGGGCTGTGAAGAAAGAGGTTCAAAGAACCTTATAAATATGTGCCCAAGTTCACACATTGAAAAGAAATACCACCCAAGCCCAAAATAATCTTACAATTAGCTAGGTTCGACAAGATAAGGAAAACACCACCTGAAGTGAACATAAGAAGGCGATAAAAGAGACTGGGCAGTAAAGTGAAGGGTTCGACAAACTTAACAAAACACCGTCTAGGTTCAAACTGAGACACAAAACCCCGCCAAGGCTTAAATGAGACACTTATAAACTTTCAAGTGCCTTTTCTAGTGGGATATAGGATGGTGATAACACTATGAAGGAAGAGGAAAGAATAAAATGAAGAAAAGAGGAACAAGAGGCAGGGGAAAGAATTTCAGAGGCAGGGTAACTTTGGTGGAAGAGGGTAGTCACAAAAAAAACAAGGAGAATCAAGCTGCAAAGGAAATTTTAGAGGAAGAAGACCTAATGGAAGAGGTAGGTTTGGTGGAAAAGGGAGAGGTTCAAAGACCTTCTCAAGAATATGTTACAATTGCAACCAATTTGGACATCCAGCATGGAAGTGCCCAGACAAACAAGCATCAAGTTCCCATGGAGGTGAGTGAAGGACCCAAATTTTGAATGAGCAAGATAATGAAAGTGTTAATTCACCATCTCAACATGTTTCCCCTAAGATAGGTGAGTCTTTGATGATGAGAAGGACATTCATTAAGATGGCAACAGTCAAAGAGCCTCCACAAAGGAAATCCTTGTTTAGGACCACATGCAAGTCACATGGAAAGGTATGCAAAGTAGTTGTTGATTCAGGTTCTACTGATAACTTGGTTTCCTTAGAAATGGTAGAGAAATTGAATATGAAGAGAATTCCTCACCCCACACCATACAGAGTTTCTTGGTTAAACGAAGGTCAACAAGTCTTGGTAAATGAGAAAACATGGGTAGAGTTTAATATTGGGGGTTATAAAGATAAAATCCTTTGTGACATCATACCCATGGATGTTTGTCACTTGCTGCTAGGAAGGCCCTGGTATTATGACATAAAGGTAAAGCATGATGGCCATAAAAATGTTTATGTGATAGACAAAGATGGGACTTCATTCACCTTGACACCCATGAAAGATGAGGATTTTGATAAACAAGTTGGTTCTAGTACTATGGTAGTTGGGGAGAAAGAATTTTTGAAAAAAATTAAGGAAGAAGGTGGACATGGATTTGCCTTAGTGATCAGACCTAAATCTATTTTAGCAGCAAATAAGGTTGAGGGTATACCTAGTGAGGTGCAAGATTTGTTAGACAAATATAAGGATATTGCAGTTGATGAGTTGCTTAGCTCTTTACCTCCCATGAGAGATGTAAGCCATCATATAGACCTAATCCCTGGTGCAAATTTTTGAAACAAGGCTGCATACAAGATGACCCCTAAAACAAATGAAGAGATAAGAAGGGAGATTCAAGAATTGCTAGATAAAGGCCTAATAAGGGAAAGTTTGATCCCTTGTCCCTAAAATGATGGGGATTGGAGAATGTGTACTGACTCAAGGGCAATAAAAAAAATAACCATTAGATCTATAGGTTTCCAATACCTAGAATGGAGGATCTAATGGACTGCTTGGGAGGTGCAGGCTATTTTTCAAAGATTGATTTAAAAAGTGGTTATCATCAGATTAGGATAAGGGAAGGAGATGAATGAAAAATTGCATTGAAAACTACTGAAGGTCTGTATGGGTGGATGGTAATGCCCTTTGGATTGTCAAATGCTTCGAGTACATTTATGAGACTTATGAATGAGGTTTTGAAGCCTTTTATTGAAAAATTTGTTGATGTATATTTAGATGACATTCTTGTGTTTAGCAAGACAAAGGAAGAGCACTTGCAGCATCTTGACATGGTTTTGTAGAAGTTGAATGAGAAGTTGATGATGAATCTCAAAAAGTGTGAATTTATGAAAAAAGAGCTTGTGTATCTTAGTTTTTTGATCTCCAAGGGTTCATCGAAGATGGATCCCACCAAAGTAGAGGCAATACTTAGTTGGTCAACTCCAAATTTAGTAGGGGGGTAAGAAACTTTCATGGAGTTTTTAGTTTCTATAGAAAGTTTATAAAGAATTTTAGTCATATCCACTCACCCATCATTGACACCATTAAAGGAGATAAAAGGAAGAAATTTTAGCGGACTGATGAGGCAGAAAGAAGCTTAAAATATTTGAATTTATGCCTTAGTCATATCCACTCACCCATCATTCTCACATGTAAAACATACATTGTTTGTTTGAATTTATGCCATCCCCTCTTGGATGTTACATGGAGGGCTACCTCATCAATTTTTTTACCCATTTTGGGGGCAACTTACCTTCTTTGATGCTATCTCTAGCCCATATGTATTTTCTATACTTTATTATCCTAAATGTTTACATTCTCATTGTACATGATATATTTATTATTGCTTATATTTTACATGATAACTTGCTCATTCTTATATCAAGATATTGATAGAGGTAAAATTATTTTTAAATATTGACAATCTCCAAATATTTAAAAGGTAGAAGAAGCAAAGAGAAATAAGTGAATAGAAAAGTAGGATTGTAAAGATTACCATATCATTTCCATAAGTGCATGATATTTTTGTGAGCACAAATACATCCTTGACCCTTGAGTTAGACCACCAACTATGCAAACAAAATATTTTGATTTATAAACAAGTTACAAATTATCATTATCTGTTTCTAATTTCAAAGTATTTGGATTTCAATACTATATTAGATTACATTCATTCCCTGATTACAAAACTAAGTACATTTATTTTTTATATTTATTTCTATTCTTTAAATTTTTTATATTTATAATAGACTTACTTTTAAATATCTACCATTACTTAATAAATTCATTTACTCCTAAATATTTAGCTTCAATTAATCTAAATTAGTTATAATATTTATATACATATTCTTAGATTAAGATACAGTGCAATATTTAAAATTAATTTAAATTTATTATAATATTTACATCCACATTCTTAGACTAAAATATACTACACTTTTCCTTTACAATCTGTGGCAATAACTTCGACTCTCTTTCCATCCCTCCACAAGTTGGAGAGCTAAGGGGATTGAAGCATCTGAGTTTGTATGCCTGTGGATTTAGAGGTAAGATTCCTACATTTCTTCGAGCTCTCCCTCTGTCACATCTTATTCTTTCTAAGAACAATTTGGAAGGCTCTCTACCCTCTTCTTTAGGTGGGCTCTCAAAATTGCAATGGCTCCTTCTCAATTCAAACAATTTAAATGGCAGCATTCCCTCTACTTTAGGTAATCTCTCCAAACTGGATTGGCTTGATCTGCAGGATAATTCTTTGAGTGGTCCAATCCCAACTTCCCTCGCTATGCTATCCAAGCTAACCGTACAACAGCTTAAATGGAGCTTTTTCACTTTTTATTTTAAATAATTGCCCCAGACTTGAACGTTTGGATCTCTCAAGCAATATGTTGACGTAAAAGTCAGCACCTCTACCGCTCCCAATTTTCAGCTTGACTGGTTAGCTTTACAAGGCTGTAATATTAGAGGAAATTTCCCCATGTTTCTTTCAACTCAATATTCCATTACCTACATAGATTTGTCAAACAACTTTCTTGGTGGCTTTATTCCAAATTGGTTTTGGGAACTCACATCATAGATCTATCAAATAATTTATTCGAAGGATCAATTTCAAAAACAATTAGTAAAAATACATATTATCTTGGGTTTCTTTCATTAGTCAAAAATAATTTTAGTGGTTTTATTTCAGATTCTATCTGTAAATTGAAGAATCTGAATATTTTAGATTTATCAATTAATAGGTTGAGTGGTAGGATTCCTCATTGTCTCAAGAATTTCTCTATGTTGTCTGTCTTAAATCTAGAGAAGAATAACTTAAAAGGGATGATACCAAATATATTTGAAAAAAACATTGATTCCCTTGAGTATTTGAAATTAGGAGACAATGTGTTTGAAGGAAATATTCCTTCATCCATTGGTAAATGTAAGAGTTTGAAAATCCTTGATTTGAGAAACAACAATTTACAAGGAAGCATTACAAATTGGGTTAAAAGCTTGCATAGTCTTCAAATTTTAATACTAAAAAATAATAAATTTAATGGTACAATCCCGTTGCAATTAACGAAATTACAAAATCTTCAAATTTTGGATCTATCAAACAATAGTTTTTTAGGGGTTATTCCTAACAACTTTATGATGTTAACTGCAATGGCAAATCAATCAGAAAACACAAAAATCCTAGAACAAAAATATGGTGGTTACTATTTAATTTCAGAGGGACCAAAAGAATATATAGATGAAATAATTGTTACGAATAAAGGGCAGGATATGAAATATGTAAAAATTTTGAGATTAGTAAAATGTCTTGACCTCTCCAACAATAATCTATCAAGTAGCATTCCTAAGAGCATTGGATCCCTCAAAGGTTTGATTATTCTCAACATTTCAAGAAATCATTTCAGTGGCATGATTCCTAAATCTATTGGAGAGATGACACAACTAGAATCACTTGATCTTTCACAAAATATATTATTTGGGGCTATTCCTACTGAGCTACAACTTCTAACATCCTTAAGTTACTTCAATGTGTCCTATAATAACCTATCAGGGATGATACCACAAGGAGGATAAATGATGACATTTGATTATGCATACTTCTCCAACAATTTAGGCCTATGTGGTCTACAAATCTATGTGCCATGCTTAAGTAGCCCTCTTAATTCTCCAAAGACACATGAAGAAAATAATGAAGATTCAGATGATATATGGTGGGATATGGGAATAGCAACAGGCTATGTCATTAGCTTTTCAATTGTAATGGGAATGTTATGGCTCAACAAAACATGGAGCATCACATGCTTCAAGTTCATGGATGACATTATTATTGTTGTATTTAAAACATTGAGAGAGTAGTTGTATTCTACAACTTGGTATAATCATTTGTGTTCTACTTTTAATCAATAGGCTAATCATGTAACACCAATTATCATATTCTCATGTTGTAGAGTTTAAAATACATGGTGTGATAGTCATTATGCAATATAAAATAAAAAACTATGATGCACATTATGTGTCAACTTTCATAAATTTCAATTGGGAATTGTTCAAGTATTCATTTTTTTATAAATTTAGGTTCAATAATATTTTCATGTGGGATTGATCTAAGATTTGTGTTGATCATGTGTCCTTACTTCTAATGCCATTATCTAGTGGTGATATTAGACTTGAAAGGAAGTTAATATATATTTATTTTTCCCCTAGAAATATTAATGCTAAGGGTTTCCAAGGACAAGAATAAGTAAAACTTGAATCATTTGTGTTTAATAATAATATTGATAAATAAATATAAGAGTCCAACAATATTAATAGAATCATAAATTCAATAAAAAAATAATGACACGTTCACAATATAAGACAATTATTTGCCTTGGAAAACCTTTCTAAAAGATCCCAAAAAACATAACACTCATTTACTCTATTAACTCAAGTGTTTAGAATAAAAATTAGATATTTCTCCCTTGCTATTTACCCTAATTTATATGCAAGTGTTTTATAGGAAAACCAACTACGAAACATTACAAAAAAATGGGTATAAGCAATGGGCTAAAAAACCACTTATAATGGACAAAAAATTGTCAACATGACCCGTCATACTCCATAGCTAAAATGTACCCTTAGGTCACACCAAATATGGCAAGTTGTGGAACATACAAATTCTACAACACATATCCAAAAAATCTTCCTCTTGTATTAAAATAACAAGAGATATGCATAAACTATATATATAGTTACCTTTTTTTTTCATATATACAACTTAAAAAGTTTGCATTATTTATATAGGCTCTCACAGAATCACTATATTCTTACGAATCTAGATCAAGTTAAGCCACCTAATTTTCACATTAAAGTTAACATAACCACCTAACTATCAAACTAAAGCCAAAACTACCAACTCTCTAACAAAATACTAGATGGATGATTATTCATTTGTTCATTAACTCTAGCACTCCATATTGGTAGATACTTGTAATGATACAAATAGTTTTATACCACCTCATATGATATTATAATATGCATCTTATCCTCTCATTGTTGCATATATATCTCTCATATATCTTCCTCTTACTCATCTATGTACTTATGTTCTTATCTTTGTCTTTCCCTTCCTCATATAGCCTCTTAATGCCTTTTTATGATGTCATTTCCTTATATTACTTCATAAACACTCTTAATTATTTTCTTCTCATGAATTTTCTTTATGATTTATTTATTTATCCTTATTGTATCTTATTCAAGAATGTTATAGTGTGTTTAAGGCTATTAAATCTATATGACCCATATATGTGTTAGGGATTGTAGGTAGATTAACTATAAATTAAATGCAGATTATAGAGATTAAACAAAGAACTTTAAAAAATACAGAAATATAAAGCAACAAAGAAAGACAACACAATTTTAATGTGGTTCACCCAGATTTGGGCTATGTCCACCAAGAACAGAGTTCATTTATTATTTAATTATTCAGCAAATAAATTACAAATACTTGTAGCAACGATTTTAACGTTTTCACTACCCTATTTTACCTGCACACTGTGCTTCATGCACCCTTCACAACAACTTGTGAAATATGGTTACTCTCATGCATTTATTTTCACAACCTGTAGCATTCATGCACCCTGTAGTGAAAAAAACTCAAACTTCACATGGTTATTCAACTGCCACGCATGTGTTGTAGATAGTCCAACTTTGTGAATGTTCATTTTCACTTCATGCAATTCAATAGTTGTGTTGGTAGATGGTCAGCGCTCCCCTCAGGATTCATGACATGGACTAACCGCCTCCCGTGGATCTGTTAACTTTGGCAGTTGTATCGGACATTAACAGGTCAATCTTTTGGTGCAACGACAACTGTGGGGCCAACAAGTGGTATCAAAACCAAATATTTTGGGTTCGAATCCCCTCAAGTAACACTGAGGGGGAGTTTGTTGACAGATGGCCAGCTCTCCCCTCAGGATTCGTGACATGGACTAACCACCTCCCGTGGATCCGTTAACTTTGGCAGTTGTATCATACATTAATAGGTCGATCTTTTGGTGCAACAACAACTATGGGGCCAACAATCTATACATATTCTGGACAAATTTTAACTACCTTATAACTGTATTTTCATATATAAATTGGGTCTGATTGGGCTCCATAATATAACAATATGGGTCTAAAAATGATCTAAATAGTAGAGTCAAGGTTGTGTAATGTTGCACAACCTCCTACATATATGCACATAACCTCTAATGCTCATAAGAAACACTTCAATTTCATTTTTGTATGGTATAGTATTACACAACCTTCTTATGTGTATTTGTAGGATGTAGAACTATGTGTGTATGGTGTACTACAAACAATTTTCATCTTATCATTTCATCATTGTCCTTATCATTTCTTCTATTAATTCATCATTTATCATTTTCCCTCCAACATTAATTAAAATTAAATTCAACTTATCTTTGGTCCTTTATAATTAAATACTTTTCAAAAACTGGTTAATTAGCTAACACTCATCTTTTAAATAAATTATAATAATTTGTTTAAATTAAAATTGTTGCGCTTGGGAAGGAGTGGGCTGCCACCCACACACTGGCCATGTGCTCACCTTGGATCTAAGTGACTCACTCATTCAATGGAGTGAAGTTTGATTGGGTTTATTCCAACTGCTACATTTGGAGCACTTCCACCTCAGTTACAATTACTTCGACTCTCTTTCCATCCCTCCACAAATCGAAGAGCTAAGGAGGTTGAAGTATCTGAGCTTATATGAAGGTGTATTCACTGGCCGAATTCCAGGAGAGTTGACTAAACTGTAGAAATTGGAGCACTTGGACCTCACTTACAATAATCTCCATGGTGCCATTCCAAGGGAGATGGGTAACATGTCCACCTTGAAATTCCTTGACCTCTCTTGGAATGATGGTTTGCAGAGCAACAAGTTGGGTGAGTGGATAACACATTTGAGAGGGTTGGACCATCTTGGACTGGACAACATGACTATCACTATGGCACAAGATACTTGGTTGGAAGGATACTTGCTTTCTCTTGCCAATCTCACAACACTTGCCATGAATGATTGTGGGCTTTCAGGAGAAATTCCTTCCTTCTTTGTAAATCTCTCACGGCTTCGACAGTTGGATCTTCAAATAAATTCATTTAGAGGTAAGATTCCTACCTTTCTTGGAGCTCTCCCTCTATCATATGTTGATCTTTCTTGGAAAAATTTAGAAGGTTTTATTCCCTCCTCTTTAAGTGGCCTCTCCAATCTAGAGTATCTTGATCTAAGTTCAAACAAATTAAATGGAAACATTCCATCTACTCTAGGGAATCTCTCCAAACTGAACTGGCTTGAGCTGCAAGATAATTCTTTGAGTGGTCCAATCCCAACTTCCCTCTCTATGCTATCCAAGCTAACAATACTTAATTTGTCCAACAACAACTTAAATGGAATATTTTCATTTTTTATTTTAAATAATTGCCCCAAACATAAAGCTTTGGATCTCTCAAGCAATATGTTGACTGTAAAAGTCAACATGTCTACCGCTCCCAATTTTCAGCTTGTCTGGTTCGCTTTACAAGGGTGTAATATTAGAGGAAACTTTCCCATGTTTCTTTCAACTCAATATTCCATTACCTATTTAGATTTGTCGAACAACTTTCTTGGCAGCCTTATTCCAAATTGGTTTTGGGAACTCACATCAATTATTTGCATAGATCTATCAAATAATTTATTTGAAGGATCAATTTCAAAAACAATTAGTAAAAATACATATTATCTTGGGTTTCTTTCATTAGCCAAAAACAATTTTAGTGGTTTTATTCCATATTCTATCTGCAAATTGAAGAATTTGAATATTTTAGATTTATCAAATAATAGGTTGAGTGGTAGGATTCCTCATTGTCTCAAGAATTTCTCTATGTTGTCTGTCTTAAATCTAGAGAAGAATAACTTAGAAGGGATGATACCAAATATATTTGAAAGAAACATTGATTCCCTTGAGTATTTGAAATTAGGAGACAATGTGTTTGAAGGAAATACTCCTTCATCACTTGGTAAATGTAAGACTTTGAAAATCCTTGATTTGAGAAACAAAAATTTACAAGGAAGCATTACAAATTGGGTTAAAAGCTTGCATAGTCTCCAAGTTTTAATACTAAAAAATAATAAATTTAATGGTACAATCCCATTGCAATTAACAAAATTACAAAATCTTCAAATTTTGGATCTATCAAACAATAGTTTTTTAGGGGTTATTCCTAACAACTTTATGAAGCTAACTGTAATGGCAAATCAATCAGAAAACACAAAAATCCTAGAACAAAAATATGATGGTTACTATTTAACTTCATAGGGACCAGAAGAATATATAGATGAAATAATTGTTAAGAATAAAGGGCAAGATTTGAAGTATGTAAATTTTTTGAGATTAGTAAAATGTCTTGACCTCTCCAACAATAATCTATCAAGTAGCATTCCTAAGAGCATTGGATCCCTCAAAGGTTTGATTATTCTCAACATTTCAAGAAATCATTTCAGTGGCATGATTCCTAAATCTATTGGAGAGATGACACAACTAGAATCACTTGATCTTCACAAAATATATTATTTGGGGCTATTCCTACTGAGCTACAACTTCTAGCATCCTTAAGTTACTTCAATGTGTCCTATAATAACCTATCAGGGATGATACCACAAGAAGGACAAATAATGGCATTTGATTATGCATACTTCTCCAACAATTTAGGCCTGTGCGGCCTACAAATCTATGTGCCATGCTTAAGTAGCCCTCTTAATTCTCCAAAGACAGGTGAAGAAAATAATGAAGATTCAGATGATATATGGTGGGATATGGGAATATAAACAGGCTATGTCATTAGTTTTTCAATTGTAATGGGAATGTTGTGGTTCAACAAAACATTGAGCATCATGTGCTTCAAGTTCATGGATGACATTATTATTGTTGTATTTCAAACATTGAGAGAGTAGTTGTATTCTACAACTTTGTAGAATCATTTGTGCTCCACTTTTAATCAATAGGCTAATCATGTAACACCAATTATCATATTTCCATGTTGTAGAGTGTAAAATATATGGTGTGATAGTTATTATGCAATATAAAATAAAAAACTATGATGCATATTATGTGTCAAATTTCATAAATTTCAATTTGGAACTATTCAAGTATTCATTTTTTTATAAATTTAGGTTCAATAATATTTTCATGTGGGATTGATCTATTATTTATGTTGATCATGTGTCCTTACTTCTAATGCCATTATCTAGTGGTGATATTAGACTTGAAAGGAAGTTAGTATATATTTATTTTTCCCCTAAAAATATTAATGTTAAGGGTTTCCAAGCACAAGAATAAGTAAACCTTGAATCATTTGTGTATAATAATAATAGTGATAAATAAATATAAGGGTTCAACAATATTAATAGAATCATAAATTCAATCAAAAGAAAACAATGAAACATTCATAATATAAGACAATTATTTTCCTTGGAAAACCTTTCTAAAAGATCTTAAAAAACATAACACTCATTTATTCTATTAACTCAAGTGTTTAGAATAAAATTAGATATTCATTCCTTGCTATTTACCCTAATTTATATGCATGTGTTTTATTGGAAAACAAACTACAAAACAATACAGAAAACTGGGTATAAGTAATGGGCTAAAAAACCACTTATAATGAACCAAAAATTGTCAACATGACTCCTCATACTCCATAGCTAAATTATACTCTAAGGTCACACCAAATATGGAAAGTTGTTTAACATACAAATTCTATAACACATATCTAAAAAATCTTCCACATATTAAAATAACAAGAGATATGCATAAACTATGTATATATATAGAAATTATAGTTATCTATCTTTTTATATATACAACTTAAAAAGTTTGCATGATTTATATATGCTCTCATGAAATTACTACATTCTTACAAATCTAGATCAAGTTAAGCCACCTAATTGTCAAACTAAAGTTAACACAACTACCTAACTATCAAATGAAAGATAAAACTACTAACTCTCTAACAAACTACTAGATGGATGATTAATCATCTATTCATTAACTCTAGTACTCCATGTTGGTAGATACTAGTGGTACTACAAATAGCATCATACCACCTCATATGATATTATAATATGTATCTTCTCCTCTCATTGTTGCATATATCTCTCATATATCTTCCTCTTACTCATGATGTACTTATGTTCTTATATTTTTTTTTCACTTCCTTATATAGCCTCTTAATGCCTTTTTAAGATGTCACTTCTTTATATTCCTCCACAAACACTCTTAACTATTCTCTTCCCATATATGGGTCTAGAAATGATCTAAATAGAAGAGTTGAGGTTGTGTAATGTTGCACAACCTCCTACATACATATACATAATCTCTAACACTCATAAGCAACACTTTAATTTCATTTTTGTATGGTGTAGTATTACACAACCTTCTTATGTGTATTTGTATGATGTGGAACTATGCTTGTATGGTACTACAAAAAAATTGCGGTATATGATAACATCATATGAGTGTTATGACACTATTTGTGGCACCACTTGTAGACACCTAAAAATGCCTAATGCATTTTCATCTTATCATTTCATCATTATCCTTATCATTTCTTCAATCTATAATTAATTAAATAATTCTTAATTATTTAATTAAGCTAACATTTTCCTCTTTTCATCCATAATAATTAAATAATTTTTTAATTATCTTAATTTTTTCATATATACATTAATTAAATAATTTTAATTTTTTAATTAATTCATCATTTATCATTTTCCCTCCAGTATTAATTAAAATTTAAATTCAATTTATCTTTGGTCCTCAATAATTAAATAATTTTCAAAAATTATTTAATTAGCTAACACTCATTTTTTAAATAAATTTAAAATAATTTATTTAAATTATATCATTTTCTCTATAATTAAATATTTTTCAATGATTAGCTAATACTCCTCTTTTGAATAAATTATACTAATCTATTTAAATTAAATATTTTCTTCTAAAATAAATAAATTTATATTTATTTTCCAACTCTCATTTTGAATAAAATAAATTTATCTATTTAATTTTTCTAACTTTCCCTCCATCAAATTTAAATTTGGGTCTTACCCTCTCTTGAATTTTCCTATCCATTGATCTTACAAATTAATCTCCACTATTGATCAAATGTCAAGTGAAGTGCATATACATAAGAAGCTTCCATTTCATTCAAACCCCCTAGCACTTTTATTGTCAAAATCTCCATAACACTCTCATGATCAAATCTTAGCACTTATACTATTGAGCATTATCAAGCAAGCATCTATCAAACTATCATTATCAAGAAATAATCTATCAAACTATTATTATCAAGCAAGCATCTTTCATGCATTCATTATCAAGCATCAAGCCTTCATTTTAGCATGTTGATATCAAGATTATGCTAAAAATATGAGAGCAAATTTACATCAATCATTCAAGTATTTATCAAAGAAACGACATAACAATCTAAGGTATTTACTATGGTATTGGTATTTATCATTTGATTTTATATATAGATCTTTGGTTTTATTGAGTGATTGTTGAACTGTAAATTTTGTACTTTCATTGAGTTATCTTTTTGTATTAGATATAGTAGAAACACTTACAATTTATAACTCTTTTTTAGTTTGTACTAGCCATAAACAATGTTGGACTGTCAACTTAGAAAAAGTTTGTCTAATACTAGTGTTGACTTAGCGTTGTTATACATCTGACATTATATACAAAAACCTATATATCATAGTGTAGACATTGAAAAATGTCCTAAGCATGCGAACACCATTTTTCCTCATCAATTCCCTTTTTCCATGATCCTAAATAATTAAATAATTTTAATTATTTAATTGATTCATTTATTTCCTTTATTTCTTCCTCTAATTAATTAAATAGATTATATATTTATTTAATTATGTCATTAATTAACCCCCTTTTTCTCTCTCTAATTAAATAAATTCTTATTTATTTAATCATTCTCATTTTTCTACTATAATTAAATAATTATTTGTAATTATTTAATTATTCATTATCCTCTTCTTCTATAAATTAAATAAACTTTATTTTTTACTAATTTGTCCTTTTCTTCCACTTTTGAATTAAGTTATTAAAAAGTCAATTTTCCCTCTTCTTATATAATTAAATAATTGTTTTAATTATTTAATTATTCACTTTCCCTCCTAAATTAAATAATTTTATAATTATTTAATTTATTCTAGTAGCCTCTTTTTTTGTGCCAATCTCTTTTTATGTGTCATTCTTATCTCTTTACATCTCAATTAGTTTCCACCCTTGATTGAATTATTTTATAATTTAATCTCAACCGTTCATCCTTAACTAAGTCCTATCTTTGACCAAATTTATCCCTAACCCTATTTTATACTACATCTTTCAATCTTGTCCATTGATTTTTATGTCATATTGGATTTTAACCCTAGCCCTTCATTCCAATTTGGTTTTCTATAAAAGAAACCTATCATTGTCATTTCAAGACTATTCTATGCTACCTAGGCTATTGCTATTCAAGGAGACAAGTACAATCTTCAATATTTTGCTATTATTATCACTAGGCTTATTGTTGCATACTCAAATTTGAGGGAAATCAAGCATATAAAGAAAAATGGAGGACAATGGAAGTGAATCAACCATGGCATAGAAATATTGGTAATTGCTTTATGTTTTTATGTTTCTATGTTCATTTGTGCTTCATTGTTGGTTTAGGGACTCTAGGGTTTGAGTTTTATTGATTCATGCCTTCAACCTTAATTTTACCATATTATACACATAGCACATGTATTACAACCATCATATTTAGCATCATATACAAAAGGATTCACATATCATTGAAATTACAGGTCTTCTAGTAGGAGATTTTGCTCTCATTGAACTTATCCCAATCTACCCATTCTAAGGGAGGATTTGACAAGTCATTATTAGATCTAATAACTTCAATTGTTGAGCATTCACCTTCATTTATGAAGAATTTGGGTCCTCTGTCTTTGTTAACGTCTTTTCTTCTTCAATTTTGTTGTTGAATTCATTTTGAAATTCATTAAGGGCTTTCAAGAAGGTAGTAAAGTACTAGGTTGACCAATCTACCATGTGTGCTCATAACTGACCACATTCATATTAACCTTTATTGTGCCATCTTGCATTAGTTTTAAGAATCTGCACTTTAATATTTCCAGAGTGATAATACCCTGCAAGGCAACATTGTAATAAATGAGTCTTTTTATTGACTCAATAACTATCCTTCTAATCCCATTGAATTTATCTTCAATTCTTGCCTTCCAAATCACCCAGAATATTTTAGTTGAAAAATAATTTCAAAATAAATTAAAATATTTATCTAACTTGATATCATTCCCTATTATACTTTTCTAGTCAGCTTCATCATATTCATTTTGAACTTTTTAGCTTTTCACAAAATAGTTTCCAAATTTATTTCGCATAAAAGCAATACAAAAATATATTATCAATTGTTTCAAGAACTCTGCAGATGTTAAAAATTTGTTGCCCAGCTTCTAGTCTTTTAGGCATTCTTTTTCAACCATGAGAAAGTCTATGTCTTGTCTTACTTGAAACAATTAGAGTCTTCATACTTAGCCGATTCTTTTATTTATACCTGGTTGGGTATCAACGAATTTTTTTAAACCCTATCGATTCCCGATGAAGTTTCCATAACCCATATTTTTCTCACCCTTAGCCCAATCAAGCCTCAAAAGCCAATCTTTAATGAAGTTGGCAATCTCCTTTCATGAACCACAAGGGTTTTCAAAACCAATTCTTTCTTCGAAGGAGTTATGAAATGGAAATGTCCAAAGGAAAGGCATAGGCGAGATGGTACTCTATTTTGACAACTCTTATCGGAGCCAATGGAGGTTTCCACAACTAAAGTGGAAGTAGAAAAAACACATATGATAGGAGTAGCATGCGATAGGACTAGCATCCAAAGTGGGAAGATGGAAAGGTTTAAGAACTCTATCAAACTCCAACACAATTTTGAAAGTGTGTTAAAAACTTGATCTTATTTGGTACATTATGGAGTCTGAAATTGGTGCCACATGGCCTGCTCGTTAGAGAGTTAATGCTTTCAGAGCTGAATTAGACGAAATAAATTTGTAAGTATATGCAGATCTTAAGGTGCTTTTTGTGGCATAATTATTCTCATTTCCATGGAAAATTGAGGTTTTTTGCAATAGAGAGAAGTGAAGACATGAATAGTATTCGTAGGAGAAGTTGGTTGGAATTAGTGGCATATTACTGAGTAAGCGACCATTCTAAACCTTTTTTTGATAATTATTTAATTGAGCTAAATTTTTCCTCTTTTCATACATAATAATTAAATAATTTTTAATTATCTTATCTTTTTTCATATCTACATTAATTAAATAATTTAATTAATTCATCATTTATCACTTTCCTTCCAACATTAATCAAAATTAAAATTTAATTTATCTTCATTAGCCAAAAATAATTTTAGTGGTTTTATTCCAAATTCTATCTGTATATCAAAAAATCTCAATATTTTAGATCTATCAAATAATAGGTTGAGTGGTAGGATTCCCCATCAATTCTAAAGCATTTATCTATGTTGTTTGTCTTAAATCTAGAAAAGAATAATTTAAAATGGATGATAGAAAATATATTTGAAAGAAACATTGATTCCCTTGAGTATTTAAAATTAGGAGACAATGTGCTTGAAGGAAATATTCCTTCATCACTTGGGTATGTCTAGGATCATGATGGGCCAAAAATGTAAGTTATATTGTGGCCCATGTGGCTAACGACTTCTTTTTTACCCAAAATTAATGAAACGAAAAGGGTTTTTAAAGGAGATTCTCAGCTTTCCATCAATATAAATTATGCTTTACTTTGAATTTAATAAATAATTATTATTCATTTTCTATTTGAATTACGACTAAAGTCCTGATTGATAGGATGATTGAAAAACATCTATAGCTATCAAACGGTACCACATTTTTTGAATCCGAAACATGCATCAGATTTTATGCTTCACATACTATAGGATTAAAAAGTAAAATTGAATTTCATGAAGTTTTGGCCAAGTTAAGGTGGTCAGACATACAAGTTTTTATATTTTTTAAAAGTTGTAATAAAAAATTCATAATTAATTATTTACTTAGAAAAAAATTACAAAAAAATATGCATCACATCGGGACATGAGTCCTCTACTTATATCTAAAATATTATAAAAAAATATTATCACTTTATTGGTGGTCAAACAAACACCTACTTCTTATTTTTTACCTAAAATTTAAGTACTACTGCATTGAAATTTCAAATTTTCACCAAATATATATTTTTATTTTTTTTAAAACCTAGTAGTTTAGAAACTAGATTCAATTTTGTATAGATTCCATTCTTACATATTTTTGAAATAATATAGATAACTTATTCAATTTTTTACGTCAAGTTGCCTAACTCTGATTTTTTGAATTTTCATCGCCACTTAAGGGCCTATTTTTTCCATGATGATCCTGGACATACCCACTTGGTAAATGCAAGACTTTGAAAATCCTTGATTTGAGAAACAACAATTTACACGGAAGAATTACAAATTGGGTTAAAAGCTTGTATAGTCTCCAAATTTTAATACTAAAAAATAATAAATTTACTAGTACAATCCCATCACAATTAACAAAATTACAAAACATCAAATAAAAATTCCTTCTTAAAATTGGGTATGTAGATGGGGAGTGCACGCGCATTGGGCCAGAAGAGCCATCTAAGGATTTTTTTGAAATTTTCTACTAGAAACGCTGGTGAGAGTGATGGCGAGGACACGGATGGGTATGGCATTTCCCTTACCATTTGGCTGGTTCTTGTTGTGAAGGCTTCTTTCATGCCTGGTGATGCTATCTTTGTTGAGAATGGCTTTGTACTTATCATTTCTCTGCTCCTTGATGATGACGGGTACTCTGGTTTTTTTGGAGAGTACAATGGTGCTCCTTTACTGTTGGTTTGGTGGTTGCGGTTGTATAGGCTTGGTATTCTATCTACACTTGTTTCTGTCACCTTGGGGCTGAGTTTGGTGCTCATCTAGCTTGTTGCTCCCCTCCTTGTGAGTGCTTCTCCGATGGTCGGGCTTACCATGAACGTCTTTGTGCAGTTCTCTCTAGAATTCATAGTGATTTCTACTTGGAACTCTCGATGGCTCCTGTGCAGGTCTTGGTTTCTAGCCAAAGGTGTCCTATGTGGGCACACTTCTGCTATTTTCTTTGGTAGACCTTTGGTTTTCTAGGAGGTTTTGCTTGCTATGGCCGATGGGCCTAGTTTCTCTGGCTTTGTGGACTTGGGTGTGGGCTTGGCTTTGCATCATGGTTGGGATGGGGTTTGTTGGCTTCCCCTCTACTCTTTATATGTGGCTCCTATTGTTGCTGTGTAGAGTGCCTTCGCTTCTAACCCTGTGTGGGTTGTGTGTCTATGGGTGTCTTTGATATGGTGGTTTGTGTTGGTTGTGTGGGGGTCCTCCTCCTAGGCCTCTGATGGTGTGTGTAGTTCTCTCTGCTCTAGCTACCGAAACCTTGTGGTGTGCTAGGTGGATGGCTTGGGTGTGACTCCTCTATTTTGTTAGCGACTGTTGGCTTTTCATTAGCCTGTGTTTCTAGTATTGGGTTTCTATAGAAGTTTGTTATTGATCTTCTTAATGGGGGTTGTGACTGTGTTGAGTGAAGGGTATGCTTTTGTTTCTCCTCCCCTAGTGTCTGGATGTGGTTGGGTGCTTCTGTTGGTTTGCTTTGATCGGTGTTTGGAAGTTGTTGGGGTCTTTTTGTTGACCATTGTTTCTTCCCCTTTCATCGGGTCTAGTGTGGTTGATTGGTCCCCTATGGCAATGCTTTGGTGGAAGCCTATGGGTTTCGTGGTGGTTATTTTCTTGGGTACTGTTTGGTTGTCCCAGGTATGGGGTGTTTTTAAGCCGTTGGCTAGGTGGTTTTTTGCTCCTTGCAGCATGTTCCTTGTGCCAATTGTGCCTTTGGATATTTTGTCTTTCCTTCCTACTGTTAGTAGTGTCTGCCATGTTCTTCAACTGGATTCTTTTGAGGTGGAGTCTGCTTCTATTGAGGGGAATCCCACTCCTATTGAGGTGGAGTTGGTGGTGTTAGAACTAGAATTTCTAGATAAAGTGTAGAGGATTTTATCCATTTGAACCCAAATTTTTGCTATCTTTTTTATGAAAAATCATTTTACTATCATCCATTATGCCAAAAATGCCTTTTACCTCCATACCGTTGCTTTAACATTCATCCTTCATAGCCTTCACCTTATACCTCCTTACCACAACCCTTTGCAAAATGGTTCGCGGTATTGCAGTTAGCAATAGTGTATCCTTTCACTACCACACCGAGGAGGGATAGAGCAAGACCCATGGTAGAGCAGTATACTTGAAGACAACTACCATACCGTGGAGGGTCAATAAGCAGCCCGCGATAGAGCACTATGTACAGGAGGAACAAAATGAAGAAGAGACCACTATACTGCGGTAGGTCAAAACAGTGTCCACGATAGAGCAGTGGAGGTGATAGTCAAGGAAGATCACACCACGATACTATAGGAGGACAAAATGTAGTGCACGATAGGGTGGTAGAGAGAAATACTGGGAAGAGATCGCCATACCGTGGAGGGTCAGAATGGTGTCTGCAGTAGAACGATGGAAACAACAGTGAAAGGCAAGCCATCGCAGTACCATGGGGAGGTGAAAGACAGATTGCGGTAGCACAGTATACAGGGGTGTAACATAAAATGTCACTGCAGTATCGTAGAAATGGAGATTATGGCGTGAGGTAACGCGATAATGAGCCATTGTGATTTATTATTGTTAATATCTTCTAGTTATGTTTTATTTTCATTATCAAATGGTGTGATCTTTGGTTTGAGGCTTTTTGCCTCTCATGAGAATGCGAATAGACCAGAACCAAAAGGCATGAGGGACTTGTTGAAGACATAAAAGGGGGAGATAAATAATGAATTGGGGTTAGAAGTTAGAACAATTAAAAAATAGGATAAAATAAAAATGTGGGGATGCATATAATGTTTAGACTTTTCTGAAGCAAAGTAATGGAGATAATGTTTTAAACTGGTGAAATCCTTTTTGGTGTTCAGTTTTTGTGATGCAATTATTTCTACTTTTAATCTGGTTGTCTCCAACTTGAGGTCTTTTCATCATTTAAATCAATACATCAAGTATTTTTCTGATTTATTAGAGTGCATTTTCATTTTGTGTGATTTAATTAATTGGTGTCTACAAGTCAGATTTAAATTCTTTTGAATGAATCAAAGTGATTAAAGATTTCTTTTGGATAATTGAAGAAGAGCTTGGTAAAGAAATATTCCAATAAAAAAATGCAAATCATAAATTTAGTGAAGTTTTATGCCAGTCATAGAACCTCATTTTTCAAAGTTCCTAGCAACTCGAGTTATGCCAAAATTGGAAACACATATCAGTCTTGATTTTTGACTCCATTTTCCATGTGGATAGAAAACACTGATCGGTCATACCCCAGAAAATAAATTTCATAGAAACAACGTATATAAATACTTTCATTTTATGCAGTAGGTGTAGTTATTAAGATTTCATTTATCCCATTCCTAATTGCCATTATGGATAGATTTCTCAAGCAAGAAACATATAGTTTAAGTCTGCTTCATTTACATAGGTACACTTGCCTAGGTTTAGCAGAGCCTAAAGAGTAGAAGGTTCAAATTCGCTATTTGGCCTTGTACATTAGCCAAAAATGTTGTGAGAGCTTGGCAACCTCTCATGGTTTAAACCTGCATTTTTGAGTCTTGGCAACTCTACTAGGGACGTTAAACTAAACCCAAGCCTTCATTATAGAGTTAGTACCTTATAGGAGACTCTACTACGAACAATGAACTACTGAATTTTTGCACTTTTAGAAAGTGAGTGGCAACTCTGAATGAAAAAGTGCATTGAAATTGATAAAGTGAAATATACATCAGAAAGGAACCATCCTAGAGTTTAGACTATCAAAATTACTCACAACATGCATGGCAGAAGATCTTTGTATAAGAAGGATCCTAATAGTGAAAAAATTAAATGGACTCAAAAGAATGATAAGGGCAAGAAGGTGTCTGATGACATGGGCCCAAAAAATAGAGACAAAACATCAAAAGAACACCTGGAGACACATAATTCCTATGGTACACTAGCAATTGAAAACAACCCATCTAGAGAACCTCACACTCCTGAGGAAAAGATGAATCCCTTCTATCAACCAGACCCCAAGAAAGTTGAGGAGTTCATGGATGGGTTTGAGGATGAAAGGGAAAGGAGACAACATGAATATGATCAAAAAATGGCATTACTTGAAGAGAATCGAGATGGACTTGGCTATGAAATAGCCTCTAAAGAGAACTATGAACACATGGCTTGAGATGAGATAAATGCACGATTGGAACATGAAAGACAAGAAGAAGAAAGAGCAAGAATAGAGTATGAGCAGAGGCTCCAAGCGATAAAAGAGATTCAAGAATTAAAGTTATAGAAATCTCAGATTGTGCTTAGATGGATAACTTACATAAATATGTGCCACCTCATAGGCAGGGGTATATTAATGCAGGACCTTAAAATCCCCCAAGAGCACAACAAAATCAACCAGGGAATCAATATAGACCCCCAAATGATCCACCACAACATCAAAATGCTTAGCTACCCCCTCACCAGCAATACATGCCTCCACATGGTCAGTAATACATGCCTCCACAAGGTCAGAAATATGTGCCACTACCTCACCAAAATCTATTGTACCAGTACCAGGATCACCAAAAACCACCTCCTCCACCATATACAACCATGATCAAAAAATTTGATTTAATTGGAGAAGCCTTGTCCCAAAATTCAGAAGAAGTAGTGCAATCACAGTGAAGAACACCTAAGGAGCTTTAATGCATTTATTCAAGACTTGGATATGCAATATGAGGATGTGCAAATGAGATTGTTTATGATTTCATTGATTGAATATGCTAGATATTGGTTTAATAGCTTTCCAACAACTTCTATTGACTCCATTCAAGAGTTTTATGAACAATTCCTTGAGTAGTATGGGAATCAATGTGCACCAGAGTTTGCCTTGCATGAATTGGTAACTATCCAGAAGCATCAGAATGAGTCAACTTATGACTTCAACTAGAGGTTTTCTAAATTACATAATAAGATACCTCTTGGATCCAAATTAGCTGATCCTGCTACATTAAGTACCTATTTAAAATATTTTGATCCTAAGACAAGATATGAGCTTAGGAATGGGTGTCCCAAGAATTTAGCTGAAGCTCAAAAGATAACACTAACTATTGAAAATAATAGGAAAGCTACAAGAATTATTGGCAAGAGGGATAATCCTTGGGTTCCCCAATATGCTCCTCCAAATAGGCAGGAAAATTCATATAGAAATGAAAGACCAAGGCTGCATGGCATGCCGTATAATACAAATTGGAAGGATGGAAAGCCAGTGATGGACATGCCAAGGAATAAAGAGATATTTGATCCTTTAAAGAAAAGAGGGGCATATATGGTAGATAACAGTCCTTGGTGCTCAGTTTGTGACTTGCCACATTCCCCAGAGCATTGTAGTGTAGCTCATTCAATACCAGGAAAAGACATACCAGAAGACAACAATGAAGAGGACCATAATATCTATTTAACTTCCCACACTCTTCACTTTGTTGAGAAGGGATACTCATCTTCAGAAGGAGGGTATGAGTATGATGTTGATCAACAAAAATACAGTGTCCATATGGTAGAACAACAAGTTTTTTCTGATTGTGAAGAAAGTGATAATGAACAATGTCCTTCTAGTACATCATATCAAACAAATAGGTGCAATGTAAGGAGACTGACTAAGGAGGAAATTAAAAGGTTAACTATTGTAGTAGTTGAGTAGGCCAAAAGCAGATATTGGTTGAGAAACAGAACAGTAAATGACAATGAAGGTGTTCCAAGAGGAATATTTTTCAAGGATAATAAAATGCCCCAGAAAGCTTCAAAAAGGACAGGTGATAAGCAATTTGATAAACAAGAACAAAAGTGTGTCCATAAGGAAGAAAACAAAGAATTCCCCAAGGAAAAACAAAAAGGAGAAAGAGGAGAACAGAGGAGAGTCAACAGAGCACAAGAAGATGATCAAAAAAGAGGGTGCCTCTTTTAATTTCATGCAAGCTTTGTCCCAGGTAAAGATTTATGTCCCATTACTTGAAATGATGAAGATTAAACAGTATAGGGAAAATGCTATTCAATTAATGTCTAGTGGGGGTAATAAAATTGTAAACCTCGAAAATAAGGAGATTCCTAAAATTAGTAATAGGAAGGAAAAAATAAAATTTCCAAAGGTTTTTTTGAGTGATGCATTGATTAATCCACCACAAATTGATCCATTCTTTACTACCCTACTCATAAATGGCAAGCTGGTCAGAAATTGCATGATAGATTCAGGTGCTTCTATGAACATTATGCTAGTAGGGGTGATGAAGCAACTCGGTTTGTGGGTAGATGTTGAGGGGGGTAAATTTTATGCCATGGATAGTAGACCTATCCCGGTTGTCAGAATTATGAAAGATGTGGAAGTGAAATTGGCTACTTATCCACTGGTGACTTATAATATTGATATAACTGTGATTGAAACACCTCCTCAATTTGGAATGCTTTTGTCAAGACAATGGACTACATTAGTTGGACGCAATGTATAGTTTGATTTATCATATGCCACAATACCAATCAATGGTGAAGAAGTCAAGTTGTATAGAGAACCAAGGATGAATTAGATTGTTGGGTATGTTCCTCAAGAACAACTCATTTGTTTCTATGAGGTGGATTTAGGGAGTTTCAAAGTTGAACCGTCTCAGCCTGAATTAGAAAATATTGACCCAATTGATAAGCATGTTTCTAAAGATCAACAGGGTGTCTAGAAAATGTATTTTGATGGGGCATGCAACCAAGAAGGCAATGGAGTTGGAGTGGTATTTATATCACCTAAAGGTGTTACATTCAAATATTCATTTTTGCTAACCTTTGAGTGTACTAACAATGTGGTAGAATATGAGGCCTTGTTGATTGGTTTGAATATGGTTGTCAAGCACAAGATCAAATTGCTCACTGTCCTAGGATATTCTGAGTTGGTTGTCTCACAAATCAGATCAAGATATGTTGCAAAGAACAAGTGATTAAAACAATATATAAATTTTGTGTGGGGCACAGTTGAATTATTTGATGCTTTCTCAATTGATTGGATAGATAGATCATAAAATTTGATGGCAAACTTTCTGGCTAATGTAGCCCTGAAAAAAGATGATATCACCTTAGCTAGAATATCTCAGGTTGAATTCAAAACAAGACCTGCTATCCTTGAAAACTGTAGACACATAAAAATGACCTAGACCCACAGGCTCTTCTTCTAACCCTAATTAGGACATTTTAATTATGTCCCTAACTCACTTCCAATTATTAATTAGATAATTCTTAATTATTTAATTAATTCATGTCCCTTTTTATTCTTCTTGATTATTAAATAAATAAATTGTATTTATTTATCTAATGCGTCACTAATTGTCTAAAGTCCTCTTATAATTAAATAAATTTCTTAATTTATTTATTTAATTATGTCACTAATTAAGTCCTCTTCTTCCTAAAATTAAATAAATTCTTATTTATTTAATCCACTTTCCACTATAATTAAATAATTATATTTAATTATCTAATTATTCATTAGCCTCTTCTCTCCTAAATTAAATAAATCTTATTTATTTAATTTGGTCCACTCTCCTAAACTTTGAATTAAATTATTATATTTAATTTAAAAGGTCCCCTTTATCACATTCCTCTAATAAATAAATAATATCTCTATTATTTAATATTCCACTTAAATTAAATAATTTTATTATTTAATTCCCCCTCTTTTATTGGGCTCATTTTAAATAAATACTATTTATTTAAAATAAGTCCCATTTAAATTTCCTTCTTTAGTAAATAATTTAATTTAAATTATTTACTGTCACATGACCCCACACTTTTTGAATTAAAATAGTTTTTAATTCGAAAAGTCAACATCCCCTCTTGAATTAAATAATTTTAAATTATTATTTGATTTTCCAGCAACTTTGTTTTGTGTGCCTTGTCACATGCATTGTCAACCCTTGATTTGATTTTTCTAAAAATCAATCTTGTCCATTCATTTCAAATTTAACCTAATATTGCCCTAACCCTAATTGTGGGTTGTCATGTTGAATCTTTTCCACAGATTCTAGGGCATTTATTAGTCTTTAATCTCATCCATCCATACAAAATTGCATTTTCTATAAAATATCAATTTTGTCTTCATTTTGAGATCCCTGGCTATCCATTATTATCTCTCTCTCATATCATCTTGCATTGTCATATTTTAGAGATCTCTTATCATCTTCCATTTTTAATATCTTTAACATTGTTATTCTCATTTATCATAAGCATATTTAGGATTTCATTTGACATATCTTAGACATTGTAGATGCTTACTAGTTGCAGTAGGGCATAGTATTGCATTTAGTTGCCAAATCTTTCAATATTTGCTTAGGGCTTGTCATTTCTATTGGCTTGCTCTTCTTAAATCTGAGGGCAAACAATTTATTTTCAGCAAATTAAGAAGATGTAATGGAGGATGAAGACAATTTATGAGATTGTTCATCTATTCCTTTGCAATCCATTACCTATTTTGGGTTTTTATATTTATGCATATTACATTGCTAAACCTAGAAAATTCTCATTGTTACATTGGTGAACCTGACATTTTTTGACAAATTTTGGAGTTGAATCTTTTTTGTTGCAATTTTTGTACCATTTTGGAAATAAAACCCTAGTTTTCAAAGATTCAACCATATCTTTCAAACGGATGCATATTTTTGGACAAAAATTGTTTTGCAGGTTGAAAACAATGGCAAGAGCTTCCCATCCAAAAACCAGATTTTTTGGAGTTGTTTTCAATTTTTTATAATTTATTTAATTATTTTCATTAAAAATCAATTGTGAGAGCATATTAGTGAATTTTTCGGATTTATTTATAGTTTCGGAGAGCTCTCTTAATTTCAATAGGGGTATATTTTTTATGTTTTTAATTTTCGTGCAGAATAGTTTGACAAAAAACATATCTTTAAAAATTAGGGCTTTACAAAGATTGACTTATATCTCACAAAATTTTGCCAATCGATTCACACATTTTTTTTTGCAGGTTTGGAATGATGTCAAAAATCTTCAATTAAAAAATCAAATTTTTTGGACCTGTTTTGGAATTTTAATAAATTTTTAATTATTTTTCATAAAAAATTAATTATGGATGCAAAACAATGAATTTTTCGGATTTTTTTACATTTATGGAAAGTTCTCTAAATTTCACTAAGGGTCTATTTTTTGTGTTTTTACTTTTGATGCAAAATTAGTTCCAAAAATTAGATTTATTTTGACTAGCTAACCCTCTAATATTGGTAATCAATAATAGAAGTATCCTCTCCCCTTGCACACTTGTGCGATCCTGGGTGTAAGAGAAACTGTTATTGACTATAGGAATTAACCTTGCACTAGGTCAAATAGGGTTAGGGCAACACTCTTTCTCTGTTTAGTAGCTTAAAGATTTTGGGTTACTAATATTTTGTTTGCAGCTTGTGGCAAGGAGTCTAACGATTTTTACTTGTTCATTTTATAAATCTTAGACAAACTTGCATTTTACATTCATGGGTTAAAATAAACATGCATGCATACTCATTGGGCTAAAAAGAACACAACTTGCATTACAACTCATTGGCTTAAAATGAATCTGCATCTTCATAGCATTGAGTTAAAATGAACTTTTAGTTAGTTCACACTACAAACGGTTAAAATGAACCCCATGTTTTGACAAATACTACAAATGATTAAAATGAACTCCATGTTTTTTTTTATGTTTTTCAACACATTTCGATTTGGGCTTAAAATGAACACCATGCGAGTGTGAGTTAGGATATTCATGTTTTCACTTCTTATTTTTAAACAAGGATCGATTGAACTATGAATATTCTAATTTGCTTTTGTTGAACCTTAGAACATTGGGTCTGCTTTGGTGGGAAAAAGTACTCACCCCAAAGCGACTCAAACCAGGAACGCGCTAAAGCCAAGCGACACCCAACCGGTATATAAATTTTAATGTTAAGGAAAACTTAGCATTACGAAAGTTCCTGCAGACAAGCAATTGATTCCCCAGTACCCTTATGGTGCGTCAAAACCTGCAGAATGTAACCTTTGCAGACTAGAATGATAATGCCTCTCGCGTGACCTTTTGAATGGGTGCCCGAATTAAATCCTTTGTTCTAGTAAGCCAAAAACCTTCTATTCTTTGGTACAACAACGATCGTTGCGATGACACCCGCACCTGTGCAGTTCTTAGTAGAGATGATCAATCTGCCATGGGAGTTTCATGGAGGTTGGAAGCTTGGTTGCCCTGAGAAGTGAGTGCACTGTAAGGGGGAGCCTGTGGGGCCAAGCTTCTGAATTCATCTGCTAAGGATATGCGGTTAGTGGGATCCAAAAGAATACTGTCCTTGCAGCCATAAGATTTTGTAAAATGACTTCTATGTGGTTGATTTTTAACATGTGTTTGCCAACTATTTTCAGATAAATCAACATAAAACTTGCCAAAATCTGAAATAACTTTGCCAAACTGAAACAAATCTTTGCAATCGACCTAAAATTTTGTCAAATCACTTCTTGCAACCCATTTTCCATCATGAACCGCATTTATCAAATCAAGTCCTCAATTTTGCACACTTTGGGATAGGAAAACTTTCCTTTCTTTGTCAAACCATTGTCTCAAAAATTAAATTGTCATTGGACCAAGTCAAACAAATCAGTCCTTAGTCATTATCCTTTGGTGAGCTGCTTCCAACTCATAAGTCTAGTGTGGAAAAATCACCTTGTCATTTTGTCATCTTGTCCTTCAAACCAATCCTTTGACAATCCAAATTGAGACATTGGCCAAACTTTGAATGCTTAAGTGAACCTTTCCTAGAAATCATTTGACATAAGGCATCCTCTTTTATCACTTTGCATTGTCACCTTGCATAAAGCATAGCCTCATGCCATCCACCATCATGTCTTCAAGTCACTATGACATGTTTGCTAGTAAAATTGAATGCCAAATCATTAGTAATGGTCAAGCACAACTTGCTAGGGAATTCAAAACACTATACCTCCAATCCAAGTCCAAATTTACAACCCCTAGAATTCCATCCATCTATCCATCTTTCCAACAATCCATGAGTCCTACTCCTCTTTCCATCTACTATCAAGGGTCCCCTAACACCATCCATGGCATTAAGTCACAAAAAACTTCCATTGGTCATACCCACCCTAACTTTGACAAGGGAAATGAGCCATCCATCAATCCAAACCAACTATCCACATCATATCATAGTCCATTACACACCAATCCATTTCAAGACACTCCATTTTTTCATGAAAACATATCTAATCATGGTCTCCAAAGTCCCATCTTCTTACCTACACTTGAGGATACATGTCAAGATGCAAGTCCAAAACACAACATTATAACATCACCATCATGTCAAGATCAAGGGAGTTCATTCCATGACTCCATCTTTATGTCCATTCAAGAAGTCCTCCTAGATCATCATGTCATTCAAGATGACCCTATCCTTGGCCAAGACCCTATTTCCAATCATGACATTCAAAATGCACCCATCTTTGATCAAGACACTACCTTTGATCAAGAAGTCCAAAATGATCCACTCCTTGACCTATATACCCTTCATGATGAAAAACTTGAAGATAACCCTCTCCAAGCTTCCAACATTGACACTACCAACAATGAGACACTTGCCTCCATGGGACACATAGATGATCTACCACTAGAACAAGAGTCTTCTAGCATGGACATATTTGAAAATGATCAAGCTATAGTGGAATTCAGTGGGCTCTATGAAAATGACCATGAAGACGGTTTTGACATAGACTTGGAAGCACCAACAGAATCATCAGAATCTGATATGTCAAAAAATCAAACCGAAGATGTCAATAAAAAATCTGTCCAAAATGTCAATGAAGCTACAACATCCTATCAATTAGGATCATCTATCTTTTTCAGAGCAGGCTTTCTTAAAGATGAGAATATTTTGAGCATTAATCTCCACAATAAGGATGGGTTAGCATCTTGCTTCCAAAGTAACAAGTATCCCATCGCCAACAAAATCTATCAGAACATGCATTATCAGGGAAAAGGATTAGGCCTACACGAGCAAGGAATTTTGGAACCCGTTCAAGTTCAAAAAAATTACAAACATCAAGGTCTTGGCTATTCATCAGTTGACAAATCTAATGATGTTAATGGTCCTTCCTCTATATTGGGGACAACTTTATCTAATATAAACGTCAAAATGGGTGTCATGAGTAGTCCTTGTCATAAGATTGTTGCCAATACTCCTTGCCTCCACACCCCAAACCATCATTCCATCATCAATAAGCCTTCCATTTGGAACCAACAAAAACAAAAGTATTATAAGTCCAAAGTTCAAAATCACATGTCAAAGGCCATGGAATCAATCAACAATACAAGTGGACAAATAAAGCTAAAGTGGATCCCAAAACAAAATGGATCAAGTCAAGAAAAGAATGAATTAGGCAAAGAAAATTTGCAAAATCCAAAAGTCAATCAAAATGTGGAGCCACAACACAAGAGGACTCCCACATATAATATATGTCCACCTCCATCAAAATGGTCATCAAGAAAGACATATAGAAATGTTGGTTCCAAACAACATCTTAACCCAACACCTAAAGTTTGGAGAATAAAAACCAATACATCCAAACATCCAACCAGCTCGTCCACGTCCACCATCATCCATCATAATCCTACATCCTCCTTAAAATCCAAACATCCCATGTCACAAATCCATCACATCTTGGCAACAACTCTTTATCATAAAGACTCTCATGGCACTCTATCGCGATGTGTGTATTTTGATAAGGGAAACTCTAGTATCAACAAGGATCACAATGAAATCAATTAGTTGTATGCAAGTGCTATCATCCTGACAAGGCAACTAATTCAGAAAGGTCATTATTGGCATGTCATGGCACCAGTCTCTACATCAACATTTTCAAAGGCTTCAACACAGTCAGTGGTCATCTAAAGAATCAAGGCTATTCGGCAAAAAATGCAAAAATACAAAAAAAATGAAAAATTAGAAAAATCATCACCTTGATGAAAACTTGGCAAATAGGCATCATGGTGACACCAAAAAAAAAAAAAAAATATTGAAAATAGTAAAGAGAAAAATTTCGTCCAATAGTGAAAACTTGGTAAACATGCGCTTTGGATAAGTATCGTGATGAAAACCTGGCAAACAGGCATCATGTGTAGAATAAATCATCTATGTGGACCATTACACTTGGGGGCAAGTTGTCTCATCTCCCATGCCCTTCACATGAAATTTATTATGACATTTCCATCTACCCATCTAAACCTTATTGGGTCCATCCATTGTCCCACCTAATTTGATCTTGACAAAGATTGGGGCAAAATCACAAATCATGCTTTGGAAATTTTTTTGACATGTCTATCTTCTAGTCATACCTTATTCATTGAATATCATGTCATTACCATCATAGCCTCATGCATCATCATCCTTGGAGATCATATGATATTCTCCTAGTCCAATCCATCCATTATCCTTTTATACCTATCACCCATCTTGATTTCCCTTGTCAATGGTCTAAAGATCCCTCGTCATCTCATCTAGTCCTACTTAGGTCATTCCACATGCAACAATATGGAAAACCTGGTGCATTATCCAAAACATTCCTTTACCTTGTCCCTGGCCTACTATAGAATTTTATCCTCTTGTCATATCATTGTCATCCTCACGTTGTTTCGGGATGTGTCCTTCCCAAGTCAAACAACGTTGTCATTGTCATCATCACCTATCAATTGGTATTCAACTTGACCAACAACAAAAGCATGGTTGTCCTTGGATTCATGTGCATCGACATCATTCACATGCATTTGTCACAATTTTCATAAAACATCAAAAATTCCTAAAAATTGGAAAAAGTCTTAAAAAAGGTCGTAAAAATCTGAAAAAGTCTTGAAAAAAGTTCTAAAAATCATATAAAGTCCTGAAAAAAAGACCTAAAAATTGAAAAATGTCCTGAGAAAATACAAAAACATCCAAATCAATGTCAAAATCCCAAAAACAGAGTCAAAGTCAATAGTATCTTGTCAAGTCCGTTGAGTCAGTCAATCTTTGTCATTTGTCCGAACTATGTTGTCTCTACGCATTTGCTACGTAGGCAAGATTCATCTTTGAATCCCCGAGACATTAGGTTAGTCCTTCTAGGTTTGTCAAAATAAAATCATGATTCAAACTCTTGTCCTTTGGACAACGTCATTGGTCTTGTCGAACTACAAGGTCTTTGAGTGCACGAGGTAGGCAAGGCCATCAATCAATGAGCCCTCGAGGCCGCACTAGGTCAGTCCATTAGGGTTCATGGCACAATATTTTCACACACATCAAGTTTTCTTCAAATCATGCAAATCTTCCATCAATCCAGAGCAAGCAATCTATCAACAATTTGTTTCATCAACAATCTCGGTCAACTCAACATATCAACAGTGACATGTAATCAAATTCTATCAAGATAATTGAACCTGGCAAAACTTTGGGGTTCTTCTTCAGATGTGTCCTTCTGAAGAGAAACTTTCGTCAGTCCTTTATGCTTTTGGATGTGTCCTTCCTAAGCATTGTCCTCATCATCTAGCATTTTGATGGATTCTCTTAACTCTGAGAATTGATCTCCTAAATATCAACGTCATTCAGGATGTGTCCTTCCTGAATTTGACATCGCTCAACAGTTGGCAACCTTGATCTTAAAACACTTGGCAAATACTTGGCACTTGTCTTTGGCCTTTTTATCATGTTACTAGTTTTTCAACAAGATCCCAACAACAGGATTTAGAGAAACAACGATGTCTCATGATGTTTGTCTTGTCTTTTGACACTCATGTTACTAGTTTCTCAGCAATGTCCTGACTATGAGATTTAAAAAACAATGATGTATCATGATGGTGGCGTTATTTTTGTTCTTTTGGCAATCATGTTGCTAGTTTCTCGAGGATGTCCTGGAAATAGGATTTAGAGAAGCAACAACATTTCATGGTTTGTCCTTGTCTTTTTCTGCTTGCGGTTGGTTATGACAAAAGGACTGGGGCAATTGCACTCTCAGTATGAATCATGATCATTCTTGTCTGTGACTACTTATCTTACGTGATGGTGCAATCTTGTACACCTTGATCTATGTCATATCATGGTGTTTGTTGTCCATTACAATAATCTGCCCAATGATGATTAAAAGAGCAATAACTATTAAATTCCTATGGTAAACGTTGAAGGATTTGGTCAAGGAACTAACATGCATCTCATATAGGCATTGCATCCATATCATCATCAATATATCTTTTTCACTAACATTTCTTTGTCTCTCCATATTCTAGTCTTCTCATCAATGTCGAGAGCACACCCATGTTCTTGGAACGCGTTCGTCCTCTCGAGGGGGCATACCGCAACCTTCCTCGTCATTCTTCCTCATCTTATTTTGCACTATGGCATATGTTTGACTTATTTTCTTTGCCACAATGCGACAGATTGCATTATGACAAAGAGGGGCAAATTTAGACACATAAAAATGACCTAGACCCACAGGCTCTTCTTCTAACCCTAATTAGGACATTTTAATTATGTCCCTAACTCACTTCCAATTACTAATTAGATAATTCTTAATTATTTAATTAATTCATGTCCCTTTTTATTCTTCTTGATTATTAAATAAATAAATTGTATTTATTTATCTAATGTGTCACTAATTGTCTAAAGTCCTCTTATAATTAAATAAATTTCTTAATTTATTTATTTAATTATGTCACTAATTAAGTCCTCTTCTTCCTAAAATTAAATAAATTCTTATTTATTTAATCCACTTTCCACTATAATTAAATAATTATATTTAATTATCTAATTATTCATTAGCCTCTTCTCTCCTAAATTAAATAAATCTTATTTATTTAATTTGGTCCACTCTCCTAAACTTTGAATTAAATTATTATATTTAATTTAAAAGGTCCCCTTTATCACATTCCTCTAATAATTGAATAATATCTCTAATATTTAATATTCCACTTAAATTAAATAATTTTATTATTTAATTCCCCCTCTTTTATTGGGCTCATTTTAAATAAATACTATTTATTTAAAATAAGTCCCATTTAAATTTCCTTCTTTAGTAAATAATTTAATTTAAATTATTTACTGTCACATGACCCCACACTTTTTGAATTAAAATAGTTTTTAATTCGAAAAGTCAACATCCCCTCTTGAATTAAATAATTTTAAATTATTATTTGATTCTCCAGCAACTTTGTTTTGTGTGCCTTGTCACATGCATTGTCAGCCCTTGATTTGATTTTTCTAAAAATCAATCTTGTCCATTCATTTTGAATTTAACCTAATATCGCCCTAACCCTAATTGTGGGTTGTCATGTTGAATCTTGTCCATAGATTCTAGGGCATGTATCAGTCTTTAATCTCATTCGTCCATACAAAATTGCATTTTCTATAAAATATCAATTTTGTCTTCATTTTGAGATCCCTGGCTATCTATTATTATCTCTCTCTCATATCATCTTGCATTGTCATATTTTAGAGATCTCTTATCATCTTCCATTTTTAATATCTTTAGCATTGTTATTCTCATTTATCATAAGCATATTTAGGATTTCATTTGACATATCTTAGACATTGTAGATGCTTACTAGTTGCAGTAGGGCATAGTATTGCATTTAGTTGCCAAATCCTTCAATATTTGCTTAGGCCTTGTCATTTCTATTGGCTTGCTCTTCTTAAATCTGAGGGCAAACAATTTATTTTCAGCAAATTAAGAAGGTGTAATGGAGGATGAAGACAATTTATGAGATTGTTCATCTATTCCTTTGCAATCCATTACCTACTTTGGGTTTTTATATTTATGCATATTACATTGCTAAAACTAGAAATTTCCCATTGTTACATTGGCCTTTTCATCATGTTACTAGTTTTTCAACAAGATCCCGA
The DNA here is from genome assembly GCA_007115665.2 of Sequoiadendron giganteum. Taxonomy (NCBI): domain Eukaryota; kingdom Viridiplantae; phylum Streptophyta; class Pinopsida; order Cupressales; family Cupressaceae; genus Sequoiadendron; species Sequoiadendron giganteum. The sequence continues at coordinate 153,674,024 of CM021100.1, read as the reverse complement.
CAACAGGATTTAGAGAAACAATGATGTCTCATGACGTTTGTCTTGTCTTTTGACACTCATGTTACTAGTTTCTCAGCGATGTCCTGATTACAAGATTTAGAAAAACAACAATGTATCATGATGGTGGCATTATTTTTGTTCTTTTGGCAATCACGTTGCTAGTTTCTCGAGGATGTCCTAGAAACAGGATTTAGAGAAGCAATGACATTTCATGGTTTGTCCTTGTCTTTTTCTGCTTGCGGTTGGTTATGACAAAATGACTGGGGCAATTGCACTCTTAGTGTGATTCATGATCATCCTTGTCTATGACTGCTTGTCTCATGTGATGGTACGACCCTATACACCTTGGTTTATGTCATATCATGGTGTTTGTTGGCCATTACAATAATCTGCCCAATGATGATTAAAAGAGCAATAAATATTAAAGTCTTATGGTAAACGTTGAAGGATTTGGTCTAGGAACTAACATGCATCTCATATAGGTATTGCATTCATATCATCATCTATATCTTTTACTAACACTTTCTTGTTCCGTCGTCTTCTAATCTTCTCATCCATTTCGAGAGCACACCCATGTTCTTGGAACCCGTCTGTCCTCCCGAGGGGGCATACCGCAACCCTCCTCGTCATTCTTCCTCATCTTATTTTGCACTGGGGCATATGTTTGACTTATTTTCTTTATCACAATGCGACAGACTGCATTATGACAAAGAGGGGCAAATGTAGACACATAAAAATGACCTAGACCCACAGGTTCTTCTTCTAACCCTAATTAGGACATTTTAATTATGTCCCTAACTCACTTCCAATTATTAATTAGATAATTCTTAATTATTTAATTAATTCATGTCCCTTTCTATTCTTCTTGATTATTAAATAAATAATTTTTATTTATTTATCTAATGCGTCACTAATTGTCTAAAGTCCTCTTATAATTAAATAAATTTCTTAATTTATTTATTTAATTATGTCACTAATTAAGTCCTCTTCTTCCTAAAATTAAATAAATTCTTATTTTTTTAATTCACCTTCCACTATAATTAAATAATTATATTTAATTTTCTAATTATTCATTAGCCTCTTCTCTCCTAACTTAAATAAATTTTTTTTATTTAATTTGGTTCACTTTCCTAAATTTTAAATTAAATCTTTATATTTCATTTAAAAGGTTCTATTTGTCACATTCCTTTAATAATTAAATAATATCTCTATTATTTAATATTCCACCTAAATTAAATAACCTTTTATTATTTGGTTTCTTCTAAATCTTATTTATTTAAAATAAGTCCTAACACCCAAATTAAATAATTTTATTATTTAATTCCCCATCTTTTATTGTGCTGATTTTAAATAAATTTATTTATTTAAAATAAGTCTCATTTAAATTCCCTTCTTTAGTAAATAATTTAATTTAAATTATTTACTGTCACATGACCCCACCTTTTTTGAATTAAAATAGTTTTTAATTCAAAAAGTCAACATCCCCTCTTCAATTAAATAATTTTAAATTATTATTTGATTCTCTAGCAACTTCATTTTGTGTGCCTTGTCACATGCATTGTCAACCCTTGATTTGATTTTTCTAAAAATCAATCTTGTCCATTCATTTCAAATTTAACCTAATATTGACCTAACCCTAATTGTGGGTTGTCATGTTGAATCTTGTCCACAGATTCTAGGGCATTTATCAGTCTTTAATCTCACCCGTCCATACGAAATTGCATTTTCTATAAAATGTCAATTTTGTCTTCATTTTGAGATCCCTGGCTATCCATTATTATCTCTTATCATCTTCCATTTTTAATAGCTTTAGCATTGTTATTCTCATTTATCATAGCATATTTAGGATTTCATTTGACATATCATAGACATTGTAGATGCTTACTAGTTGCAATAGGGCATAGTATTGCATTTAGTTGCCAAATCCTTCAATATTTGCTTAGGGCTTGTCATTTCTATTGGCTTGCTCTTCTTAATCTGAGGGCAAACAATTTATTTTCAGCAAATTAAGAAGGTGTAATGGAGGTTAGTCATGGAGGATGAAGACAATCTATGAGATTGTTCATCTATTCTTTTGCACTCCATTACCTACTTTGGGTTTTTATATTTATGCATATTACATTGCTAAACCTAGAAATTTCCCACTGTTACAACAACATATACAACTAACAAGTTTTCAATGATGATATTGACCTTCTAAAGTTTCTTCATTGCATAGACTAGTATGAGGTACATGAGATTGACTTCAATGCTTTTGTGGAAGAAGTGGATGGGAATCAAACTATATTTGGGAAGGAAGTTTTGTAGCTTAAAACCAACAAGCTCCCCAAAGGGCTTGTGGCATTATAAAGAGAGTATGATGGTAATGATCGCTCTCTCATGAAGCAAACACTAGTCAAGAGAGAAGATATTGAAGAAATAAATATAGGAACTAAGTTAGCACCAAAAAGGGTCTACATTGGAAAGAAGATAAGTCCAACCATCAGGGGAATGTTGATTGCATTATTGAGGAAATATAAACATGTGTTTGCTTGGTCTTATGAGGATCTTAAGACATATAGATAATATCTTTTCCAGCATGAGATTCCACTTAAACCAGATACAAATCCATTTAGACAAAGGCAGAGGCCTATTAACCCAACTTTGAAACCTAAGATGCAGGTGGAATTGGAAAAACTTAGGGATGGAGGTATTATTTTACCCAATAGACATTCAACATGGGTTTCAAATATGGTTCCAGTAAGAAAGAAAAGTGGGGATATTAGATTATGTGTAGGTTTTAGGTATCTAAACGTTGCCTCCCTTAAAGATAATTACCCTCTCCCAAATATGGAGGCAATATTGCACAAAGTAACAGGATGTGAGCTACTATCAATGATGGATGGATTTTTTGGATATAACCAGGTTAAAGTCAAAGAATCTGAGCAATACAAGACATCATTTACTACACCATGGGAGACATAGGTTTATGTTAGAATGTCATTCTCTCACAAATGTAGGGGCCACTTTTCAAAGGGCCATGGATGTGGTATTTGTAGATCTGATTAATGCTATCATGGTGGTGTACTAGGATGATCTTACTACTTATTCCAAAAGGACAGAGGATCATGCAGGGAACTTGGAGAAGATATTTATCAAAGATTTGGAATATGGTATTAGTCTTAATCCTAACAAATGTCACTTTTCTATTACAAAAGGTAGCTTTTGGGACATATTGTATCAAAAGATGGGATTAGAATAGACCCTGAGAGAGTAGATGCCAGAGATAAAATCCCCATTCCCAAAACTGTCAAAGCAATCCAATAATTTTTTGGTCAAATTAACTTTGTTAGGAGATTTGTATCAAATTTTGTTGAGATTGTTAAACCTATATCCAAGATGCTGAAAAAAGGAGAGAAACTAGATTGGACTACTGAAGCTATGGAAGCCTTTATATCTATCAAAAGAGTTATCAAAGAAGCTCCCATCCTAAAGTCCCCTGATTTTACCAAACCTTTTTCAGATATTTTCTTTCGCTTCATTTCAAACCATAGCAGTTGTTATGTTACATAATAATGATGAAGGTCATGAGCAACCTGTATCTTTTTTCAGCAAATCTTTGTAGGGGTCAGAATTGAAATATGATATTATGGGAAACCAAGCCTTTGCATTGGTCAAAGCAGCAAAAGCTTTCAGACCTTATCTTGTTGGAGCTAAAGTAATTGCTTATGTCCCACATGCATTTGTGAAAGATATCCTGGTACATACAGAGGTGACAGGGAAAAGATGCAAATGGATTAATAAAATCCAAGAGTTCAATATGGAAATTCAGATTACCAAGTTGGTAAGAGGATAGGGTTTGGCTAGGCTAATGGTAGAAACAAACATTGAAGCAAATCAAATCTGCAATATAGAAGGTGAGGAGAATGCAGTTGCAAGTATTGAACATACTTCTTGGTACACAAATATAATGTATTATCTTAGGCACATGAAATTTCTTGAGGGGTTGAATGATAATCAAAAGAGAAATTTGAAGCTGCAAGCATCTAAGTATATTTTTATTGAAGGGCATTTATTTTGGAATAATAGGGATGGAATGTTGTTGTTGTGTCTAGATGAATTACAAGAAAAACATGTCTTGAGGGAGATGCATGAAGGGGTGTGTGGAGGCCATTATTATGCCAAGACCACTGCACATAAGATTCTTAGAGCTGGTTATTACTGGCCTAAAGTGCTTAATGACTCTTTTACACATGTAAAGAAATGTGAGGCTTGTCAGAAGTTTTCAGGGAAATTGAAGTATCAAGGAGCCTTACCACTTAGACCTTTGCAGGTAGAATCCCTTTTCCACCAATGGGGAATTGACTTCATTGGAGAAATACAGGAAAATTCAAGTGGAGGAAATAGATGGATATTAGTAGCTATAGATTATTTTACTAAGTGGGTGGAGGCAATTCCAACTAAACAAGCAACAAGCAAGGTAGTGGTGAACTTTCTAATGGAGAACAACATAACTAGATTTGGCACACCGGTAAGAGTGATCACAGATAATGGGATGTGTTTTAGATCTAATGAGTTCAGAGATTTCTGCAATACATACGGCATTATTATTTATTATGCTGCCCCATATCATCCACAAGAAAATGGTCAAGCAGAATCAAGTAATAAAAGTATTTTAAGGATAATAAGGAGGTTGTTAGATACAAATAAAAAGGCAAGGGACTCAAAGTTGAGAATGGTTGTGTGGGCAGATAGGATTGCAGTAAAAAGACAATTGGAAAGTCTCCATTTGAATTGGTATATGGAATGCAAGCTAGGATGCCACTGCAAAATCTTTCACCAGTTTATAAATTTATTCTGCAAGAGGATTTGGATGTTTTTGAACCAATGGAGGAAAGAATGGAGCAGCTTGCAGAACTCGATGAAATAAGGAGAATGGCCTAGAAGAAAAATGTGAAGCTGCAATCATAGATGAAATATATTTTTAATAAAAAAGGCCAAAGATCAAAAGTTTGAAGAAAATGATCTAGTGTTGATGTGGAATGCTTGATGTCAGGATAGGGGAAAGCATGGCAAGTTTGAAGCTTTGTGGTTGGTTCCTTTTGTGATCATTGGCAAAGGAGGGGAGGACTCTTATTATTTGAAGAATATGTCAAGAGAGGATTAGGAGTTGCCTGTACATGGGCAGTTCCTAAAGCATTTCTTCTCTTGAGGAGTACCAGATGATTAAGGATGGTCAGTGCATGGGAAATTCTTAACAAACCTCTTTAAACATTCTTTTTCCATGCACAGTAGTTTAGGAATTCAAAAGGGGCTGGGACTTTCTAGTACATGGACAATCCCAGAATTCCCTCATTGAAAATAAAGTTTTCTTTCCATGTACAATAGTGTAGGGTCATTTCCATCCTCCATTTTCTGTCTCCTTCATCTTTCCACTTCTTCCATTTTTTGCCTCCTTCATTTTTCATATCCTTTGGTGTCTTGGTCTACTCTCCTAGGGATATTCTGCATTCTTGTAGTGATTAGCAAATCACGCATCCCCAACAAGAGCCACTGTTAGAACCAGAATTTATAGATAAAGTCTAGAGGCTTTTATCCATTTGAACCCAAATTTTTGCTATCTTTTTTATGAAAAATCATTTTACCGCCATCCATAATGCCAAAAATTCCTTTTACCACCATAGCATTACTTTAGCATTCATCCTTCATAGCCTTGACCTTATACCTCCTTACCGCAACCCTTTGTAAAACGGTTCACGGTATGGTGATTAGCAACAGTTAAGGTAGCCTTTCACTGTCACACCACGGAGGGACAAAGCAAGACCTACGATAGAGTGGTATTTTTGAAGACAACTACCATACTACAGAGGGTCAACAAGCAGCCCACCATAGAGTGGTATACACGAGAGTAATAAAACAAAGAAGATATTGCTATACCGTGGTAGGTCAAAATAGTGCCCGCAGTAGAGTGGTGGAGGTGACAGTCAAGGAAGATCACGCCATGATACCACAGGAGGACAAAATGTAGTGCACGGTAGGGTGGTAGAGATAAATGTGGGGAAGAGACCGCCATACCACAGAGGGTTAGAATGGTGCCTGTGGTAGAACAGTGGAAATGACAATGAAAGGTAAGCCACCGCAGTACCATGGGGAGGTGAAAGACAGACCGTGATAGGGCAGTATACGGGGGTGTAACATAAAATGTCATTATAGTATTGTAATAGTGGAAATGATGGCACGAGGTAATGCGGTAAAGAGCCATTGTGTTTTATTATTGTTAATATCTTCCAATTATGTTTTATTTTCATTATCAAACGACGTGAACTTTGGTTTGAGGATTTTTTCCTCTCATGAGAATGCGAACAGACTAGAACCAAAAGGTGCGAGGGATTTTCTGAAAACAAAAAAGGGGGAGATAGATAATGAATTGGGGTTAGAAGTTAGAACAGTTAGAAAATAGGAGAAAATAAAAAATTTGGGGATGCATATAATGTTCAAACTTTTCTAAAGCAAAGTAATGGAGATAATGTTTTAAACTGGGGAAATCATTTTTTGGTGTTCAGTTGTTGTGATGCAATTATTTCTATTGTTTATCTGGTTGTCTCCAACTTGAGGTCTTTTAATCATTTAAATCAATATATCAAGTATATTCCTAATTTATTAGAGTGCATTTTCATTTTGTGTGATTTAATTAATTGGTGTCTACAAGTCAGATTTAAATTCTTTTGAATGAATCATAGTGATTAAGGATTTCTTTTGGATAATTGAAGAAGAACCTGGTAAAGAAATATTCCAATAAATTTATTCAAGTCATAAATTTAGTGATTTTTTATGCCAGTCATAGAACCTCATTTTTCAAAGTTCCTAGCAACTCAGGTTATGCCAAAATAGGGAAACACATATCAATCTTGATTTTTGACTCCATTTCCCATGTGGATAGAAAGAACTGATCGGTCATACCCTAGAAAATAAATTTCATAAAAAAAACGTATATAAATACTTTCATTTTATGCAGTAGGAGTAGTTATTAAGATTTCATCTATCTCATTCCTAATTTCCATTGTGGATAGATCGATCAAGTAGGAAACATATGGTTTAAGTCTGCTTCATTTACATAGGTACACCCGCCTAGGTTTAGCAGAGCCTAAAGAGTAGAAGGTTCAAATTTGCTATTTTGCCTTGTATGTTAGCCAGAAAACATTGTGAGAGCTTGGCAACCTCTCATGGTTTAAACCTACATTTTTGAGTCCTAACAGGTGGCTGTTAGGAAGGCAGAGTGTTATTTCCTCTCTTACAAGTTCCTATTGAGGTGGTTCTTGTTTGTGTGGGTGAGTGGTGACTTTGGTTTGGAAGGGTTTCATTTTATCCACTCCTGTAGAGGGGAGCCCTCTCCTTTTGAGGTGGAGCTTAGTTTGGTTTTCTTGGTGGGTGGGTGCTGCAAGTTGACAAATGTTGTTCTTTGTTCAACTTTATTATCCTTCTTCGATGTGCCTTCTTTTAGTGGTTAGTTCATTGATGTCTGGCTAGTCTAATTTGGCTTGGTTGTTGTTATTTGTGCTTCTATTGGGTGAAACCCTCCCCGTTAGAGGTGATGCTTGGTTGGTCGGTGAATTTTTAAATTTGGTTCTCTACTGGTGAGGGTGTTTCTTACCACTCTATTGATAGGAATCTGGTAGGCTCAATTCTAGCTAACTTGAGCAAAAGAAATGTTGTAGACCAGCTATTGTAGGTGGTTGATGGCTTGGTTGATCTTGGTAGTCTCCAATGCTTGATAGGTTATGGTTTGTTCCTTGGATCAGAATATTTCTCTGTAGCTTCGTATGATTCTTACCACTCTTTTGGTAAGAAAATGTTAGGTTGTCTATTGTCTTATTTGAGCGGAAGGTCTATTGCTGCCCATCTGTGGCAAGTGATTTGTGGCTTGGTGGTTTCAAGGAATCTCTTGGGCTTGCAGTATTGTGGGTTGGTTCTAGTTCAATAGGACTCATTTTTATCCTAAGTGGTCGGTTACTCCTGGTTATGGCACCAAGTTTCGGTCGCTAGTCGGTCTTTGTCTTAGGACTGTTGTTGGTTCTAAGTGTGTTGTTGCTCCTGGTCACTGCTAACTAGGTGCTATCTGATTTTTTGTTGTTCTATTGTGATGTTTCCATTGGTATTGTTTCTTTGGCATTGTTTGTGTTTGTGCTATTTGGAAGTGCCCTTCTCTCTATTCTGTAAAAGGTTCTTCATCCTTTCAAAACCTCACTTACCTTATAAAAAACAAAATTACAAAATCCTCAAATTTTGGATCTATCAAACAATATTTTTTTAGGGGTTATTCCAAACAACTTTATGAAGTGAACTACAATGGAAAATCAATCAGAAAACACAAAAATCCTAGAACAAACATATGATGATTTCTATTTAGGTTCAGAGGGACTAGAAGAATATATAGATAACATAATTGTTAAGAATAAAGGACGAGATATGCAATTTGTGAAATTTTTGAGATTAGTAAAATGTCTTGACCTCTCCAACAATAATCTATCGGGAAGCATTCCTGAGAACATTGGATCTCTCAAAGGTTTGATTATTCTCAATATTTCAAGAAATCATTTCATTGGCATGATTCCTAAATCTATTGAAGAGATGACACAACTAGAATCACTTGATCTTTCACAAAATATATTATTTGGGGCTATTCCTACTAAGCTGCAACTTCTAACATCCTTAAGTTACTTCAATGTGTCCCATAATAACCTATCAGGGATGATACCACAAGGAGGACAATTGATATTCAAGTATTTAATAGGCAAACCAACTATGAACCATTACAAAAAAAATGGGTATAAGCAATGGGCTATGAAACCACTTATAATGGACCAAAATTCATCAACATGACCCCTCATACTCCATAGCTAAAATGTACCCTCATGTCACACCAAATATGGAAAGGTGTGGAACATACAAATTCTACAACACATATCCAAAAAATATTCCACTTGTATTAAAATAACAAGAGATATGCATAAACTACATATATATAGAAAATATAGTTATTTATCTTTTTATATAAGCAACTTAAAAAGTTTGCATGATTTATATATGCTCTCACAAAATCACTACATTCTTACAAATCTAGATCAAGTTAAGCCACCTAACTATCAAACTAAAGCTAAAACTACTGACTCTCTAAAAAACTACTAGATGAATGATTATTTATCTATTCATTAACCCTAGCACTCCATGTTGGTAGATACTAGTGGTATGCCATACCACCTCATATGATATTATAATATGTGTCTTCTCCTCTCATTGATGCATATATATCTCATATATCTTCCTCTTACTCATCCATGTACTTATGTTCTTATCTTTGTCTTTTCCCTTCCTTATATAGGCTGAATTCCTTTTATGATGTCATTTCCTTATATTCCTTCACACTCTTAACTATTCTCTTCATGAATTTTCCTTATCCTTTATATATTTATCCTTATTGTAGCTTATTCAAGAATGTTATGGTGTGTTTAAGGGTATTAAATATTTATATGGCCCATATATGGGTCTAGAAGTGATCTAAATAATAGAGTCAAGGTTGTGTAATGTTGCACAACCTCCTATATATATGTACATAATCTCTAACACTCATAAGAAATACTTCAATTTAATTTTTGTATGGTGTAGTATTGCACAACCTTCTTATGTGTATCTGTAGGATGTATCAACTATGCTTGTTGAATACTACAAACAATTTGTGGTATATCATAACATCATATGAGTGGTACGACACTATTTGTGGTACCAATTATATACACCCAAAAATGACTAATGTATTTTCATCTTATCATTTCATCATTATCCTTATCATTTATTCTATCTATAATCAATTAAATAATTATTAGTTATTATCTATCTAATTAAGCTAAAATTTTCCTCTTTTCATCCATAATATTTAAATAGTTTTTAATTATCATATTTTTTCATATCTACATTAATTAAATAATTTTAATTATTTAATTAATTCATTATTTATCATTTTCCCTCATAAATTAATTAAAATTAAAATTTATTTTATCTTTGATCCTCTATAATTAAATAATTTTCAAAAACTATTTAATTAGCTAGCACTCTTTTAAATATTTTCTTCATATATATATATATATATATATATATATATATATATATATCCAACTATCATTTTGAATTGAATAAATTTATTTATTTAATTCTTCTAACTTTCCCTCCATCAAATTCAAATTTGGGTCTTACCCTCTCTTGAATTTTCCTATCCATTGATCTTGCAAATTAATCTCCACCATTAATCAAATGTCAAGTGAAACATATAAATAAGAAGCTTCCATTTCATTCAAAACCCCTAGCACTTTTATCATCAAAATCTCCCAAGCACTCTCATGATCAAATCTTAGTACTTTTACTATCAAGCATGCATCTATCAACTATCATTATCAAGAAATCATCTATCAAGAATCCATTATCAAGCATCAAGCCTTCATTTTATCATGTTGATATCAAGGTTATGCTAAAAAATTGAGATCAAATTTACATCAAGAATTCAAGTATTTATCAAAGAAACAATAGAGCAATCTTAGGTGGTCTATTCTAAGGTATTGGTGTTTATCATTTGATTTTATACATAGATCTTAGGCTTTATTGAGTGATTGTTAAAGTGTGAATTTTGTACTTTAATTCATTATTTCTATTTTTTATTCACATTATAATCATCCTTATTTTTGGCACGTCTAATGGGACCCACATCTCTATTAGATCTTTATTTTTTTGAAGGTTTTTCTAACCCTATCCTGCTTGTTTTTAGCTCTTTAATACAAAAAATGTTTTTGGAGCTAACTTTTGTAGGTTGAAGGCAAAACGTTAGGGTTTCGAATATTTCATCATATCTTTAAAACGACTACAAATTTTTCTACATAATTTTTACTAAAGGTGTTGGATCATCTCAAGACGATCCAATAAAAAAATTAGGTTTAGATCATGAATATTTGGTGAGTTATTGGCATTTTAGGTTTTTTCATAAATCTGATTTTTATGTCATGAATCAGAGACTTTTTTTTATAAATATTTTTTACTTTTGGAAAACTCTCAAATTTAAAGGGTTTTGTTCTTTGTATTTTAATTTTTGAGGTCAAAATAGTGACAAAAACCATATATTTGGCAAATATGGTTTCACCATAAATCTTCTTTTTAGGGCACAAATTAGGATTTTCTTTAGATATTTTTACATTATTGGAAATCTCTCATAATTTTAATAGGGGTTTATTCTTTGCATTTTCAATTTTGGGACTAAAAATACTGTAAAATAATTGGATCTAGTTTGACTAGGTGAAAACAAAATAAAATGAAATTGTAACCTTGTGATGAGCATATCTTTTTATAAATATCTATTTTCTGCATTATAGCATTATTTTTGGATCTCTACAAGAGTTTTATTATCATTTCTAAAATTATAAGGAATTCATTGGTGCTATCATTGTTTTCCTTCGACTATCTTTTTTTGTATGTTTGCACACATTTTAAATTGGGGCTTAAAAATTATCATTCACATTTTGATTTGGGATCTAAAATTAACCATTTTATTTTAATCCCCAAGATCTACTTATGTATTCTCTCCTCTTTCACTTTAGAGTGATCTTGAGGATCAAAAATAAGTGATCTAACTTTTCTTTTCTAGGCTTGTTTGTTGGTCTTTGTGTGAAAATATTGAAAATTCAAAGGTTGTAAAATTTAGTTTGCATCTCTTCATATTAGATCAAATTATCTTCTCAAATTTAGTGTTGGACTCCATGTACCTTCGTTCTATTCATGATTTCTATCTTAAATTTTTTAATTAATCATTGTTTATTTATCATTTTTTGTATCATTTCTTCAATCAATATATCTTGATGTGTCTTCCTCTCATTGGAAGTTGGGCTAAAATAAATCTCACATATAGATTTGGGCTCTAAAATTAAAAAAAGTGGCTTTTAAATCCCAAATATCTACTTATGCATGCTCTCCTCTCACACCCAACAGTGATCTTAAGGATAAAAAATAAGTGATCTTGTGTTTTTTTAATTTTTAGAGGGACTTCCTAGAGAAGTGATCACTCTAGGGGGTGACCTCAACTCCTGAGTTTCAGTGGAGTATAAAGAGTGGGGTGGATTGAAATACATGCCTCTTGGAAGTGGAATCTTGTCAATCTAGATGAAGCCTCTAAGAACTTTATACCTTAGAGAAGTGAAGGTAGAGAGTGGGTTACCCTCTCCTCCTAAATATTTGGAATTATTCCCTTTCATCTAACAATTAGGACATGTACCCTTGTGGTATATCTTGAGGATACCCCTAGTTGAGCTTGTAAAGCCTAGTCAAAAGGTATTGACCATACCCACTTGAGTAGGCTTGTTAATGTGTCTTACACATGTTTGATTGTTTAGATCACCATCTCCACTTGAAATTGAAGGAGATCTATATCCATTCAAAATTGAGCCTAGGAAATTATCTTTTTCATTATATCTTTATGTGTTTCTAATTTTTGAATAAATTACAAAAAATCAAAAATTATGATATTGCTATCAAGATTCAACCGTGTAGTTTTCAAGTCAAACTCATTGAACCATGATTCATGAGTAGTGGTTCACAAGAACCCATCTCTCATGATAATGAATGGTCCACTTAGCACTCATTGCATCTAGGTGATGCTCACAGAGGTGAAGCACTGGTCCATCCCGGGATGTCACCCATCCCAAAACTGCTCCAGCTCAAGCGTGCTTAACCATGGAGTTTCCCGCAAGGTTAAGCCCACTTAGCTTGCTACCCCATTTGTAAAACTCTGTGGTTAAGTGTGCTTGAGCTGGAGCAGTTCTGGGATGGGTGACCTCCTGGGATGGACCAGTGCTTCACCTCTATGAGCATCACCTAGATGCAATGAGTGCTAAGTGGACCATTCATTATCATGAGAGATGGGTTCTTGTAAACCACTACTCATGAATCATGGGTCAATGAGTTTGACTTGAAAACTACACTGTTGAATCCTGATAGCAATATCATAATTTGACACACTCTGGAAGAAACCTCCCACTTATCAAATCAAAAATTATTATAAATTAAAACATTCCAAAACAAAGAAAAAATCAAAGGTAAAATATCAAATTATCATAAGTATCAAACTATCAAATAAATAAAGCTTAAATAGATCTTTCATTGGCATTATTTCATTTTTCTTGATAAGATTTGTGGAGTGGGCAACATTTTGATTTCTTGTCTTATCATTATCAAAGTTTATCAAAGTTTAAATTGTACACTACAACAAATCCCTGTGATTAGCTCCCTTTTTTGCTTCCACTCACTGTTTCAAAGTATTTTTCTCCATTTTTTAAAAAAATTTGGTGCTATTTGTCGGGTCAGTGCTATTTTTGGCATTTATTACATCAACGAGAACAAGCAAACGCTAAATTCGGTGAAAATTAGTGCTGAATTTTATGCCACATTTAACGTTGAATTCAATGCCAAGTTTAGCACTAAGCCTAACGCCAATCATAGCGCTAAGTTTTTGTTGATTTTAGCTCTCGAGTGTAGTGCCAATAATAGCACCTAATTATATGCCTACTTTGGAGCGTACTTTAGATCCTAGTCTCTCGCCAAGTGTAGCACCCTATTTTTTGGTTGAATTCATGATTGATTGGTCCTATGTGCATATCTTAGGGATTAGAACATATTGAATAAATAATGTCCATAGCACTAGAACATATCGATGGAATGGAACACAACGTCCCACCGATGGAGTGATACATTGAACAGTAACGAAGTTCAACATGTGATGAAAGTATATCAAGGGAAAAAAAGGCTATTGGGACAACATAAATTTTGGTTTCCCCAATGCAATGATAAAAGGCTGAAGGCATCGAAGGAAGTGACACTTATCAGTGGAAGGCTAACAAAAGTATCCCCGATGACTTGATAAGACCATGAACCGTCAAGTAAATGTTAAGGATATCGGAGGAACTAGGGCACATCGAGGAGACATTATCTAGCATCCCGCCAATACCCCAAAAGGAAGGAGTTCATCATGAAGAAGGTGGTTATGAGTAAAAATGGAATCATGGTCTCGTCGATGCAATGATGATGATTTTTTTTGACTAATGTGACGTCTCATTTATATTGTTGAGATATTCAAAATAAATGATCTTCCTTATGACAAGATTGATAGCAAGTGGAGTGTTTATGAGCTAGATTTGAGTGAATTATACCTCAATTTGATCACATATTTTCATTAAGACTTGAAAAGGATTTGTTGGACGTAGGAGCAGAGTAAAGGAGGTTGGGAAATCGTCATTACTGCACAGCTTAGAATAGTGAAAGTGAATCCAAGTAAGTATACAAAAAATGATGAAGAAGTTGCTTCTATAAAGACTTATAAGAAAATTGAACAATGGAAGAAAGCTCAGAAATTCCAAAAATTAAGAAAAAAAAAAAAAGAGAAAACACTTCTAAACCAATACTTAATTGACCAATTTCAGGGGTTAGGGTTGAGACCTAAAAGGAGTGCAGCGACAAATCCTTCCATGGATAAGTTATGGCACAAGAACAAAGGTTTAGGAGATGTGTGGACACCACGGTGGGGATATGACCTATTCATATACCATTATAGGAAACAATATAGATTTCAACCAGTCTGCAACCCGTGGAGATTGAACCTAGGAAAATTATTGGTACCCAATGTGTTTGTTAATAAAGAGCTAGTTAAAGCTCTAGCCAACAAATATGACCCTAAAAGAAGAGCTATTCAATCACACGATGGCTCTGACATTCTCATTATCTCCAAAGATCTCATTTCTAATGTTTTTCAATTGGAATGATCTTTGAATTTACCATTTACATTCAAAGACCCTCTAATAGAGTACCATCACATGGACACAAGCTATAAAAGATGGAAGCTACCACTACATAGGCCTAGGGATGAAGGTAGCTAGCTCAGAAGGTTTTCTAGTAATGATAACCCTCCATTTCATGAGGATTTATTTGAAGAATATTTTCAATATACATATTATTCAGCTGGACAAGTGTTAGGAGTAGAGGTCCCACCCCTCATGTCAATTGTCCCAATGGTCCTAGCTATAGACATACAAAGTAAAGATTCCAGACCATTTGACTATGTCGGTTATTTAGCCAATGCTCTAAACTAGGGGTTGGCAAGGATCAAAATCAATAGTGATAGCATTCATGATTTCAAAAATTACTCTTTGTTTATGCATTTGCTTCTACATGAAGGACATGTTAGAAGGTTTTGGGGAGAAGAATTAAGGATAAGAGATTTAGATGAAAGTAGGAATTATAAACCTATACAAATGTGGACTTTCATATGGGATAGTAGATGTGGTAGATCACACTATCTATACTTTGAGGAATATTATGTCAAGCCATTGTTGAAATTGTTGGGTCATACATGTAATTTTAACCTATCCCCAAAAATACATAAATTCTTGAGACCAAAGGAAAGGACCCCAGGAAAAATGTAAATCATAACTGGGGGGATTGGTATGCATTTCTTGATTGCACTGTTATTAGAGTCTATCAGTTTGAAGGAGCCCCAAATCTATTGCCAAAAATAGTTCCAAATAGAATAGGCTATTTGGAAATTGTGAGACAATTGGCTAAATCTAATGTAAAAAATATTAAGAGATACAATAAGCAGTCTATCATGCCTAAAACTTTTTTCTTTGGAGATTTTACAGTAGTCACCAGTGAAGGGTATGAAGAAATTGATACAAATTTGCAAAATACAATTTACCGTTGGGTAATGAAAGAAATAATTTTGATACAGAGGGTTTTATTCACAAGGAAAAATTGTCACAAGGAATATCATGGTATGAAAACCAATTCTTTGTTGATGATGTAATAATAAATTGTGATGAGGCCTCAACAAAAGACAGGATGACTACATATAACAAAGTTTTGCTTTCTGAGACCTAGAAGAAAGGAAATGCCCCATTCTATTTAGGGGCATTTAATGAAGTACATGATCCTCTGGAAATAATTGAGCAGCTCATCACTCATGTGGATGAGCTAATAAAATATGTACCCTTAGATGTATTTGGAGCACCTCAGACAACTTATTCAAGAATGCAGGCTGAGGACATAGAGCCTCTTGATTACATACCCTCACAACCTCCTCCAGAAATGAACTTCTTTGCTAGATACAACCATGAGTGAAGAAGATGAAGAAGAGAGTGATGAGGATGATGATGAGGTCAAAAAAATAAGCACCCCTATAGTTACAGAATATGAGCCACCTCTAGAATGAAAAATTATCAAATTGGAAGCATCAGATGAACTCTCTGATGACATGAGAGTCAAGGCCAAGCAAGAATTTATTTCTTGTAGTGATTTTGTCAAGAATTCTGAATTTAAATTGTTTTTTATGAGCATAAAGGAATAATTCTAAGATAAAGGATGAAACATATCACTCCTGAGCAAGAGACAACTACCTTGGAAGAGTTGAGAAAAGAAATAGACAAAGACTTAGAATCTATCACCTCCAAAGGGGAAAAGAATTACTTCAAGAGGCTGGGGTACTACTCTTACCAGGATGGGATATCAACTCTGCAATAGTGTTTGAAATTTTTAGGAAAAGAGGAGACCAAACAATGCATCTAACAGAAGAGGCAAGTGATAAAATGTACTCAGGATTAGGGTACAACCCAGATGAAGGCACCCTACTAATTTGGGCATTGTATCCTCAAGATAAAAGGCCCACTCTCATCAGTAATCCAAACCAAGTGTTTGGACATCTTTTGGTCCACAGCGTAGGGGACACTAACCCCATTGAAACAACTGAGCTAAACATAAATGTTGCAAAATTTAGTAAGCCATAGATTGAAAAATTAGTAAAATAAAATGATAAATTAAGGAAGGAGGTGGCTAGTCACAGAGATAAAACATCTTCCTCTTCCATATCAGAATTATATTCCCCATGGTTAGAGAGTGAAAAAATAATATTGGATGCATTAGTAGATGTAGCTTACTGTAAACACTATCATCAGAAGTCTCAAGAGAAATGCAAGGAGACAGAAACAGGAATAAAAACCACTAAATATAATGTTGTGTCTGAGATAATCAAAGAAAGATTCAACAAGATGATGGATCATGTTGATGAATATTGGAAAAAATTTAAGGACAACAATTGTGGAGAATGAAAGATTGCAAATACGGATGATTGAAAAAAGGGAGGAGCTCCAAAATGAGAAATCCATGAAAGGTGAGAAACTGGAGACATACAATAAGCTGGTGGAATCACACAAAAAGTACGACATTAGGCTCAAAGAGGACCTTGACTATTTTGATTTGCATCTTGCAATCCATGATAGCCTTGGAAATCCTAGGGAGAAAGATGATTGGAAGGATGAGCTCACCATGTATCTACATACTATATTGCAAGAAATAAATGACGAAGAGATGTTACAAAATAAACATAAACAACTTGAAAAGATGATGCATGTGGAATATGATATGAAGGGTGCAATTTCCAACATGGAAACTTATGCCGAGGAGGAATACACTCATCATCTCTCTACCATCAACTTGTTCATCAGCCAAACTAGAGATGCAACAAATACATAGGGGCAGCCATTGAAGCTTAAAAACCAACCGACATCATAAGGAAGATACACTCTGTAGGTGGTGCATTATCATGGAGTAGGAGCCTTGAACAGATCTTAAGTGGTCACAGGAACCTGTTGGAAGCTTAACAGATCAATGCATTCATGTGCTAAAGTGTTATGTTTTCATTTATGTTAATTAACTATTTGTCATCAAGCATCATAACTATTTGTTATAATGCATATTATTTAAAAGGAAATATAATGGAGATGACTGATTATAATTCATAATCCATTTTCAATGTTCAATTGTTGTGTCAAATTTTCATGCTTATTTATTGCTTTGTCGTCTTCAAAGTGATCTTTTCAAGTTATTTAAGTCTGCAAGATTTATCAAGGCACATTTTTTGTTACTGTGTGGATGCTTTGATTGGTTTCTGGTTAGGTGTGAATTAAAGTCCTTTCAAATAATTTACTTTAATTAGCTCCTATTAAGGATTAAAAGTCCTTTTAGAGAAATTGTTTTGATTGGTTTCCATCAACTTGAGAATTAAAATCCCTTTCATACTTCAACAATAACTTGAGGAGATAACACTAGGATTATTAAAGAAGAGCACTGTAATATCAATTGAATTAGTATAATGGAGAACATATTATTATTAGAGATTCTCCATGACTGTGTCATCATTCTATATTTTTCTTATTTTTTCCATACTTATTTCTTCTTATATTTGAATGAATATCAGTTATTGAGCCTCAATACTGTGCTTATGTGAATGAATGTGCTGATATAGTAAACATTTATTGTGGATGTTGGTAGAGCTACTAATTTTTTTGAAATTTTGAGCTTATTTTTCCTTATTACATGTTCAACATAAAAATGGAAACTATTTAAAAATAATAAAGTTAACAAATTTGCTTATTTAAATAATTGTGAGTTACGTGCATTAATATTTTATTAAGTTTTGATGGTTTCACGGACATATGCTGATACAAAATGAATGGAAGAAGCATCCAAGTAATCCTTTTTTTTTTGCCAACAATTCATACCAAAGATTGAACAATTTAAGGATATTGCAATAGGTAATTTGTATTGACACAAATAATATTATTGAAACATTTCAAAGTTTAGGCCATAAGAATCATCCTTTTTTAAACATGGAATACAAGTAATTCTAAAAATTTAGAAGTCTTGGTCATTAACATTATTGTCTGCTACAATGTCATTCAGTGTATCATTGTCAATGTTCACATGTTCTTTCAAGTAATCAATATTATCATCATCCTCATCTTGATCTGCATCATCTTCATCATCAATGAAATTTGACTGTAGACCATCTATATTGTTACTAGATGTATTTGGATCATCATTTTCTATACCATCCATATTGTTGTCTTTCATAACATCATCTATCTCTGGATTTTTGTCTTCTTGTTCCTGAACATAACCATCTTCAACATCATCATGGATGTCAAATTCTTCAATGTTCTCTAATCCCTCTCTCTCATTTTGTTGGCCATCATTTTTTTGCTCAATATCCGCTAATGCATCGTCAAATACATGCCTTAATCTTGGATCATAATGAATGACAAACATCCATTTTGGGTCCAAAATATCTTCATAGAAAAATACATGCACATAAACAAAAAACATATATTAGAAGTATGTTATAACAATTTTACTGATTAATAAACACATGTATATATTCACAATAAACTATGAATTAATAGATAAATGATCACTACCGCTTCTTGTTTGAGTTAAAGAAATACTTGCTCACAATGAATTGGTAGAACATAAGGC
The DNA here is from genome assembly GCA_007115665.2 of Sequoiadendron giganteum. Lineage (NCBI taxonomy): Eukaryota > Viridiplantae > Streptophyta > Pinopsida > Cupressales > Cupressaceae > Sequoiadendron > Sequoiadendron giganteum. The sequence goes on along the minus strand of CM021100.1, from coordinate 153,654,656 downwards.
TCCCTATCCTCTGGTAGGAAGCATGAGGAATCTATAGAAAATAATCCACTATGGGTATCATGTCTTTGTGTCCTCTCAAATGCTTCATACCATCTACACTTAAAAATACAACATTTAAAAGAGCAGTAATCCAACTCAATAATTTCTTGTATTTTCCCAACATATTGTAGATTCCCTTCAATTTTATTCTTATATTTTGAGCTTGATCGACTAGATTTCTTGAAGTCAACCATGATGCCACAATCGAAGGATCATCTATTTACATCTACACTTTCTACACGATAATGTCGACCATATGCTTACATTGTTGGATATTTCCTAACCTGTGAAAGACCATTTATTTTAGTGAAAACAAATAAAATGATGAATATTAGAATAGTTAATAGTGTCAAAACTGTAAGGAAACAACATTTTGTAAAATTCCAACTGTACCTTTCTTTCATATCTTCTAGACATGTTGATTTCATCTTTTGTTGTGTTTGAATCTATACCTGCATCTTCTATTTGATTTTGAGTTTGTTCAGTAACCCATTCTAGTGTGCAATCTTTGCCCCAATCCCCAAGAAGATCAGTGGGAAGTGGAGTATTCCTTGGGTTCGATCTCTTAAACTGTCTCCTTGCTTCTAACACTACTTCTCTCTTTTTATCATAAAAATCAATCCATTTGTTCATAAAGTCCATGTGGCACAGAATGAACTTATTGAGTATAGAACTTTCATCTACACCTATTACATGTCAACATGTTTATTTCAAACTCCAAATGTCATGTTGTTAATTTGACAAGTAAATTAATGATTGCAAGAAAAACAACCAAGCTTATCATGAATTTACTTACTAATTTGTACTTCAACACCATTAGATTGTGGTTTTTCTCCATCAATAATATTTAATGCTTGTTCTTCATCCTAGATGTGTGGCCAATCTTAAAAATCCTTACCAAGGAATTCACACAGGAATAAAAATGCTTCATTCAATACATACCCTTCAACCATGCAACCCTTTGGATGTGTCTTTTGTCGGACATATCTTTTAAGAGTTTTCATATACCTCTCAAATAAAAACATCCACCTCATTGATACGACACTCGCCAATTCAATGTCGTCGACTAGGTGTATAATTAAATGGACTTGTAGGTCCATGAAACTTGTAGGGAGCTCCTTCTCAAATACACATACAATTTCTACAATTTCCTTCTTCCACTTTGGCACTTAAGATTTGTGGATCTCCTTGGAGGTCACCCACCTAATGTAAGAATAGTAAATTAGTATGAAACTTTAGTCAAAAATTAAAATGCAATATCATATCTCTATGTCTCTCACACATGAACATTTCATATAACCACATACCTTGTAAATGCTGACAATCGACTTATGGCATTCATTAAGTCAACTGTAAGACAAGAATCCCCCCTTATATGCCAATGGCATGATATGCTATCAAACACATTTATGAAAAGCTCATTAGTATTTTTTTCTCACACAACAAAATATCAAAATATATTTAGTACTTAATCAATGTTACCAGTAAATGTTAAATGATGATATATAATACCTTCATAAAATTATGAAAATCATGTGTTTTAAATCCTGTGATATGTCCATCAACTATAAAAGATATAGCCAATGATGACCCATAACCAGTAGGTGTCCTTATTGAACAAATGACATTTTTTAGTTGGTTTAGCTCTTTTTTTTCAAAGTCCATGGAGCTTTTGCATATCTTTCATTTTCACTATTTGGCCACAAATGTTTTTTTATCAATTTTGGTATGCGAAAGAGTAATATCTCTCCTCGAAGACAAGGTTCCCTTCTCTTTGCCTAATATATGTCAAAATATAGAAGTTGGGACATTTTTGAAGATATGCATAGGATCTAATAGGTGAGATATTAATAGATCCTTCCAGTAAGGGAGCTCATGAAATATGGATTTCCTTTTCATTCCTTCTGGCATATTGACTAGAACTTGTTCTAGTTCTTGAATTGAATCATCTCGATCAAAAAAACCCTCCCAAGATTTCAATTCAGAATCTTCATACTTCTTAAGCCAATCACCTGGACCCATAATCATGGGAGGGCCTCTATTTTCAACTTTTCCATCAAATTGATTCTTTAGGTGATTTCTAAACCTATGATCTAGTGGTATAAAAACCTTGTTGTTTATGTAAATAAATTTATGTAGATCTTTAGAATACCACCCTTGAAATTGTTCTGCACATCTTGGACATGCAAATATCCCCTTTGTTTGAAGCCCTGCAATTCAACAAGTAATGTTAATAACATCAAAAAAATAGTATAAAACTAAGTATGAAAGTTGGGATGAAAATAAATTGAGTATAAATACATAAATATTTTATCTTACCACAACAAACACCAAGTCCTAGGAAATCATGATAAGTCCAACATAGCACACCATACAACATGAAGGACCTATTTGATGGAAGACGTGATATGTCACACAATCTTATTCCTTTCCATAGTAGTTTCATCTCATCAATAAAAGGTGCAAGATAAACATCCATGTTTTTAACTTGATGTTTTCTTGGAACAATGAGAGTCAACATAAGGTGCTCCTTTCTAACACTCATCCATGGGGGAATATTGTACACTATTAATCTGACTGGCCAAACACTATAATTTGATCTTAGGAAAGAGAATGGGCACACTCCATCAATTGCAAGACCAAACCTAATACTACGGTGTTCATCTTTGAATTTTCTTGGCCATTTTTCCTCTATGTGTTTCATTGCTTTGGAGTCAGCTAGAATTCGCATGAATCCATCTTTACTCATGTTCTTTGCATGCCAATCCATCAATTATGCAAGTAACTTGCAACGAAACATTCGTTGAAGTCTAGGTATAGTTGGCATGTGATGTAAAACCTTCTTTGAAACTGTAGGACCTTGTACATTTGTACGATATCTCTTCTCTTTACATACATGGCATTCTACCTTGTTCTGATATTCATCTCTATATAAAATGCAATCATTTTTACATGAATGAATTTTCTTATATTCAATCCCCAACTCAACTAACAATAGACTTGCCTCCCTACAAGTTGATGGCAAGACATTCTCTTTAGGGAATATTTTAGTTTTTAGTGCCTTGTAAGATTGTCAGAGATTAAATCAATTGAATGTTCAACTTATGATGAACATTTTTGATATGCCAATCTATACTAGGACTGTTTATATATAATATATGGTTTTAAAATCCCTTTATGAATTGTGTACACCAATTGACAATGGAAAGTAAGAAATAGATTTCAACTCAATTTAGTAGGGTAGTGAATCCTTTGACTGACCAACTGAATAGTGACTTGATTTCTAATAATATTAATGTGCATGCCAATTGTGAGGTTCTACTTGCACCTGATTTGAACATGGGTGTCTTCACTACTTGCTTGATGGAGTCTTTCAGATTGTTATCATCAACATTACGTTGGTGGTAATTACCCCTACTATCATCGTTATTGTCAGTCATATGATCATTATTGTCATAACTGTTTCCATCCCCAAAGAAACCTGCAAGCATTCCATTCAATCCTTCTTCATGCACTACATTTTCACTATCATCATCAGCATCATTAAGGCTAGGTGGCATCTCATCAGTGTATGCATATCTCATCAGCTCTTCAAATTTCTCAGGTGGTAGCAATCTCTTCAAACTTGCTCTTTCCACCCTAGTATTGTTTAAAGGATGGTTTGGATCGTCCCGTCCAAATATTAATAACCTAGTTGGATCATGGGTATTAGTATTTTCTTCATCAACATCTTCTACCTATCAACAAACGCAAGCATTATTTAATGTTTGGCAACAATTGGATAAATCATAAATGTATCCATTTCAAAGAAATATAATCAAATATGGCTTAAAAAATAAAAATAAAAATTATATGAACATATATACATCAATTGAATAATGGAACATTATTTTATAGACTACCTTTTCTATACAATAATTTAAATAAAACACAATTTTAACATAGTTTATGAAACATCATTCCACACTCATTTATTATTCTTTGGTTTTCTGCCCTTAGGAACATCCTTAGGGAGACCTTGTTCTTCCCTTTTATTTCGCGCAGGAGTGCATTTTAAGAAGGGTTAATCAATCAAAAACTTATCCCCAATGGTAAGGTCCTTAATAACCTCAATCATATCAATCTGTCAACCTCTCTTTCCATATGTCCATCTTTATCATTTATAGCCTCAACAAATTGACAGTTCGGTCTTACATTAGGGTCCCTTCCCTTACTACTATTTATAAATATTGCAATATTTTTGTGTGTGTATGCACATCCATCTATATACATAAGATTACCTCTATTAATTTCTTTTCCACTTTCCAATTGGAGATGATGTGTATACATATTCGAATTTAGACCATATGCTGACATGCTAGGTTTATATTCTACTAGCATTCTCCATTCACCACTGTAATATGATGGACCATAATATGGCATTAATCTCCTAGTGGTTTGTTCTAAATTGATGAATATTAGAGGGTCGTATCATGTAGTTGTATCCCCAAAATTGAAACACCTCATACACTCTAGGTAGTTGTTGATCACTAGGCCAAGTGCAATATAGCCGACGATCAAATGTCTCTTTGTAAATTGATCTCAAACTCAGGGGCAAGTCATCATCTCCATCACATTCATTCTCATAGGGTATGTAGTCCACCTTCCCCCTGTCTTTAAGCAAATTATGCATCTTTAAAATGGTTCTTGTTTTGTGACTTGTTTTCATCAATTCCTCATCTTCTGATCTGGTATATTGGCACATATTTTTGTTAGATGTATCATCTGATAAATTATCATTTCTCTCTAGGCTAGAATTCGATGATCCAGGAAACTTTAAACCAAGAACTTTATCCTGCAAGTATCCATTGAGAAAAAAATTAGTTATTTAAATAATATAAAACAATGTTTAAATGAATTAGTATACATGTTATTTATATCAAATTGGAAAATTTCTTACCACAATTCCTATTGTATTTAAATCGACTGTAGGAGGCATACTACCGACTAGAAGCTCATCATATATGTAATGTCTTTGTAAAATTTCTCATTTGAATTGTTTCTTTCCATGACATACAGAACATCCACAAACAACAATTTTCTTAAAGTATTCATCCCATGTACTATAGTCTTGACCAACCTCTTGTTCAGTGCAATAATTTGTTGTGTCTAGAAGATCCATTTTCATATCCTCTTCCACCCACTATCGTTTACATGATTTACCAGTTTTAGGTCCACGTCCACGTACATATCTTCTTCTTTTGCTAGTTGAACACTCAGGCTCTGCATTTACTCCAATCTCCATCTAAAATAATCAATAACATGCATTAATTTAAGTCAATATTGGATAATACATTATAAATTTCAATAATACTGTAAAAAAAGATGGATGTATCACAAAATGCCATAAGATCATTTTTTTCTAAGTTAAGTCAAAATTTCAGTACCTAATATCCCGCTTCATCCATTTTGTCCTCATTTGATATGACACGATCTGTTGCAATGGCCTTGTCTCACCCCTATAATAAACAACATATTAAATAATTTTTTCTACACCAATTATATCATTTCAATGAATATTCTATCCAACACAAAACCTCACTTTAGTCATAGATTTTCTCAAAGTATTCATCCCATGTACTATAGTCTTGACCAACCTATTGTTCAGTGCAGTCATTTGTTGTGTTTGCAAGATCCATTGTCATATCCTCAAACACCCAATGTCCTCTACATGATTTAACAATTTTAGGTCCACGTCCACGTACATATCTTTCTCTTCTGTTAGTTGAATGCTCGGTCTCTGCATTTTCTCCAATCTCCATCTAAAATAATCAACAACATAAATTAATTTATGTCAAGATTGGATAATAAATTATACATTTTAGTAATGCTATGAAAAAATATGGGCATATCACGAAATTCCATCAGATAATTTTTTCATAAGTTAAGTCAAAATTTGAGTACTTGATGTCCCACTTCAGCCGTTGTGTACTCCTCATTTGACATGACATGATATGTTGTCATTGCCTTGCCTCACCCCTATAATACACAACATAGTAAATAATGTTTAGTACACCAATTATATCATTTCAATGAATATGTTATCCAACACAAAACCTCACTTTAGACATATATTTGACATATATTTCACACTTTAGATGACTCATCTAGTTGTATAAGGGTCATTTTTGAGTTCACAAATCTAACCTCTATTAGTTTTACACCCACAAAGTTGGCATGGGATAAGGAATAGATAAAATAGGGAACCATGATTTCTCCCTTGGAACATATGAAGATGAAGTCATTTAGGATCAATTTATTTATCAACTTCCAAGAAAAATACATAATTTTGCACTGCTAAGCGTTAAATTAGGTGCACTTTGCACCGCATTTTTCATCCCAAACAGATTACCTTTTTTGGCTGAAAGGCGGCATTAAATTAGGCGCCCTTTTCTATGCCGACTATGGCACTGACTACTAAACCAGGCACACAAATTTAAAAACTCCTGCATCAAGAAGGAAGAGATGACAAGAGAAAATAGTCGCGCGAAGGAAGAGATGATAAGAGAAAAAACCCATGTGAAGGAAGAGAGGACAAAAAAGGGAAAAACGGCCCGAAGGAGGGCTACAAGCAAGTAGATCAGAAATTCGATTTAGTTTGCGACACCATAGGTAAGGTTACAATTTGTTTTTTCATTCCCACAAATATTTAACAGAATAATGAGCTCATGGTTTCAAATTGATTGTGTGCACACATTCATTTTATTTCTAATCAGTGGATGTGACTCGAGCATGGGACCTATCTGTGTAAACTCTCAATAAAACCACAATTTGCTTCCTTTTTATCCCCTAGAAATTATCATGCTATACAGGTGTGCAAGCATTGGTTTTTTTCAATACATTTGTTTTATTTTGCATATATTTATATCATTTCAAATATATTTATATTCTATATAGGTGCACAAGAAATTGATTCATAGGAATTTAAATCCAGAAAGAGAATCATTCAAGGTAAAACTTTCATACCACAAACTGGATGGAAAATTTCATACCTGATAGTGTGTACTTCGTTTGCCTCCATAGACTGGATGAAAATAATTTTCCCTAGGTCACCTCAAAATGTCAAGTGATAGAGGGAAGAGAACAAAGGGAGCAGAATCTGGCCACAATGAGGTAATTCATTGTCAATTTATAGATTTCTAAATGTTTCCCTTGTTTCTTTCATTTTTACTTTTTATTTTTAAATTTAAAAGAAGAAATTTATTTTTTATATATATAGGGACATGTGATTCACAAAGATAAAGAGGCATTGGATTCCATATTGGGGGCAGAGGTAGTGAATAAATTGGATGATGTGCACTGGGCAATGCTTTCCAGATACATAGAAAACCAATCTAGTGAATCCCCTAAAACATTGCAACCAAATCAACCGTGTCAAAGGGAATCAATTGATTCCCAAGTAGTCCTCGATCGAGCAAAAGAGCCAGGAGGAAATCAGTAACAGTAAACTCTATGAATGTAGAATAGGGCGTAGAGGCTTCCACTGTCCCACCCACTCCTAGGACATAGACTTCTTCCACCACAAAAAGTTTTCAATCTTGCATTGGTACCTTCAATAGAAAGATAGAATACGATGTGGTTTCAGGGGAAATCTGAATGACAATTGTTGGAAAATGGTTTGTTCATAGGTTGAAGGAATCATGCCTTCAACGGTTCAAAGAACATCTACATTTTCCATTCTCAAAGATACCCATACACCTACAAAAAGAAGTTATCAATGACATGGAAACTTAATATGCCACAGGTTGGTTTATGAAGAAGGTAAAGCTACGAATGTCTCAAAATTGCAAGAGATTTTGGTGTAACCAAACAAAGAAGATAAAAAAAATCCCTCTCGATCTAAGGCTCAAAAAAAGGCCACTTGATGTAAGTGTCAAAGTATGGAAAGATCTTGTAAAAGCATATGAGAAATCTGAAGCACGGAGGAAGTTTGGTGAGGAGAGTATGCAGGTATTTCAATTTTCTCATAAGATTATATCAAATTATTAAACGATTTTTAAATTTTATTTGTCCATAGTAAAATTAAATTAGTATATGTTTCAGGACAAGGCCTCCAAGGCTAGGCTTCAAAAACTTCGTGTCGTGCATCACAATGGCCAGAAAGGTTTACAGACCTTGATCTGTAAATTTGTAAGTATATTTAATATGTTAAATGATATTTTTTTGAATTCCCTAGGAAAAAGTAAATGATTTCATATCAATTAGTTTAACTAGTCCATGTGCCATGTTTTGACAAGAGGAGAAATATGGCCAGCATCCAAAGCAATTTGAAAAGGAAAAGTTACAAAGCAAAAAGTGGGCCGATTTTTTAATCTAGATGGAGAGCAAGGTATCAATGGTTGACTTTAAGTTTCAATAACTTAGTTGGATATTGTTGTGTTAATATGTCATTTTTCATTTCTTGTGTTGAGTTATTTATTGATGTGTAGGATGAGTTATAAAGTTCTTCTCTATTGGCCCTAGATCCCACTCAATTTTCCCATTATTTCATGTTGAGGAAAAAAATATTTTTTTCGTTAAAGGGTAGTGGGTGACATTCATGCCTTATTTTCATCGCATCTTTTAATTAATGACCATTGTATTTTAATATATCTTAAGTATCCTCATTTAAGTTATGAATTGTATCATTTAACAAATTAGTCCCATGTTGATTTGATTTATCTTCTTTTCTCTCAAACATGGTATCTCAAGGAGTGCTTCCTTGAATTCATGTTGTCATTCCAATAAGTGATCCACATGCATCTTTACCATCCTTCCTCACGATTTTTCCATTCTTTTAACATGTAATAATGTTTTGATGCATATTGGTAGGCATCTTATAGATCTAACACATCCGTGTAGTCTACATCACTTGGTGTAGCTAACTAACCACTTAATTTTTCCATCAAATTTTAAAAAAGGTAGTAAATTCCTATCTTCCAAGTTAAAAAAACTCCATAAATAAAGAAATTAGTAGTAAAAAACCTACAACTTGATCTGATCAACATAGAGAAGTGTGTAATACTAGAATTCTTAACATTCAAAAGATAAATGGAATGTCCTTAACACAAATTAGATCTATCCAAAAAAGCTAACTAAAAACATAAATGTGCTCATTCAGAATGGCCTAATGGTTAGTTGTCATAGAAGTCAAACTACTGTACTAACAACACTAATCAAATTAACATATATGTGAAATTTGCATAAATAATTGAACCATTTATGTGCATGAATAAATAGTAGAAGGATGTAGATGAACTCAATTCATCTGACTTTATGCCTCTTGGCAGGCATTCCTCTTGAATCTCTAATATCAAGTGCCAGTGACATCCCTGTAGCATTTAACTTTCATCACCGCCTTTCCTCTTCACTGCCAGACTCGTCTCCTTTTTCCTTATCTGCATTTTTGTCTTTGGCTTCTAATTCATCCTATGTTTTACCTTCCTCGCCTTCAAAATATTCTTCTTCTTCTTCATCCTCATCTAACTCCACGAGAGATTCATCTTTTGAACCTTCCTCATCTAATTTTGATTCCTCTTCTACATTAGAGGTTTCATATCCTTGATTTGAATCTTCTGAATTATCAGAATCAAAATCACTAGCTTCCATATTCAAAAATTCCCAACCACCATCTTCAATAAATTTTTCTAGATCATCCGTAATAGTCTTCAAAATTGGCCGCCAGTTCAAGTTCATTATGCTTTCATAATACTTTATATCCATGGAGTTCAGCCATTCCTTGATGCCATCAAGCAAAGATTGAGGAATGGCGTCAATGGAGTTTAGCCATTTCTCTTACTCTCTTGACAAATCCTTGAAAATCTTCATTGACTTTAGTTTTCCTATCCCTCTCTTGTTGTTCTTCTTCAATTTCATTAGGATCATACATTGACCTTCTTGTCCCTCCTAAAGTTTGGACCACATAAAATTGGACATCCTTGGTCTTCTTGGTTCCCATGCCATGATATGGTTAGGCAAATTAAAATGAAGCAAAGTAATCATCTTTCTTCCTCTTCCATGAAAACCAAGCTCTCTAAATGGTATATCAAACTCTAGTTGAAAATATTTTAGATGAGGCTACTCCCATAGCTCTCTTACTCACTTGAAAAATCCTTGAAACTTTGCATTGATTTTATTTTCTTGTCCCTCTCTTGTTGTTCTTCCTCAATTTCATTAGGATAATACATTGACCTTCTTGCCCCTCCTAAATTTTGGACCACATCCATTACCTCCACATAAAACTAGACATCCTCGGTCTTCTTGATTCCCATGCCATGATATGGTTATGCAAATGAAAATTTCTAACTTTATGCCTCTTGGCAATCATTCCTCTTGAATCTCTAATATCAAGTGCTAGTGACATACCTGTAGCTTTTACCTTTCATCGCTGCCTTTCCTCTTCTCTGCTAGACTCGTCTCCTTTTTCCTTATCTGTATTTCTGGCTTCGGCTTCTAATTCATCCCATGTTTTACCTTCCTCACCTTCAAAATCTTCTTCTTCTTCATCATCGTCATCTAACTCCACAAGAGATTCATCTTCTAAACCTTCCTCATCTGATTTTGATTCCTCTTCTACATTAAAGGGTTCATATCCTTGATCTGACTCTTCTGAATTATTAGAAATAAAATCACTAGCTTCCATATTCAAAAATTCCCAACCACCATCTTCAATAATTTTTTTTGGATCATCATTAATAGTCTTCAAAATTGGCCACCAGTTCAAGTTCATTTTGCTTTCATAATACTTTATATCCATGGAGTTCAACCATTCCTTGATGCCATCAAGCAAAGATTGATGAATGGCATCAATGAAGTTCAACCATTCCTTGATGCCATCAAGCGAAGATTGATGAATGGCATCAATGGAGTTCAACCATTTCTCTTACTTGCTTGAAAAATCCTTGAAAATCTGCATTGATTTTATTTTTCTTGTCCCTATCTTGTTGTTCTTCCTCAATTTCATCAGGATCATACATTGACCTTCTTGCCCCTCCTAAAGTCTGGACCACATCCATTACCTCCACATAAAATTGGAAATCCTTGGTCTTCTTGGTTCCCACGCCATGATATGGTTATGCAAATGAAAATGAAGCAAAGTAATCATCTTTCTTCCTCTTCCATGAAAACCAACCTCTCTAAATGGTATATCAAACTCTAGTTGAAAATATTTTAGATGAGGCTACTCCCATAGCTCTCTTACTCGCTTGAAAAATCCTTGAAACTTTGCATTGATTTTATTTTCCTTTTCATCTCTTGTTTTTCTTCCTCAATTTCATCAGGATCATACATTGACCTTCTTTCCCCTCCTAAAGTTTGGACAACATCCATTACCTCCACATAAAACTAGACATCCTCAGTCTTCTTGATTCCCATGCCATGATATGGTTATGCAAATGAAAATATCCGACTTTATGCCTCTTGGCAAGAATTCCTCTTGAATCTCTAATATCATATGCCAGTGACATCCCTGTAGCTTTCACCTTTCATCGCCGCCTTTCCTCTTCACTGCCAGACTCATCTCCTTTTTCCTTATCTGCATTTCTAGCTTCGACTTCTAATTCATCCCATGTTTTACCTTCCTCGCCTTCAAAATCTTTTGTAGACACATAAAAATGACCTAGACTTGCAAAGCTCTATTTGTAATCCTTTCCTTCCTAGCATAATTAAGATATTATAATTATGTTTCTAACTCACTTTCAACTATTAATTAGATAATTCATAATTATTTAATTAATTCATATCTGTCTATTCTTCATGATTATTAAATAAATAAATCTTAATTATTTATTTAATGCGTCACTAATTGTCTAAAGTCTTCCTATAATTAAATAAATTTCTTAATTTATTTAATTATCTTTGTCCACTATGTCTTCCTGATTATTAAATAAATAATTTTTATTTATTTTATATGTCACTAATTAAAAAGTCCTCTTATAATTAAATAAATTCTTTAATCTATTTAATTATTGCCACCTTCACATTCCCCTCATTTTAAATAAAATCATTTATTTAAAATAGTCCCAACACCTAAATTAAATAATTTTATTATTTAATTTCTCCTCTTTTATTGTGCTCATTTTAAATAAATATTATTTATTTAAAATAAGTCCCACTTTATAAATTCCCTCTTTTTAGTAAATAATTTAAATTAAATTATTTACTATCACATGACCCCACCTCTTTTTGAATTAAAATAGTTTTTAATTCAAAAAGTCAACATCTCCTCTTAAATCAAATAATTTTAAATTATTATTTGATTCCCCAACGACTCTGTTTTTCGTGCCCGAAATCTTTTGTCACATGTTTTGTCAGTCATTGATTTTATTTTCTAAAAATCAATCTTGACCCTTTATTTCGAATCTGACCTAATGTTGCCCTAACCCTAATTGTGGGTTGCTTTATTGAATCTCGTCCATTGATTCTAGGGCATTTACTAACTTTCAATCTTGGCCATTCACACAAAATTGCATATTCTATAAAAGAGCAATTTTGGTCTCATTTTGAACATCTTGCATTGTCATATTTTAGAAATCTCTTATCATCTAACATTTTTGACATTTCAGCTCTTGCATTTTAGATAATCTTGCATTTTAGCATTGTTAATTTCATTCATCATAGCATGTTTAGGTTTTCATTTGACATAGCTTAGACATTGTAGATGCTTACTAGTTGTAGTAGAGCATAGTATTGCATTTAGGTTATTCAAATCTTTCAATATTTTCTTAGGGCTTGTCATTTCTATTGGCTTGCTCTTCACAAATCTGAGGGCAAACAACAATTTATTTCAGAAAATTAAGAAGGTGTAATGGAGGTTAGTCATGGAGGATGAAGACAATCTATAAGATTGTTCAGCAATCCATTACCTACTTTGGGTTTTATATTTCTGCATATTACATTGCTAACCTAGGAAAACTACCCATTATTACACCTCTTTTTAGTAAATAATTTAAATTAAATTATTTACTATCACATGACCCCACCTCTTTTTGAACTAAAATAGTTTTTAATTCAAAAAGCCAACATCTCCTCTTAAATCAAATAATTTTAAATTATTATTTGATTCCCCAATGACCCCATTTTTCGTGCCCAAAATCTTTTGTCACATGTTTTGTCAGCCATTGATTTGATATTCTAAAAATTAATCTTGACCCTTTATTTCGAATCTGACCTAATGTTGCCCTAACCCTAATTGTGGGTTGCTTTATTGAATCTCGTCCATTGATTCTAGGGTATTTACTAACTTTCAATCTTGGCCATTCACACAAAATTGCATCTTCTATAAAAGAGCAATTTTGGTCTTATTTTGAACATCTTGCATTGTCATATTTTAGAAATCTCTTATCATCTAACATTTTTGACATTTCAGCTCTTGCATTTTAGCATTGTTAATTTCATTCATCATAGCATGTTTAGGTTTTCATTTGACATAGCTTAGACATTGTAGATGCTTACTAGTGCAGTAGAGCATACTATTGCATTTAGGTTATTCAAATCCTTCAATATTTGCTTAGGGTTTGTCATTTCTATTGGCTCGCTCTTCACAAATCTGAGGGCAAACAACAATTTATTTCAGAAAATTAAGGTAGTAGAATGGAGGTTAGTCATGAAGGATGAAGACAATCTATAAGATTATTCAGCACTCCATTACCTACTTTGGGTTTTATATTTTTGCATATTACATTGCTAACCTAGGAAAAATACCCATTGTTACACCTCTTTTTAGTAAATAATTTAAATTAAATTATTTACTATCACATGAACCCACCTCTTTTTGAATTAAAATAGTTTTTAATTCAAAAATTCAACATCTCCTCTTAAATCAAATAATTTTAAATTATTATTTGATTCCCCAACGACTCTGTTTTCCATGTCCAGAATCTTTTGTCACATGTTTTGTCAGCCATTAATTTGATTTTCTAAAAATCAATCTTGACCCTTTATTTCGAATCTGACCTAATGTTTCCCTAACCCTAATTGTGGGTTGCTTTATTGAATCTCGTCCATTGATTCTAGGGCATTTACTAACTTTCAATCTTGGCCATTGACACAAAATTGCATCTTCTATAAAAGAGCAATTTTGGTCTCATTTTGAACATCTTGCATTGTCATATTTTAGAAATCTCTTATCATCTAACATTTTTGACATTTGAGCTCTTGCATTTTAGCATTGTCAATTTCATTCATCATAGCATGTTTAGGTTTTCATTTGACATAGCTTAGACATTGTAGATGCTTACTAGTTGCAGTAGAGCATAGTATTGCATTTAGGTTATTCAAATCCTTCAATATTTTCTTAGGGCTTGTCATTTTTATTGGCTTGCTCTTCACAAATCTGAGGGAAAACAACAATTTATTCCGAAAATCAAGAAGGTGTAATGGAGGTTAGTCATGAAGGATGAATACAATCTATAATATTGTTCATCTATTCCTTTGCACTCCATTACCTACTTTGGGTTTTATATTTCTGCATATTGTATTGAAAAATACCCATTGTTGCATCTTCTTCTTCATCATCATCCTCATCTAAATCCACAAGAGATTCATCTTCTGGACCTTCCTCATCTAATTTTGATTCCTCTTCTACATTGTTGCATCTAATTTGATAATTTTGAAAAATACCCATTGTTGCATCTTCTTCTTCATCATCATCCTCATCTAACTCCACAAGAGATTCCTCTTCTGGACCTTCCTCATCTAATTTTGACTCTTATAAATTATCAAAATCAAAATCACTAGCTTCCATATTCAAAAATTCCCAACCACCATCTTCAATAAATGTTTTTGGATCATCAGTAATAGTCTTCAAAATTGGTCACTAGTTCAAGTTCATTCTACTTTCATAATACTTTATATCCACGGAGTTTAGCCATTCCTTGATGCCATCAAAGGAATATTGAGGAATGTCATCAATGGAGTTCAACCATTTCTCTTACTTGCTTGACAAATCCTTGAAAATTTGCATTGATTTTTATTTTTCCTATCCCTATCTTGTTGTTCTTCCTCAATTTCATTAGGATCATACATTGACCTTCTTGCCCCTCCTAAATATTGGACCACATCCATTACCTCCACATAAAATTGGACATCCTTGGTCTTCTTGGTTCCCACGCCATGATATGGTTATGCAAATAAAAATGAAGCAAAGTAATCATCTTTCTTCCTCTTCCATGAAAACCAACCTCTCTAAATGGTATATCAAACTCTAGTTCAAAATATTTTAGATGAGGTTACTCCCATAGCTCTCTTACTCGCTTGACAAATCCTTGAAACTTTGCATTGATTTTATTTTCCTATCCCTCTCTTGTTGTTCTTCCTCAATTTCATCAGGATCATACATTGACCTTCTTACCCCTCCTAAAGTTTGGACCACATCCATTACCTCCACATAAAACTGGACATCCTCGGTCTTCTTGATTCCCATGCCATGATATGGTTATGCAAATGAAAATGAAGCAAAGTAATCATCTTTCTTCCTCTTCCATGAAAACCAAGCTCTCTCTAAATGGTATATCAAACTCTAGTTCAAAATATTTTAGATGAGTTTGATCCCATAGCTCTCTTACTCACTTGACAAATCCTTGAAAATATGCATTGATTTTATTTTTCATGTCCCTCTCTTGTTCTTCCTCAATTTTATCAGGATAATACATTGAACTTCTTGCCCCTCCTAAAGTTTGGACCACATCCACTACCTCCACATAAAACTAGACATCCTTGATCTTCTTGGCTCCCACGCCATGATATGGTTATTGAAATGAAAATGAAGCAAAGTAATCATCTTTCTTCCTCTTCAATGAAAACCAAGCTCTCTAAATGGTATAGCAAACTCTAGTTCAAAATATTTTAGATGAGGCTTCTCCCATAGCTCTCTTACTCACTTAACAAATCCTTGAAACTTTGCATTGATTTTACTTTTCCTATCCCTCTCTTGTTGTTCTTCCTCAATTTCATCAGGATCATACATTGACCTTCTTTCCCCTCCTAAAGTTTGGACCACATCCATTACCTCCACATAAAACTTGACATCCTTAGTCTTCTTGGTTCCCATGCCATGATATGCTTATGCAAATGAAAATGAAGAAAATTATCAATCTTTCTTCCTCTTCCATTAAAATCAAGCTCTCCAAATGGTATATCAAACTCTAGTTCAAAATATTTTAGATGAGGCTACTCCCATAGCTCTCTTACTTTCTTGGAAAATCCTTGAAACTCTGCATTGATTTTATTTTTTTTGTCCCTCTCTTGTTGTTCTTCCTCAATTTCATCAGGATCATACATTGAACTTCTTTCCCCTCCTAAATTTTGGACCACATCCATTACCTCCACATAAAATTGGACATCCTTGGTCTTCTTGGTTCCCACGCCATGATATGGTTATGCAAATGAAAATAAAGAAAAGTAATCATCTCCTTCTCTGTTGGATGGAAGAATGCATGCTTAATGTTTTGATACATGATATCATCTCTCTCTTTTTCTCTCATGGTTGAATAACGAAATCCATTATGGTGGCCCTCTAGAGTTCTAGTCATCTTTCTTCCTCTTCCACCAAATGTTTGCCTGATCCACAAGTCTACCAACCTAATTGCCTTTGTTTTTGAAAGCTGAAGTTTCTCCTAAGTTACCAGTGTTGCTCTCTCTTCCTTTTCAGACTCTTTCATTGCTATAGATCGTTTATGGGATTTAATCATTTGTACCACATGGTTGATGTGCTTTGAATCATTGGATCTAAAGGAAATTTCCTTAACATAAATACTACTAGGGAATTTCAATGTTGGCATGTAGTTGGCATTAAAGCCGATACTTGGAACATTGAAAATTATCCTTATATAAGAATTCCCTTCATCTTGTTGGCTTCTAACACTCTTGATGGTGGCTACATGAAATGGAACCATGATGCCATATATGGGTACCAAAACAACATCATTTTTTGTATCAACCTGAATCACGAGCTCTCTAGAAACGGGGATATCTTCCACATTTGTGTATGAAACCATCTCAGTGGATGGCTTGGAAGAGCCATGTCCATCTCCTGTACCAATGCCCCCTACAACCAATCTTCTTGCATTCTCCTCATTATTTTGTAGAGGATTGGCACTTAAGGTTATGCACTAGAATTTACAGCTGATAGTTAAATTGAATAACAATTTTTTTATGATCTTTACTAATGTTTATTAGAATTGTTGCATGTTTTACATCACTGGAATCACATATTAGCTTTAATTTTTTTGAAATTTTATTCTGGTATGTGCACTTTGATTTGATGTAATTTGATTATGGTTTTGTCTCATATGTTTCAATACTAGATATATAACAGAAAAATAAATTATTGCATGAAATAAATAAATTTTCATTTTAAATATTTTTTTTTTGCAAAACACGGGTCTTCTAGAAGATCAAGATGATCCTCATCATGATATAGATCCAGAAAATATTGGTTCTATTGGTACATATCGCATGGAAAAGGATGATGATGATGCAGATATGGAAGACATCGAGGCCAATGACAATGATTTCAATGATGACGATGATGATCATGATCATGATGGTGATGATGATGATAGGGCAGTTGTTGGTAGTACCCAACAACATTCATGATCATATAGGCTGCATCATGGATCATTGTTGGTATATTGTTATGATCATGATGATCATGATGATGATCGTGATGATGATGAGGCAGTTTCTAGTAGTACCTAGTGACATTCATGATCATATACACTACATCATGGATCATTGTTGATATATTATTATCATGCCTCTTTTCATGGTTACTATCATATGTATCATTTTCATGGCCTATAGTACCATATTATTGAGTTGTATCATATTGACATTTATTATTTTCACTTATAAAGTAGGTGTGAGAAAAAGCAAGTGGCAGAGCCAAAGGCAGAGGAACTAGTGCAAGTCTAAGCAGTGGAAAGGTGTGGGAAGTGGTAGCAGTAAGAATAATGGAGACTCCATTATTCTTGAACACTGAGAAGCAGTAAAAATATTTCAAAGGTGAGATCACAGACAAAATACTAGATGCTTTGCTGGCGTCATCTCATCCACTGATTCTTTGGGCAACCAATAAAATTATGGGGCCAGAATTCATGAGGGCCTATCATAGGTTCAGGTCGAACTTAGAAATTTTGGCCATGTTCCTAGTAGTGTTACTACATATGGTTGTGTCAAAAGAGATGGGGAAGAAGCTCACACATATGGTCTTTGTCCATGCTTGGTTGGGGGATATCAACACAACCCTCGACAATGTAGATGAGAATAAAAAATACCAATGCCCCAGAACTACTACATGCTCTAGATGCATGGTAGGGATGTCATGAAATTCCCTTTGATTCGAACCATCGAACCAGAGGGTTTTGAGAATTTGTGGGATGAGTGTGATCGAAACGTCTTCTTCCTTCTCAAAGCAACCAATCTTGTGACAAATCATCCAAGAGGCTAGGCAATCTGGTATGTTGAGGATGAAGGGTTGGAAAACAAGATTGTAGCATGGGACAACAATGACAGGGCTTTGGTTTAAGAGAAGAGTGGCATGTTAGAAACCAAGATCAGACATGCAAATCAAAAGGCCTTCCACACAAGAGAAAAACAATAAAAAAAAAGAGCTTTGCATGAAGCTGTGCAAATTGATATATTCAGAATAAAGATATTACAAGAGATGATTTTCTTTATAAAATAAATGTATGCAACCCTAATGTTGACCTAAAAATAGCTCAACTAAATAAAGCTTACTTATTAATTAAGTAAACTAATTATTACCTAAGCAAAACCTAAGTAAACTTAATAAAGTGTAATTAGATAATTAATTACACCAACACCCTCCCTTAAGTGCAACTTAGGGAGACTAAAAAAGCATACACCTAAAACTAAGATGAATACAAAAAAGTATGAATGGGTCCCGACAATAAGGTGTGATCATCATTTCCTGAGCGTAAATTTGACAACCATCTGGCTGTCGCCGCAAAATATCAGCCCCCCTGCAAAACAATTTGGGCCCCTGGTCATCCATGTGACTGGGCTAGGAGCTGGAGTAGATTAGGGGTCGAGCGTAGAGCTCCCGGTCCCCCATAGGACCTTCGACTAGTTTTGTGGAGCCCTTGAGGGCTAAGCAAGGTCGACGACACAATGTGGTGGCAGTGGCCAGTGGGTGGCCGCCCAGTGGCCGCCTGATAACTTTTTTCCAGTGATGTAGACTACCCCTTTTCCTTTGCATGCACTTCTTTAAAATCATTTTTTTTAATTTTTTTTTTGAAATCCACGCCTTGAGAAGCGTGTCAGAGAGGTTGTCTGGCTTCCCTAGCAATTTTGTTTTGCCTTCCGGATCAAATTCTCATAAATCGACTAAACGACAGGCATCCTTAGGGTTTTTGGCAGCTGCAAACACGATGGTGACCTCCACTCATGCTCAAAATGCTCTGAAAAATCAGCTACCTCCAGAGCTTGCAAAAAATCACTAAAATTGAAACCCTCACAAATTTCTTCGACGATGACCAAAATTAGTAAAATAAAAGTCAATCTTGACTTTTTCTAGCACTTTGAATCTAATGGTGAAGCCCGATCTGATCCAAAACACCATATAAATGA
Organism: Sequoiadendron giganteum; assembly: GCA_007115665.2. Classification (NCBI taxonomy): domain Eukaryota; kingdom Viridiplantae; phylum Streptophyta; class Pinopsida; order Cupressales; family Cupressaceae; genus Sequoiadendron; species Sequoiadendron giganteum. The sequence continues at coordinate 153,635,009 of CM021100.1, read as the reverse complement.
ACTCAAGGAATGAAATCCTCGAGGAACCCCGAACGAACTCTGCAATGATTTTCTCAAACATCTGAGAAGGGGTTGCATGTCAAGGCTTTGATACCATGTTAGAAACCAAGATCAGACATGCAAACCAAAAGGCCTTCCACATAAGAGAAAAACAATAAAAAGCAAGAGCTCTGCATGAAGATGTGCAAATTGATATATTCAGAATTAAGATATTACAAGACATGATTTTCTTTAGAAAAACAATGTATGCAACCCTAATGTTGACCTAAAAATAGCTCAACTAAATAAAGCTTACTTATTAATCAAGTAAACTAATTATTACCTAAGAAAAACCTAAGTAAACTTAATAAAGTGTAATTAGATAATAAATTACACCAACATGGTGCAAGGATGATGATAATTAATTACCTTTTATTGCCTTTATCAACTTGGCCATTCTTTGATATTCTGGATCAAGTTCTTCTTCCACATCTTCAAACTCTTCATCATCTTCTTCCTCTGATTCACTCCTCTCAACTGCTTCTCTTCTTGTATTGGTTTCAAAGGTTGCCAATCTCTCTTTTAGTTCTTTGATCTCTTTGATGTAGCAGTTTCTCAATTCATTCATCTCCTTTGTTGTGTTCTTTTCCTTTGGAGGCATCTTCACCAATCAACCTTCTTCAAGCTTGCAAAAACCAAAAACAATTCCAACAAGGGATCTTGTACCTGAAGCTCTGATACCACTTTGATGCAGAGATGGGGGACTCAAACCAACTCAAACCATTCACCTACCTATTAGAGGCATCTAACAAGATTAAGATGGCCAATTTAATTAGTCCAACTCACTCACAAAATCTGAACCCAAATAGGTGTGTAACTTCCCTTAAAACACCTCTAAAGGCTTCTAGCCCTCAAAACCATCAAAATGGAGGTATAATTTTGAAGAGTTCGTACAAAGGCTAACCAAACATCAAATGATACTTGTCTTGGATCCCAACACTCTTTCCTAAAACGTCTTAATGGGTTTCTTCACACCAACATGGAGGAACAACAAACTGACCCTACAAAAGGCTACTAGATTAGCCATATTTTATAAATGAACTACCTCTCAAACACCTATTCTCCACAAAAACACAACAAACAGTCAAAATTCATGTACCAAAACACCATATTTCATAATTTGTTTCCAAGTTCAAGGTTTCTTTATTGTTGTTCCAACAAACCCTCAAATTCACATCAAAAGCCTAGGGTTTCTTGTGTTTCACAATACCGAGGCTTCCCGAACTTACCCAATACATCAAAAAAATTTATTAGGGTTTGCACAGGTGTTCTACACCATCAAACACTTAAATCCATCAGTAGTTCACAAAATACCATCTTGAAACCATCATTTTTACATAAAACAATTCATTGCCCAACCTAGGGCCTCATTCCAAATCGGGTATTTTGACTTCCCAAGGATACAAAAAAATGAAGAAATATAACCTACCATAATATATTTCATCCCACCAAAGCACAAGTTTATACAGTAGGTGGGATGACTACATTATTATTTTATCCTTCAAAACAGGGCCCTCTTTGTTTTTATCAGGCAGTTTTAGAAAACGAATGAGAACTTCCTCTAAAAGTATTGAAAGACTCTCAAAAGGAGTTCAAATGAAAGGTAAATCTTATATCTACATGACACAATAGGTTTCAGATCATTTGGTGGTTGTACGAGACCGTACAGAGGAAGAAAAGTTTAGAAAACTAGAAATTATGCAAAAAATGAATGTTGTATTTATTGAAATCTTCTCTCAATCTCCTCCCCCCCTATTCTTCGAGCCTTATAGAGGCTTATATACTTGTTTCTATGCAACTTCCAACTTCCCAACATTCCTAACTACTTTTCAAATTCTTTTATTCCTAATAAGTTGCATTTTGACAATTATTTTGTTGACAACATTTACAAATTTGTGCAACTTTTGACTCCTAAATACAAATGACTCTAAAAACACCCTATTACATAATGAATGGTATCAATAGACCTTATTTAGCATAAATAGACCCAACCTAGAACCAAAATATCTTACTACCAACTCTTGAAAATTTGACCAACATTGGAGATCTTCATTTTGCTAGGTGCTCTTGCACCATACACCTCCATAGGAAAAGAACTCATGCCACATGAGTTGATTCAGATACCAAGCTCTCCAAGCTTCTATCACTTGCCTTTGTGCTTCAAATTCACTGATCCACTATTGAGAGACGTGCAAACTACCCTACATAAATGCTTTGTTTTGCATTTGAAATTGGTTCATCTCTTGCATTCAGACCTATTAGTTGTCTATCATCATCCCTATGCTCAAAAATTTATGAGACTCCTTTACCAATACCTACAACACATGTCTTCATACCTGAAAACAAATTTTTTTTATTCATTCCATAATTTTTTTGCATTTGTTCCTTATTCTCATGCTTGCAACTGTCCCCAATGCTCTGCCCAATCTGCTTATCCATCACTATCATCTCCTTTATTGTCTTGTCAGTGTTTTGTACCACTATGTTGTCCTTAAATTTCATTGTATTCACTATACCAATAGACACCACTTTCCCTCTAATTTGACTCTCCACCAAAAGACATACCAATGTCCCTACCAACACGTTTTTTGTCCAATTAACTGTCAACAAATCTGAAACAACATTCTTATTTGCTATCAGAACATTATCAGACCTTAAAATAATTGCATCATCAAACCTTTTATCCTTCTTCACATCACTAATTGGTTCTTTTCTCCCACACATGACCACCTTGGCTTTACCCTTGATATCTTCTACAAGTGGAGTTAGCACAAAGGAACAAACATCTTTCATTATAGTGTAATTATTTTCCCTACCACTATGCATGGCTTGACTATCATATTGCCAAGGTCTACCTAGGAGTAGATGACAACAGTCCATAGGTATGACATCACAAATAACACTATCCCTATAGCCTCCAATCTGGAAATCTACCACAGCCTTTTCATTCACTAGCAAATATTGTTCATCACTTAACCATGAAACTTTGTAAGGAAATTCATGAGGCATTCTTTTCAAATTCAACTTATTCACCATCTCAGTAGACACCATGTTTTCAGTTTAACCAGAATCAATGACAACCCTACATACCTTGTTCCTGCATTTACAAGTAGTCTTGAAGATTCTCTTTCTTTGCAAAGGTTCCACCTCTTTGGAGGTCCTCAAAATTTGTTTTTGCATCATCAAATCTTCTCCAACTTCGGGGTCTACAACTAGGCTTGGTGAACTAACACTTTCCTCTTCATCCTCTTGCACAATTTGAACTCTCTTTTCACCTTTACTTCCCTTGATGAAGCACCAAAATTCTCAAGACACTTGTAGGATGGATGGCCAAATTCATTGCAAGTATATCATCTACCTAAAAATACATTAGAACTCCTACCTCCTCCAAATCTGCCTCTTGTGCCTCTTCATCCACCTTTGAAATCAAATTGCTCTTGTCCCTTCATGACACCTTCTTGATTGTCATTGTTTGGCTTTGAATTAGGAATAGATCCTCTACCTCTTGATGCATTACCTCTACCTCTAACTTCTTTCTCATGTCTCATCTTTATCTTCTCTTCAACCTTCAAAGCCATCTTGTAACACTCCTCAACACTTCTTGGGCTTGTCAAAGCCAACTCATCCTGTAGATTCATCCTCAAGCCACCCAAGTACTTGTAAATTTTCTCATCTTCATTTTCATTGTGATTAGACCTCATACTCAATCTATAAAACTCCTCAGTGTAGACCTCTACATCCAATTCCTTTTTCCTTAAACTTTGTAACTTCTTAAACATTTAAATTTGATACCATCTTGTCCCAATCCACAATCTTAAACTTTCCTTGTTTCCTTCTCTCCGACTGTAGATAATCCCACCATACAAGTGCATGACCCTTAAGTTTTTTTTTGGAAATATTCACTCTCTATTCTTCAGGGATCTCTTCACATTCAAAATAGTTATCCAAACAAGCTATCCAGTCTAAAAATTCCTCTTCATTCAAATTACCACCAAAAATTTTTACGTCTATTTTTACCTTGTATTTGTCACCTTTTACTGCCTTTATCAACTTGGCCATTCTTTGATCTTCTGGATCAAGTTCTTCTTCCACATCTTCAAAATCTTCATCATCTTCTTCCTTGATTCACTCCTCTCAACTGCTTCTCTTCTCTTATTGGTTTCTAAGGATGTCAATCTCTCTTTTATTTCTCTGATCTCTTTGATGTACTGGTTTCTCAATTCATTCATCTCCTTTGTTGTGTTCTTTTCCTTTGGAGGCATCTTCACCAATAAACCTTCTTCAAGCCTACAAAAACTAAAAAAAAATCGAACAAGGGATATTCTCCCTAAAGCTTTGATACCACTTTCATGTAGAGACAAGGGACTCAAACCAACTCAAACCATTCACCTTCATATTAGAGGCATCTAACAAGATTAAGATGGCCAATTTAATCAGTCCAACACACTCACAAAATCTGAACCCAAACAGGTGTGGAACTTCCCTTAAAACACCTCTAAAGGCTTATAGCCCTCAAAACCATCAAAATGGAGGTATACTTTTGAAGAGGCCTTACAAAGGCCAACCAAACATCAAATGAGACTCATCTTAGATCCCAACACTCTATCGTAAAAGGTCTCAATAGGTTTCTTCAAACCAACATGGAGGAACAACAAACTAACCCTACAAAAGGCCACTAGATTAGCCCTATTTATAAATGAACTACCTCTCAAACACTTGTTCTCCACAAAAAAAGAAAAAATAGTCAAAATTCATGTACCGAAACACCATATTTCATAGAAAAATTCCATGTTCAAGGTTTCTTTATTTTTGTTCCAACAAACCTTCAAGTTCACATCAAAAGCCTAGGGTTTCTTGTGTTTCACAGTAATGAGGCTTCCAAAACTTACCCAATGCATCAAAAAACTTTATTAGGGTCTACACAGATGTTCTACACCATCACACACTTAAATCCATCAGTAGTTCACAAAATCCCATCTTGAAACCATCATTTTTACATAACACTTCATTGCCCAGCCTAGGGCCTCATTCCAAATTGGGTATTTTGACTTCCCAAGCATAAAAAACATTTAAGACATCTAAACTACCATAATATGTTTCATCCCACTAAAGCATAGGTTTAAACAGTAGGTGGGATGACTAGATTATCATTTTACCTTCAAAACAGGGTCCTCTTTATTTTTATCAAATAGTTTCAGAAAATGAATGAGAACTTCCTGTAAAAGTATTGAAAGAATCTCAAAATGAGTTAAAATGGAAGCTAAATCTTATATCTACATGAAACAATAGGTTTCAGATCATTTGATGGCTATACGGGACCGTATAGAGGAAGTGAAGTTCAAAAAACCAGAAATTATGCAGAAAATTAATGTTGTATTTATTAGAATCTTCTCTCAATATCCTTGCCCCCTATTATTCGAGCCTTCTAGAGGCTTATATACATGTTTCTATGCAACTTCCAACTGCCCAATTTTCCTAACTACTTTCAAATTCTTTTATTCCTAATAATTTTCATTTTGACAATTATTTTGTTAACAGCATTTACAAATTTGTGTAACTTTTGACTCCTAAATACAAATGACTCTAAACACACCCTATTACATAATGAATGGTCTCAATAGACCTTATTTAGTATAAATAGACCCCAACCTAGAACCAAAGGATCTTAATACCAACTGTTGAAAAATTGACCAACATTGGAGATCTTCATTTTGCTAGGTGCTCCTACACCAAAACCGGAAGCAAAATTGGAAGCAAAACTGGAAGGAAAATTGGAAGCAAAAATGGAAGAAAAATTAGAATAAAAACCGAAAGCAACACCAGAAGAAAAATTGGAAGCAATCTTGGAAGCCAAACTAGAAGCAAAATTGGAAGCGCAAGTGGAGACAAAATTGGAAGCAAAACTGGAAGCAAAATTGGAAGTAGTATTGGAAGCAATACTAGAAGCAATACTAGAAGCAAACCTGGAAGCAAAACCAAAAGAAAAAGTGGAAGCAAAACCGGAAGCACAACCAGAAGAAAAAGTGGGAGCAAAAGTGGGAGCAAAACTAGAAGCAAAAATGGGAGCAGACATGGAAGCAAAATCGGAAGCCAATTTGGGCGCCAATTTAGGCTCTATTTTTTGTGCCATTTTTCAGTGCTATTTCTAGTGCTAAAGAGGATGTTATAACTGGCACCAAATTTTTGGCGTTAAAATTTGTGCTAAACTGGACATTAAATACATCGCAAAATCCAATGAAGAAACACTTTTATATCGAATTTTGCGTTGTGAGATGACTCCAATTGGTGGTTTCAATTATGCTAAAATTTGGTGCTAAAGTTGGTGCTAAGTGCCTATTTTGTTGTAGTGGTATCTCCTATCTTTTGTCTTTATCTGATATTATTTGTGGTTATACACACTTGAGAGCTCCAAATCTACTCTCGAGTTGGAAACCTCCAATATTTATCAAGTTTTCTTGGACTTAAAATTTGATGTCAAAGCATCCAAGGGTACCAAGCAATCTACAAAAAAAATAAAAAAATTCTTGTGTGATTTCTAGTTATAGACAATTTTTCAACACCTAGTTTGGGCACTCTCAAAGCTTGGAAAATTTTATTTATTAAATTGGGTGGGTATCTTAATGTTTTAGTGTTATCCTTGGGTGAAAAGTGAGGCCAAATTGTTGTAACTTTTATTTTATTTATTGGATCAACATCTATAATTTGGTAAATTGTAAGTTGCATGTTAAATGTAATTTGATTATGGTTTTGGCTCATATGTTTTCAATACTAGATATATAACAGAAAAATAAATTATTGCATGAAATAAATAACTTTTCATTTTAAATGTTTTTTTTTGCAGAACACGGGTCTTCTAGAAGATCAAGATGATCCTCATCATGATATAGATCTAGAAAATATTGGTTCTACCAGTATAGATCACATGGCAAAGGATGAAGATGATGCAGATACGAAAGACACCAAGGCCAATGACAATGATGATGATGAAAACGACGATGATCATGATGGTGATCATGATGATAGGGTAGTTGTTGGTAGTACCCAACAACATTCATGATCATATAGGCTGCATCATGGATCATTGTTGGTATATTGTTATGATAATGATCATCATCATCATCATAGTGGTGATGATGATGAGGCAGTTGCTAGTAGTACCTAGTGACATTCATGATCATATACACTGCATCATGGATCATTACTGATATATTGTTATCATGCCTCTTTTCATGGTTACTATCATATGTATCATTTTCATGGCCTATAGTACCATATTATTGAGTTGTATCATATTGAAATTTATTATATTCACTTATATCATTTGGACCTGTATCATCTTGACATGTATCAATTTGAGTTACACAATTTATCATTTTTACTTATATCATTTGTAAATGTATTATTTTGACTTATGTCGACTGTTGGACATGTATCATTTTGACATGTTATTGATCTACTGGCATATATGAATTTCATTAATTTTAGTTATAAGTGATGATGATCTTATCAATATTGACTTGTCAATTTATATATATTAAAAGTGGTCAATGATTAATTTTGGATGGATATTTATTATGTATGATGATTTTAATTTACTACTTAGGATGGATGTTGTCAAATTCAATTAAATTATAGATATTTGACTCACTTTTTATAATAATTATCTTGTTATTTCAGAAACCACACCTCAAAGACATGAAAAACACATAAAAAGGAATTGGTTGGTGTTATTTCTAACAAACGCAAAGGAACATTCTAGAAGCAAGTGTGAGAAAAAGCAGGTGGTAGAGTCGAAGTCAGAGGAACTAGTGCAAGTCTAAGCAGCGAAAAGGTGTGGGAAGTGGTAGCAGTAAGAATAATGGAGAATCCATTATTCTTGAACACTGAGAAGTAAAAATATTTTAAAGGTGATATCACAGACAAAAGACTGCATGCTTTGCTAGCGTCATCTCATCCACTAATCCTTTGGGCAACCAAGAAAACTCTGGGGCCAGAATTCACGAGGGCCTATCACAAGTTCAGGTCGAACTCAAAAAATTTGACCATGTTCCTGGTATTGTTACTACATATGGTTGTGACAAAAGCGATGGGGAAGAAGCTCACACAGATGGTCTTTGTCCATGCTTGGTTGGGGGATATCAACATAGCGCTCGATAATGTAGCTGAGAATAAAGAAATACCAATGCACTAGAACTACTGCATGCTTTAGATGCATGGTAAGGATGTCATGAAATTCCCTCTTATTCGAACCATCGAACCAGAGGGTTTTGAGAAGTTGTGGGATGATTGTGATCAAAACGTCTTCTTCCTTCTCAGAGCAGCCAATCTAGTGACAAATCATCCAAGAGGTTAGGCAATCCGGTATGTTGAGGATGAAGGGTTGGTGGACAAGATTGTGGTAGGGGACAACAATGATTGGGACTTTGGTTTAAGAGAAGAGTGGCATGTTAGAAACCAAGATCAGACATGCAAACCAAAGGCCTTCCACACAAGAGAAAAACAATAAAAAGAAAGAGCTTTGTATGAAGATGTGCAAATTGATATATTCAAAATTAAGATATTACAAGAGATGATTTACTTTATAAAATCAATGTATGCAACCCTAATGTTGACCTAAAAACAACTCAACTAAATAAATCTTAGTTATTAAGTAAGTAAACTAATTATTGCCTAAGCAAAACCTAAGTAAACTTAATAAAGTGTAATTAGATAATTAATTAGACCAACACACTCCCTTAAGTGTAACTTAGGGAGACTAAAAAAGCATGCACCTAAAACTAAGATGAATGCAAGAAAGCATGAATGGGTATCAAAAATAAGGCCTGATCAGGTACCCATGTACAAATGCAATGAAAGAGTAAGAGAAAGAGGACAAAACCATAATCAAATTACATTTAACATGCAACTTACAATTTAATTTTCTGTTATATATCTAGTATTGAAACATATTGAATCATTGAACTACCAAGCCACATAAACTATGTTGGAGTGAAAATACACTAAGAGGGGGGGTGAATAAGTGTTTATAACTTCTTAAATAATTTAAATTGAAACTACAAAGAACCATACATATGTTCTCATTTATCAATTATAGTGTCATCCATGTATTCAAATGCAATCATATAAATTGAAATGAGTAATGTAACATTGCATTTTAAAGCAGTAAAGTACTGAAGAAAATGAGTCATAGAGACACAAATAGACACAAGATATGTCGAGTGGAAAACCCTCCTAGGGTAGAAAAACCACTCCTAAACCTGCTGCCTTTTTCAGGCTTTCATTTCAATAATTTATTTTGACAAAGCCTCAATGGCTGATTTTCGAGCATCGAATCAAGGAGCACCAACCCCTCTGTTTAGAGACACAAATCTCAAGGAGAACCAACCCCTGTCCTGATATTCAATAGAACGTACAATAGTGTAGAGGATCTCTCTATTTCACTTGATTTTTTTCAAGTGCCTCTTGACAGACAAAACATAGAATTTTCAAGAGTCAAAATTGACTCTTCAGAATTCCATGCATTATCTAATCTCAATGCAGCTTGAGGAAAATCCTATCATAGTCACAATAAAATCTCATCAAACTATATTACAATGATACATCTTTTCTTTTTTTGCTCGCTGTTTGATTTTCAACCTTTTTCCATACAGAAAGTACAAAACTGACTACACATTGTGTTTTCCAATTTTCAGCATCAAAGTTCAGAATAGGCTTTCACATCTCTAAATAGTAATCCTCTTGTTTCAAGTTTTTTTTCCTGTCATGATAGAACCATAATATTTTTTTTTTTGGCTTTTTACAGAAAACATCATTACATATTTGAAGTATTACCATTATTGCTTGAATTTCACTTTCCAGAAGGTTATACAAGGTTGTTTTTCAGGTTATAGAATCATTGTCAAGTAACAGTTCTGATATTGCAGTGATCACAAAAGGAAGATTCTTTCTTTCTATTGAGGATAGAACAACAATGTCTAAGAATAGAGGTGTGAACATGTAGTGCTTTTACAAAAATAGTGAGAACTCATCATTTAAAAATAGAAAAATATAACCATTTTTCCCTGACAGAACCAGCAAAGCAACTAAAGTATTTTTAGAAAAATAAACCTCTTTCATATTATACCTAGAAGTAGTAATGAAGAGTGCATATCCCATAAGATTTTTGACAAATAAGCTGCTATGAAAATGAAGTAACTGAAACCCCAACCAGCATGTAACCGAAAGCTATTAATCATGCACTATAACAATTACCCACAATTTCAAGTGAGGCTGAGAGAATGTTCCATGAACTATACCCATTATAGAGGCTGCAATTCTTAAGAAATTGAAACCACAATGAAGTGTGACTGAAACAACCTCACAAACATGCAACCAAGAACCGTTATCCAAGAACCCAGATATACAACTGCAGAGATTCGATGACATTATTACTACCCACAACAAGAAATTGTAATTCATTTTAAATAACTGTCATAATAACCTTTAAAAGAATTTGTAGTCACGATTTTGTTTTAAAAAAAAAACATTTCATACTTTTCTCTAGAAAGCTATTGACGTTTTTCATTTTTTTGTTTGAGAAAAGAGAGATAGATTTGGCACGTACTCATCTTGCTTGTATAGAAGAAGATATGCAAGACATTCAATAGAAGAATACGTGATAGTAATGAGGTTGTTGTCAAAAGAAGATTACCAGTCCTGCAGAGGAGAAAAACGGCCACACTGCCTTCCAAAAATGTGCCTATACCCAGTGGCTGGAAACTGACACATAGAGCGACCATTGTGATGGTCTCCTCACTGCTCCCAATCGCTTTCCAAGAGAAAAAATGCCAGGGATAGCAAAGAAACAACCCAAAGAAATGATCCATGGTGGTGGCTAATAGGGTTCCAAACAGAAAAAATGAGAAGAGAGTGAAATGACAACAGTTTTCCCTAATCTTCCAATGCAAGCAAAGTGAATTCATTTGCAAATGATGATAAATGTTTAAAGTCTGAAAAGGATAGTGATTAAACAAAAACTCATTATTCCATGTCAAGTCTAGGGGCTTATCCAAGGTTTGCATGCGAACCGACATTATGGCATTTGACTATTTTAGACAATGAGTAATGTCGACTCAATAATACCATGCATTATTTCATAAATAAAGTTGAACTCATAAGACTTAAAGTTCCCAAAAATTCAAGGCAAAGTCACATCCAATGTGACATGAACAATAATCAAACCTTTTATGACTGTAATCGGCCTTAAGGCTTGAAGTAAATGTCAACCAAATGTCCCAAAAAAAATATAAATAGAAGATCGAATTGAATGCCTTTTCCAAAGGTCTAGTTTCACCTTGATAAAGTCCAATGCAATATAGTTTTCAATTCCTAAGAAATATAAGCTAGATATTATGCAAGATTTTGAATGCCATTCTCCCATACCAAATACCATAACTGAATTCATTAAATCCAACTTGCCAAGAGAATAAAACTGAGATGCTCAAAATAATAACAAGATTGATCCTTAAACCCATGCCACTAACTGAAGAAAGAGAAGTATACCTTGACGAAAATCAAGATGCTTGTACTGATCAAGCATAAGTAAACAACATGTAAAAGAACTGATCATGCCAGTCACTTGTAATCAAGTGAAGTACTGAAACACAAATGTTAAACCAAAAATGTATCACCTGATCAATGGAGAAAATGACCTGTAACCAGAATACCTCAACAGTCACTTGTAATCTGTACATGGGGTTAATCGATCAGTGCCACCAAGATAATAAAATCAATGAAGTAGATTTGCCAATCAAAAAATGGATCAAATGAGAAGATAACCATCAAGATGCCAGAGAAGCCAACGAATCATAAAGTGACATCAAGGACAAAAATGGCACAAGAGGGATTCAACAAACTCCCCCTTTGTCCTTGATGGAAAAACTGAGCCACCAAACCAAAGATAATGAATTGTAACCAAATGCTCAAAATTCTCCCCCTTTTTGACACAAGGATAAAGGGAGACCAACAAAGATAAACTAGAACCAACTATGACATGCCATCAAACTACAGATTGAACCTTTGAGTAGAAAAGTATGAACTGCGGGAAGAGCTAACCAGCTCCCCCTATCACCAAGATAGACTATTTAAGATAACAGAGATTGAGAGACAACTCCCAATCAAGACCTAAGTCTTTCAAAAACATCTTTAGCCAACGGTTTTGTAAAAATTTCAGCAACCTGTGCTTGTGTAGGAACATATTGCATAGATACCTCATCAACCAACACCTTTTCATGAAGAAAATGAAACTTTATAGCTATATGTTTAGTTCGAGAGTGCATAACTGGATTTTTTGAGATATTTATTGCACTAGTATTGTCACACAAAATAGTGATAGGTTTTGAAATTTCAATACCCATATCTGATAATGTCTATGACATCCAAATTACCTAAGTGCAACAAGAAGTGGTAGCTATATATTCTTCTTCAGCAATAGAGAGCGAAACAAATTCTTTCTTTTTGTTGTGCCAAGCCACTAAACGATCACCAAGAAAGAAAGCAGCACCACTGGTGATTTTCCTATCATCTAGACATCCTTCCCAGTCAGAATCAATATAAGATACTAAAGATAAATCATTGCTTCTAGGGTACCAGAGGCCATAATCAATTGTGCCTTGTACATATTTAAGAATTCTTCTCACAGCATTGATGTGAGATTCATTAGGAGATGATTGAAAATGAGCAACCATGCAGACAACTTGCATTATGTCAAGTCTTGAGGTTGTTAAGTACAATAGGTTGTCTATCATTGACCTATAATCAGTTGTGTTTATAGTAGGAGAGTCATCAACTTTGCTAAGTTTACAACCAGTAGCCATTGGAGTGCTTACAAGATGACTTTCATCCATTTTAAACCTTTTTAACATTTCTTTTGCATATCTTTCTTGAGATAAAAAGATGCCAGATTCAAGTTGTGAAATATGAAGGCCTAAGAAGAATGGAATTTCTCCCAACATTGACATTTTGAATTCAGATTCCATGATTTGTGAGAATTTTTTACTCAAGGCAATATTGTTGCAACCAAAAATGGTGTCATCAACATAAATTTCAACAACAAGAATATCAAATCCTTCAATTTTAACATACAGATTGCTGTCAACTCCTCCTCTAATGAAACCTTTTGACAGTAAGTGAATTTCCAATCTGGAGTACCAAGCTCTAGGAGGTTGTTTTAGGCCATATAGATCCTTTTTCAGCCTATAGACATGATTTGGTTTGTTTTTATAGATAAACCCTTCAGGTTGTTCTATGTAAACTTTTTCTTCTAAGTATCCATTTAAAAAGGCAGTTTTTACATCCATTTGATATATAGTGAAATTTTTGAAAACATAATATGCCAAGAAAATTCTAATGGATTCAAGTCTAGCAACAGGAGCAAAATTTTCACTGAAATCAATACCTTCTTGTTGAGCATATCCTTTGCGGACATATCTAGCCTTGTTGTGAACAACATGACCATTTTCATCATGTTTGTTTCTAAAGATCCACTTGCCTCCTATGACATTTTTGTCATTTGGTCTTGGGACTAGATCCCAAGTCTGATTTTTTTCAATTTGATCAATTTCTTCTTGCATTGCATTAAGCCAGCATTCATCAGTTAGAGCATCATCAAAAAAATTGGGCTCAAACTAGGTGATTAAACAAAATGCAGTTTGCTCAGCTATGTGAGCTTTTTCATCATAATTAACATATTTTTTCCTTGTTTGAACTTCTACAGATCTATCTCCTATAATCAGATCCATAGGATGATTTCTAGCAATATATTTTGAAGGAACTTTGGATTCACATTTTTCTAAGTTGATTTCAGCATCTTCAGGTTGTGCTTCAGCAAGTTTAGGGCTTGCTGATTTTATTTCAGGCTTTGCAGTTTCAAAGCTTTCAGTGATTATATCAAGTTCAAATTCATCCTCTTCATCATCCTACATAGGTTCAGCATCTAGAAACAGATTTTAATCAAATTTGACATTTACAGATTCAACAATTTTGTTCAGCCTATTGTTAAAGAATTTATAGGCTCTGTTGTGAGTAGAGTATCCTAAAAAGATACCTTCATCATTTTTAGATTGGAAACTTCCTTTTGGTTGCATCATCATACTTTTAGAGTAGCATTCTATTTGTTTGTGCTCTTTATTTGGTTGTATCATTCCCAATCTATTCTCTATCGATTTCTCCATCTTGTGGATTTTTGGCTATCCATGAAGGTGGGAACACCAAAATGGGGGTCTAACTGAGGTAGACTTAAAATATAACCCCAATATTTTCTTATTCTCTTGTGTGTAGGTGCAAGCTCATTACTTGGAACCATCTAGAAGATTGGATTGCATGTGGAAGGTACATGTTGTAACTCTTCTCTCTTAAATCCACACTACAATAGATTAAAGTATTCTCCTTGTTTGTACTCTTTTCTTTTTATACTTTCTTCATAAAACTATGAAACTTTGTTAGTCAGGTCGTTAGTATGTCCCTTAGCATTTTCTAACTGTTTGCTAGAACCCTGTCCATATAGGACGCCAACACATCCCTGAGATTCCAAGGTGCTACAACGGATTCTAGCTTCTACACTATCATCCTCAGATAGTGTGTTGTTTGGTTAGCAGCCTGAAACTTTTGGGGCTAGATCATCCAATTTTTGAAATACTTATTTTTAGAAGGAAAGCAGTGTGTTGCTTTCCCTTCCTTTTTAGCCTCTCTCTCAACTCGTCAAACTGTTTGAGTTAGTTTAGGGTAGTTTGTTCCTTGGGACTCTCCCATGACTTGGAGTATTGGGGGTGATGAATCCCCCTTGTCTACACCAATATCACATAATTTATTTTCACATTTTCTTTTACTCATTTCAATCTCTTTGCTTTGGTCCATCTCTATCACATCCAATCTAGCCTTGATCTTCTCTCATTCTTCAATAATAAATTTATCAAACCTTTTGTGTCACCATTCTTCTCATAACAAAATTCTCATAGGTCTTCTCATGACCCATCCCATCCTCTTCTTTGAAGACATTTTTAAATATTCACAAGTTCCTATGTAGTTACAAGTCCTCCATGCAACAATCTATCTCACTTCGGGTATCAACCCTCTACAGTCAAAGGTCCTCCCTGCAACAAACTCACTCTTGCTTATCATCTACAAAATAGATGGTTTATGGGAGAAAAACCTCTCTCACATGCACCTTCTACCCAACTGTAACCTCTATTGGAGGATAAAAACTAAAAATTACTTCAACTCTTCTATCTAATCAACCTACTTTGATACTTACACAAAAAATTCCAAGAAAATATTTGTAACACATTTTAAAAAATTCCAGGCAACAAAATCAAATGCTCACACATTCCAACAAACAAAATTCTTAAATTTCCTCTAACAAATATCTAAGCAAATAAAAAATAATATTTTTACTCACTACTGCAATACTTCCCGGCCAATCTTCCAACTCTGATACTATTTGATGCAATACAAGGATGGGGGGTCTTTTCAGATAACCCATCCAAGCAACCATAACATAAAATGCACCCTCATTCCAAGATTCCAAGCATAAGCAATTGAAATTTTAAATGAACAAATTTAAATTTGAACAATTCTTCTTCATCAACAACACATGTGCAAATCAAATCTTCCTTGAATTGAAAACTTCATTAAAAAAATATTTGTGCAATACAAAACTCAACAAAATTGATTCAAATCAGCCTCAAACACCTACAATTTCACCTTGGAATCCCTTGCGTTTTCATTCTCCACAACTTATTCCTACAACTGCTTCAACCCTTCATTCTAATGTTTCCTTCTCAATTCCTAGGCATTGATATTTTTCCTCTATAGGTACAAAAATAAAATATTTCAATTACACCCAAATTATGCATTGGAATCCTCTTACCTCCATAACTGAAAAATGACATTAAATTTAATAACTCCTATTAAAATTGATACAAATCCTCTTGTAACCTCCCATCATAAAACTAGCAACCTGATTGGTTCCTAGTTGTGCATGGGCCTTAAGATTGTCTTCCAATACATTTCTAAATTTTCCAACATTTAATTCTCTCAACCTGGGTATTGGGTTTTCAAATTTACATATTTTATCTTTTTCAACACATTTAACATGCAACTTACAATTTACCAAATTATAGGTGTTGATCCAATAAATAAAATAAAAGTTACAACAATTTGGTCTCACTTTTCACCCAAGGATAACACTAAAACATTAAGATACCCACCCAATTTAATAAATAAAATTTTCCAAGCTTTGAGAATGCCCAAACCAGGGGTTGAAAAATTGTTTGTAACTAGAAATCACACAAGAAAATATTTTTTTTTTGCAAATTTATTGGTACCCTTGGATGCTCCTACATCAACTTTTAAGTCCAAGAAAACTTGATAAATATTGGAGGTTTCCAACTTGAGAGTAGATTTGGAGCTCTCAAGTGTGTATATCCACAAATAATATCAAATAAAGATAAAAGATAGGAGATACCACTACAACAAAATAGACAATTAGCGTCGACTTTAGTGTAATTGAAACCATCAATTGGATTCATCTCACAATGCAAAATTTGGAATAAAAGTGTTTCTTCATTAGATTTTGCATTGTCTTTAATGTCCAATTTAGCGCCAAAATTAACACCAAAAATTTGGTGCCAGTTATAGCATCCTCTTTAGCACTGGAAATAGCACCGAAAAATGGCACCGAAAATAGAGCCTAAATTGGCGCCCAAATTGGCTTTCGATTTTGCTTCCATGTCTGCTCCCATTTTTGCTTCTAGTTTTTCTTCCACTTTTGCTCCCACTTTTTCTTCCGGTTGTGCTTCTGGTTTTGCTTCCACTTTTTCTTTTGGTTTTGCTTCTAGGTTTGCTTCTAGTATTGCTTCTAGTATTGCTTCCAATACAACTTCCAATTTTGCTTCTAGTTTTGCTTCCAATTTTGCCTCCACTTGCGCTTCCAATTTTGCTTCTAGTTTGGCTTCCAGGATTGCTTCCAATTTTTCTTCCAATTTTTCTTCTGGTGTTGCTTCCTATTTTTCTTCTAGTTTTGCTTCAATTTTTGCTTCCAGTTTTCCTTCCAGGTTTGCTTCCAATTTTTCTTCCGGTTTTAGTGCAGGAGCACCTAGCAAAATGAAGATCTCCAATGTTGGTCAATTTTTCAACAGTTGGTATTAAGATCCTTTTGTTCTAGTTTGGGTCTATTTATACTAAATAAGATCTATTGATACCATTCATTATGTAATAGGGTGTGTTTAGAGTCATTTGTATTTAGGAGTCAAAAGTTACACATATTTGTAAATGTTGTCAACAAAATAATTGTCAAAATGCAACTTATTAGGAATAAAAGAATTTGAAAGTAGTTAGGAACATTGGGAATTTGGAAGTTGCATAGAAACATGTATATAAGCCTCTAGTAGGCTCGAATAATAGGGGGCAAGGAGATAGAGAGAAGAACCTAATAAATACAACATTAATTTTCTGCATAATTTTTGGTTTTCTGAACTTTGCTTCCTCTATATGGTCCCGTATAGCCACCAAATGATCTGAAACCTATTGTGTCATGTATATATAAGATTTACCTTTCATTTGAACTCCTTTTGAGAGTCTTTCAATACTTTTAGAGGAAGTTCTCATTCGTTTTCTAAAACTGCCTGATAAAAAAAGAGAGGGTCCTGTTTTGAAGGAAAAAATAATAATCTAGTCATCCCACCTAATGTATAAACCTATGCTTTGGTGGGATGAAATATATTATGGTAGGTTATATGTACACATTTTTTTGTATCCTTGGGAAGTCAAAATACCCGATTTGGAATGAGGCCCTAGGTTGGGCAATGAATTGTTTTATGTAAAAATGATGGTTTCAAGATGGTATTTTGTGAACTACTGATGGATTTAAGTGTGTGATGGTGTAGAACACCTGTGCAAACCCTAATAAAGTTTTATGATGTATTGGGTAAGTTTGGGAAGCCTCGGTATTGTGAAACACAAGAAACCCTAGGCTTTTGATGTGAATTTGAGGGTTTGTTGGAACAACAATAAAGAAACCTTGAACCTGGAAACAAATTATGAAATATGGTGTTTTGGTACATGAATTTTGACTGTTTGTTGTGTTTTTGTGGAGAACGGGTGTTTGAGAGGTAGTTCATTTGCAAAATATGGCTAATCTAGTAGCCTTTTGTAGGGTTAGTTTGTTGTTCCTCCATGTTGGTGTGAAGAAACCCATTGAGACCTTTTAGGATAGAGTGTTAGGATCCGAGACAAGTCTCATTTGATGTTTGGTTGGCCTTTGTATGACCTCTTCAAAATTATACCTCCATTTTGATAGTTTTGAGGGCTAAAAGCCTTTAGAGGTGTTTTAAGGGAAGTTACACACCTATTTGGGTTCAAATTTTGTGAGTGAGTTGGACTGATTAAATTGGCCATCTTAATCTTGTTAGATGCCTCTAATAGGTAGGTGAATGGTTTGAGTTGGTTTGAGTCCCCTGTCTCTGCATCAAAGTGGTATCAGAGCTTCAGGTACAAGATCCCTTGTTGGATTTTTTTTTGGTTTTTGCAAGCTTGAAGAAGGTTGATTGGTGAAGATGCCTCCAAAGGCAAAGAACACAACAAAGGAGATGAATGAATTGAGAAACTGATACATCAAAGAGATCAGAGAACTAAAAGAGATATTGGCATCCGAGAGGAGTGAATCAGAGGAAGAAGATGATGAAGAGTTTGAAGATGTGGAAGAAGAACTTGATCCAGAATATCAGAGAATGGCCAAGTTGATAAAGGCAATAAAAGGTGACAAATACAAGGTAAAAATAGATGTAAAAAAGTTTGTTGGTAATTTGAATGAAGAGGAATTGTTAGATTGGATAGCATGTTTGGATAACTATTTTGAATGTGAAGAGATCCCTAAAGAATAGAGAGTGAAGATTTCCAAAAAAAAAACTTTAAGGGTCATGCACTTGTATGGTGGGATTATCTATAGTCGAAGAGAAGAAAACAAGGAAATTCTAAGATTGTGGATTGGGATAAGATGATATCTAAACTAAAAGGTAAGTTTCTCCCTTCAGATTATCAAATTCAAATGTTTAAGAAGTTACAATGTTTAAGGCAAAAGGAATTGGATGTAAAGGCCTACATTGAGAAATTTTATAGATTGAGTATGAGGTCTAATCACATGAAAATGAAGATGAGAAAATTTTTAGGTACTTGGGTGGCTTGAGGATGAATTTGTAGGATGAGTTGGCTTTGACATCATCACTGGGAATTTTTACCAGGCTGGGAATTTTTCAATCTTCATCATCATTTGTCTTTGTCTTCTTCTTGTAGGCAATGTAGTCCATAATCATTGGGCAGTCAGCACCACAATTCTAGTTGGCCGGACCTTTGGCCTTTTCCCTTGGGTCCCTATCGTCATCCTTGCACCATGTTGGTGTAATTAATTATCTAATTACACTTTATTAAGTTTACTTAGGTAATAATTGGTTTACTTAATTAATAAGTAAGCTTTATTTAGTTTAGTTGTTTTTAGGTCAACATTAGGGTTGCATACATTGCTTTTCTAAAGCAAATCATCTCTTGTAATATCTTAATTTTGAATATATCAATTTGCACATCTTCATGCAAATCTCTTGCTTTTTATTGTTTTTCTCTTATGTGGAAGGCCTTTTGGTTTGCATGTCTGACCTTGGTTTCTAACATGGTATCGGAGCCTTGACATGCAACCCCTTCTCAGATTTTTGAGAAAATCATTGTAGAGTTTGTTCGGGGTTCTTCAAGGATTTCATTCCTTGAGTTCATTCATGTGGCATTTTGGATTAGATCGAGCTTCACCATTAGATTCAGACTGCTGGAAAAAGTCAAGATTGACTTTCATTTTACTAATTTTGGTCATTGTTGAAGAAATCTGTGAGGGTTTCAAGTTCGGTGATTTTTTGCAAGCTCTGGAGGTAGCTGATTTTTCAAAGAATTTTGAGCACAAACGGAGGTCACCATCGCGTTCGCAGCAGCCAAAAACCCTAAGGATGCCTATCGTTTCATTGATTTCTGAGCATTTGATCCAGAAGGCAAAAGAAAATTGCTAGGGAAGCTGTACGATCTCCTTGGCATGCTTCTTGAGGCATGGATTTCAAAAAAAAAAAAAATTTAAAAAAAATGCTTTTAAACAAGTGCATGCAGAGGAAAAGGGGTAGTCTACATCACTGGAAAAAAGTTATCAAGCAGCCACCCACTGGCCACCACCACCACATCGTGTCCCCGACCTTGCTCAGCCCCTGAGGGCTCCACCGAACTAGCCGAAGGTTCTATGGGGGACCGAGAGCTCTGCGCCCAACCCCCGGTCTACTCTAGTCCCTGTCCCAGTCACATGGGTGACCAGGGGCCCAAATTTTTTTGCAGGGGGGCCGATATTTTGCAGCAATGGCCAGATGGCTGTCAAATTTATGCTTAGGAAATGATGATTCCAGCATGACATCAATGGCCATACGGCCCTCTTCCCCCCTCCTGGTCCTGATTTGCCTAAAGGAGCAATTTTTTTCTTTTTGGCATAACTTGGGCTTACAGTATCGAAATTGGGCAAACGAGATATCGTCGGAAAGCTGATTCCAAGAAATTTCTTATGGTGTAGTTTTTTTTCAGTATTTTTTTGTTTATCTTCATTTATTTTTGTTTGAAGTCGGATGTTCATTTATCGCTTCTGAGCTAATAACGTTTTGCCACAATATCTAATTTTTGCTATCTTTGCGGCATTGGAAAGGTATTGAGGAGCTCTATATTTCTATCTATGCACTTTTTTCTGTATTTGTCCCAAATTTATCATTATTCTAGATTCGGCCTGATGGTTGTTTTGGAGATTACTTGGATATTTTGGCAGTTGGGAGGGTGCAACTTGCATCTTTGCACTTCTTTTAAGTATCACATCATTCATTTTATCTACTATTGCTTCATAGATTCCAGGGTTGTTTGCGTTTGGAGTTTTCCAGTGTTCCATGGCATCGGGTCTGTTGTTGCATTATTATGATTCCGATATGGTTTCTTGTAAACAGTAGTATCTTTCCTTGCTTGTCGGATTTAGGTTCCATTGTTACTCCACAGTGTTCTTCTAGTGCTTCTTTGCAGTAGGTCATCTCATTGAGGGGGGGTTGTCCCACTGGGTTTCATCCTCTTTCTCTTACTCTTTCATTGCATTTGTACATGGGTACCAGATCAGGCCTTATTGTCAAGACCCATTCATTCTTTCTTGCATTCATCTTAGTTTTAGATGCATTTTTTTCAGTCTCCCTAAGTTGCACTTAAGGGAGGGTGTTGGTGTAATTAATTATCTAATTAAGTTTACTTAGGTTTTTCTTAGGTAATAATTAGTTTACTTAATTAATAATTAAGCTTTATTTAGTTGAGCTATTTTTAGGTCAACATTAGGGTTGCATACATTGATTTTATAAAGCAAATCATCTCTTGTAATATCTTAATTCTAAATATATCAATTTGCACATCTTCATGCAAAGCTCTTGCTTTTTATTGTTTTTCTCTTGTGTGGAAGGCCTTTTGGTTTGCATGTCTGATCTTGGTTTCTAGCATGCCACTCTTCTCTTAAACCAAAGTCCCTATCATTTTCGTCCCCTGCCACAATCTTGTCTGCCAACCCTTCATCCTCGACATACCGGATTGCCCAACCTCTTGGATGATTTATCACCAGATTGGTTGCTCTGATAAGGAAGAAGATGTTTTGATCACACTCATCCCACAACTTCTCAAAACCCTCTGGTTCGACGGTTCAAATCAGAGGGAATTTCATGACATCCCTACCATGCATCCAGAGCATGTAGTAGTTCTAGGGCATTGGTATTTTTTTATTCTCATCTACATTGTCAAGGGTTGTGTTGATATCCCCCAACCAATAATGGACAAAGACCATCTATGTGAGCTTCTTCCCCATCTCTTTTGACACAACCATTTGTAGTAACACTACCAGGAGCATGGCCAAAATTTCTAAGTTCAACTTGAACCTGTGATAGGCCCTCATGAATTCTAGCCCCATAATTTTCTTGGTTGCCCAAAGAATCAATGGATGAGATGACGCCAGCAAAGCATGGATTCTTTTGTTTGTGATCTCACCTTTGAAATATTTTTACTGCTTCTCAGTGTTCAAGAATAATGGAGTCTCCATTATTCTTACTGCTACCGCTTCCCACACCTTTCCGTTGCTTAGACTTGCACTAGTTCCTCTGCCTTCGGCTCTTCCACCTACATTTTTTCTCACACTTGCTTCTAGAATGTTCCTTTGCATTTGTTAGAAATAACACCAACCAATTCCTTTTTATGTGTTTTTCATGTCTTTGAGGTGTGGTTTATGAAATAACAAGATAATTATTATAAAAAGTGAGTCAAATATCTATAATTTAATTGAATTTGACAACATCCATCCTGAGCAGTAAATTAAAATCATCATACGTAATAAATATCCATCCAAAAACCATCAACCACTTTTAATATATATAAATTGACAAGGCAATATTGATAAGATCGTCATCATATATAACTAAAACAAGTGAAAGTCAAAAATGCCAGTAGATCAATAACATGTCAAAATGATACATGTCCAACAATCAACATAAGGAAAAATGATACATGTACAAATGATATAAGTAAAAATGATAAATTATGTAACTCAAATTGATACATGTCCAAATTATATAAGTGAAAACGATACATGCTAATATGATACAACTCAATAATATGGTACTATAGGTCATGAAAATGATACATATGATAGTAACCATAAAAAGAGGCATCATAACAATATATCAGAAATGATCCATGATGCAGTCTATATGATCATGAATTTCACTGGTTACCACCACCAACTATCGCATCATCATCATCATCACCAGCATCATCATCATCATCATGATCATCATCACTGTCATCATCATTGTCATCGGCCTTGGTGTCTTTTGTATCTTTGTCATCATCATCCTCTGCCATTTCATCTGTATTGGCATAACCAATATTTTATGGATCTATATCACGATGAGGATCATCTTGATCTTCTGGAAGACCTGTGTTCTACAAAAAAAACATTTAAAATGAAAATTTATTATTTATTTCATGCAATAATTTATTTTTTTGTTATATATCTAATATTACAACATATGAGGCAAAACCATAATCATATTACATCATATCAAAGTACACATACCATAATAAAATTTCAAAAAAATTATAACTAATATGTCATTCCAATAATGTAAAACATGTAACAATTCTAATAAACGTTAGTAAAGATCATAAAAAAATTGTTATACAATTTAACTATCAACTATAAATTCTATTACATAACCTTAAGTGCCAACCCTCTGCATTTTTTGCTATATATGATTATGTTTGCCTCAAATATCCTTTGAGAGTTAACTGGTCTATATATCTTCTTCTCCTATATTTCAAAAATGGATATTTTTCTAGGACATTTTGGCACTGTAATATGCTTCAAAGGTTCTTTGAGAATTAACTAGTCTATATGTCCCCGTATTTGAGAGTTAACATTTATGGTTTAGGTTTTCTTTTGTAAGCAAGCTATGACATGCAACAATACTTGAGCACATAGAGAATAGTTCTTCAGTACATTTTTTACTTTGATTATACTATTTTTAAGTGACCTTTTCATGTATATAATCATATCATGTTCATGTATGTTAATCTAAGGAAGCTATGGAGGTAGTTCAAAGAGATGGCCCTGAAATTTTGCCTCATCTTACAATGTCTACAGGGACAAGAATAGGGATCAAATTTTGAGAGTCTAGTTTAAGTTTGAATTCAAGAAATGATAAAATTGTGAAGGTTGGAATGGATTTTAATGTATCACTTGGGTTTCAAAATTTGCAATTGCAGACTGGTAACCCCAAAACACAAAATTATTCATTGCTCCTTGATGACACTGTGGTTGTTAAGGATAAAGGGCCTGAAAATGCAACTAGGGTTTGCTCCAAAGTATACAATGATTTTGGATACTCATTTAATGATGATAATGAAGATGAGGAAGTGAAAAAAAAACCCAAGGTTGAGGTAAAGGAAGGAGAATCAAGCATATCCAAGGAAACCTTACAATCTGATAATCAAGAGATGACTAAAGAAGAGCAGCATCATCAATACCAAGCATAACTTGCAAGGAAAAATAATGAGGAGATTCCAAGAATATTGGTTGCAGGGGGAATTGGTACAAGAGATTGACATGGCTCTTCCAAGCCATCCACTGAGATGGTTTCCTACAAAAATGTGGATGATATCCCCGTTTCTAGAGAGCTCATGATTTAGGTTGATATAAAAAATGATGTTGTTATGGTACCCATGTATGGAATCATGGTTCCATTTCATGTAGCCACCATCAAGAGTGTTACAATCTAACAAGATGGAGGGAATTCTTATATAAGGATAATTTTCAATGTTCTAGGTACTGGCTTTAATGCCAACTACATGCCAACATTGAAATTCCCTGGTAGTATTTATGTTAGAGAAATTTCCTTTAGATCCAAGGACTCAAAGAACGTCAACCATGTGTTAAAAATGATTAAATACTATAAACGATCTATAGAAATGAAAGAGTCTGAAAAGGCAGAGAGAGCTACACTGGTGACTCAGAAGAAACTTTAGCTTTCAAAAACAGAGCCAATTAGGTTGGCAAACTTATGGATCAGGCTAGCATTTAGTGGAAGAGCAAGAAAGATGATTGGAACTTTGGAGGCCCACCATAATGGATTTCGGTATTCAACCATGATAGAAGAAAAGAGAGTTGAGATCATGTATCGAAACATTAAGTATACATTCTTCCAGCCAAGGGAGAAGGAGATGATTACTTTGCTTCATTTTCATTTACATAGCCATATCATGGTGGGAACCAAGAAGACCCTAATCCCTCAACCCTTATACCCTCAACCCTCAAGTACCATTAAACCCTAATCCAGCCTCCACCCCTATACCCTCTACCCTATACATTGTACCCTCAACCCTAATCCTTGAACCATGTACCCTCAATCCTCTATCCTCAACCTTAAACGTTCAACCCTCAACCCTTACACCCTCTACCCTATATAGTAAACTACCATCAAACCTCAATTCTCAACCCTCAACCCTTAATACATCCCTCCCTCTCTACCCTAATCCTTCAACCCTATACCCTCAACCCTTAAATGCTTCTACCCTAATCCCCTCTTCATAATTTTCCTTCCTTTTAAATTATGATCAATTTTTATAGGGAAGCTAACATATTGGTGGATGCACTTGTTAATAGGAAATTGATTAGGGTTGAAGATTGTATAGGGTTGATGGTTTAGGGTATTGGGTTGAGGATATAGGTTTGAGGGTATACTAGGCTAGGTTGAGGGATTAGAATTGAGGGTAGAGGGTAGAAGGTTTAAGGATTTAGGGTTTAAGGGATTAGGGTTGATGGTTAAGGGTTGAGGGTAGAGTGTTTAGGGTATATGTTTGAGGGTATATGCAGGTTGAAGGATTAGATTGGTTGAGGGTCCAATGTATAGGGTTGAGGGTATTGGGGTTGAGGGTTTAGGGTTTAAGTTTGAGGGTTGAGGGTTGAGGGATTAGGATTGCGGGTTGGGGGATATTTTGATGCAAGTGAAATGTAGGCAATCAATTGAAGGCCAGTGAATATTGGGGAAGGATTTTTTGTTCTAACACCCCTAATCCCTTAACTCCTAATCCCTGCTAGATCATAACAATATTATTAAAATGGTTTCAACACTAACTACCCTATTCAACCTTAAACCCTCTACCCTATACATTAAACCCTCAACCCTCAATTCTCAACCCTCAACCCTCAACCCTTAATCCCTCAAACCTCAACCCTTAAACCCTAAACCCTCAAACCCTATACCCTTTACCCTATACATTGGAACTTCAACCTAATCCTTCAACCATATACCCTAGTCAAACCTATAGTACCCTAATCCTTCAACCTAATATTTTCATTGTATTTAACATGAAATGCAACAATTTGTGTGACAAGATCCATACACTATCATGAGCATCCCCTTTGTATGCACCCATTTATTCCTCTACATAATCATAAACAAAGAAAATTTCACCTTTATCGCAATACTTTAATTTGTGCAGATTAAGGTCGGTTGAGGGTTGAGGGTGGTTTGATGTATGTGGTAGAGAGTAGAGGGTAGAGGGTTTAAGTTTTGACTATGGTTGAGGGTTTAAGGTCGAGGGTTGAGTTATTAAGGGTTCAAGGTATATGGTTGAGGGTCCAATGTATAGGGTATAGGGTATAGGGGTTGAGGGTTGAGGGTTGAGGATTTAAAGGTTGAGGGATTAAGGGTTGAGGTTTGAGGGATTAGGGTAGAGATTTTACTTGGGTTTAAGGGTTTAAGGGTTGAGGGATTAGGGTTGAGGGTCCAATGTATAGGGTAGAGGGTATAGGGGTTGAGGGATTAGATTTTAACTAGGGTTGAGGGTTGAGGGACATAGAGGGTTGAGGGTTGAGGGTTTAAGGGTTGAGGGATTAAGGGTTGAGGGTAGAGGGATTAGGGTAGAGATTTTTCTTAATGGTTTTAAGGTTTTAAGGGTTAAGGGTTGAGTACTGTCGAGGGTATTGGGTTGAGGGTAGAGGGTAGAGGTTGGTTTAAGGGTTTAGGGTTTAAGGTTTTGAGGGTTGATGGTTTAGGGTTGAGGGATTAGGGTAGAGAGGGAGGGATGGATGGATAAAGATATGGCCAAGGGAGAAGTGAGATAGAGAGGAGAGAAGAGGAAGGAGGGAAAAAAATATATGAGGGTTGAGGATCCAATGTATAGGGTAGAGGGTTCAGAATTGAGGGTATAGAGTTGAGGACTTATAGGGTAGATTTGATGGTTTAGGGTATTGGGTTGAGGGTATATTACTAGGGTTAATGGATTAGGGTTGAAGGTAGACTAGGGTAGATGGTTTAAGGGTTTAGGGTCGATGGTTAAGGGTTAAGGGTAGAGCATTTAGGGTATAGGTTTGAGGGTATATGGTTGAAGGATTAGGGTTGAGGGTCCAATGTATAGGGTAGAGGTTATAGGGGTTTAGGGTTTAGGGTTTAAGGTTGAGGGTTGAGGGTTGAGGGATCTTTTGATGCAAGTGAAATGTAGGCAAGCAATTGAAGGCCAATGAATATTGGGGAAGGTTTTTTTGTTCTAACACCCCTAATCCCTTAACCCTTAATCCTTGGTAGATCAGAATAATTAGGCACAAAATTAGGTGCTAAAGAAAACTCTAAAGAAGGCGTCAAACTTGGAGCTAAACTATGTGCTAATCTTGGTGCTAACCTTGACACTAAACTCAGAGAAAACTCAAAGCTAAACTCAACACTATACTTGGTGCTATATTTGGTGATATACTCGATGCTAAACCAATCATTAAAGGTGGTGCTAATTTGTTCCTAAAAAAAAATTGATGCATATGGTCAATTTAAGTGTTATAGGCCATATTGGTGGCCAAGGGATACTCCCAAAAAGAGGGAGTTGATTTCAATAAAAAAATTTCCTTTGTTGTAAAGTTATCTATTAAATTATTTTAACCATTGATGTAACTTATGATTTTGAGATTGAGTAAATGGATGTTAAAAATTCTCTCTTGCATGGTTATCTTGAGGAGAAGATTTATATGTGTCAACCTAATGGTTTTATAGTGAAAGGAAAAACTAGTTTGTTTTGTTACCCCTTTGACATTGGTTTTGGCATTGATGTCAAGTTGAGTGTTCAACTTGGCATACATTAAGGTGATACACATTGATATATTTATACATGTTTGGCTTAGTTGATATTATGGATTAGACCATGCATTGGTCTTGTGCATTGACCTTGGTACTCACTTAGCACATTTGTATCATTAGATCGATACAAGGAATTGTGATGATTATTATACTCATGTGAATAATAGCCATGATTTTATCACACACATATTATTTGGTTATTGTGATGTTTATCATTCATGAGGTTATGGTTTTTGTAATATTGTAGAATTACACCTAGGGGTAATTCCACATTTTTGCATCTTGCCTATCATTTATGACACCTTTGAACATTAATGACAAAATACCATGAGTCAGAATTTTGCAATTTTGACTCAAGGAAGACTTGTGGCAAAGTGATGAAAGCCTGACAACATATTTCCTAAAAATATAGGCTTTGGATGCCTGTGTGACGCATAGACGTCCATGCAGTGTGCTAGCGTCCTGGTGGTTTTCCGAGTTTGAAACGAGGAATTTGGAATCTTGACCCTTTTGACATGTGTCTTAGTAGTTAGGTCTCAGATGTAACAACTTTGTTTCGCCCTTGCATGCATGAAAAACCCTTTTCTTTCTCTCATTTAGGGTTGGAAGTCATTGATCCAAGCACTACTACTACTTGCTCTAGTCATGGATTACCTTCATCCTTGATAGCAAAAATCTCATAGGTGAAGCCATGCCAAAATGAGATCCCTCCAGTAACATTATCTCTCAATCAAGTAATCAACGGTGCATCCTTGTGCTCTGGAGAGGGTCTTGACCCATGGGTAACGCTCTCTCTCACTCACTCTTTACTACTTGTCCATTTACTAATTTGTGGTGTGGGTTCTACTCTCGAGCGGGTTTTTCTTTCACCACACACTTTGTTTACTTTATTTGCACTCCTTTCCAAACTTAGTTGTTTGTAGAGGTGGGAACACCAAAACGGGGGTCTAATTGAGGCAAACCCCTATACAGCCTATTGTAGGAGAATCCTTGGTTCTTGGCAATCTTGCATCAACCAAAAATATTTTCATTTCAATTTTGTTCAGTTCAAGTTGGCAGATTTGGTATCTCGACATATTTTCTCACTAGACCCTATGGATCTATGTTTTCATCATGGACATGTTCATTTTCCTAATTCCAATATTTTAGCACGATTGGATCTTTTTTTGGCAAGTTATCACTTTTAGATTAAGTGACAATTTCTAGAATAGAGCATTGAAACAATTTCGAGCCTAATGACTAGTTTGATCTCTTGTGGATCCTTCTTGTAACTTGCAGATCCTTGCGAGGTGTTTTGAATTGTTCCATGGAGTGTCCCCAACCTAAATTATCGGTCCACACTTCATCATATGCACCCACCAAGGAGAAATTTGAATTTGAGGCCGACCTATTTCATGCACATGTTACATTTCCTTCATCAGAGATTGTAATGATCTTTGGCCGACGCAAAATATTCTAGATCTTTGGATATGATATAAAGCTTGTATAGATCATTAGGAAAGAGGATAAATAGAATTAGAAAGAATATTGGTTTCAGTCTACAGATTTTTGCTTGCATTGAGGAGAATATAGGAATGTTGTATTTTGTATCAAGCCTGTGAGCCGTATCTATAAGCTTAGATGTTGTCGATCAATTGCAATCAAAATTTCTATTAGTAAACATGTTTGAATCTTCATTTTCCTCCATAATCTATGTTGCTTATGTTGTGTGACTCTTGTTGCACGGTCTAGATTGTTCTCTTTGAGGACCCTCCTACCAGGATTGCGCCACAGCCCCAACCTTTTCCCCTCAATCTTCTATGTGCAAGTTATGAAGTGGAGCTTGGAGAAAAGGTCTGAATGCCCGGTATAAGGTAAAATTTCCCCAAGTCCCTTTTGTGTTTATTCTAAGATCTAGCTTTATGTTTAACTATTTGATCTAGTATGTCTTTGTCCCGAGTTTGCAGGCGAGACCAAATTCTGCCCACTTGAGCTCTTGAGCTCCCTACAACTTAGGATGCTAGTGCATCTTTTAGATGAAAACACATTGTGTTAGCATCCTGAAACTGCGCTGATGTCCTTTGGCTGAGAGCTCTCTCATCAAAGGTAGAGATCTTGGATTTTTTCTTTCTTGGGGTTTGAAGTGACTTTGTTGTATTTCTTTATAGTTTTACTAACTTGTTCAAGTTTGAGGTGTATAAGGGAAGTTCGTTCTCTGGTGATCTCTTGAGAATAAAGGGACCCGTGTGTAGCAAATCCCTCTTATATCACATTTTGGTGAACCCGACGCACTAACACATCAGATCTAATTTTACAATGTTGCATGTTTGTGATTATACCTTTTCTGAAGAAGATTTTGATATTTTGGAAGATTCTCTAGATGATTTCCTAGAAGTATGCTCCCCTATTTGTAAATTTTCTGAACAAAATCTCCCTTTGCAAGCCAAGGAGTCGATAAATGTGATTGTTGTCTTTGTGTCTCCTCTGAGCCCTAAAAAATTTGTCATTTACGTGACCCTGGTTGAACCATTACCTAGGGAGGACTATACTATCTATGAGATTTCATGTCATAGTGATTCATTAGACTTATATTCAAGGATCATGAAAGCTACTGACTCTATGTCTTATAATGTTGTTGGGCATACATACAACATGAGGAGAAATAAATAGAACTTGGATCAGCAACCTTTTGTTCCTACATCAAAAAAAACTCAAGTTCCTACTTCTTTACCACCATATCAACCTAGCCTTCCTCCAGCCCTTAAACCCATGATCAAAGCACTAGGTGATTATAATCTTATCAAGCAACTTCGTGTTACTCTGACTAAGATCTCACTTTTGGACTTGCTTCAGACCGCTTCAATTTATCAGGAGATGTTGCAAGAAACCCTATAAAATATTCTCTTGCCTTCCTCCACTAGACCTACAGATGTTAATGCGTTGTTGTCACATATTCGAGCAGATTTGTTGAATATTACGTTCCACCCACAAGAAATCCCACCTCCAGATGTGCAAAAGCAAGCGGATCCCTTGATGATTATAATTAATGTTAATAATATTGGTATTAGGCATACTCTCATTGACGCTGGTTCAGCTCTCAATGTTTGTGGTATAGACCTATTACCTAAAACCAAAGCTGATTTATCTTCTTTAGCGACTTCCTCCTTGTATATTTGTGGGTTCAATAATATTGGTTGCCAAGCTCTAGGTACGATAATACTACCTTTGCAGTTAGGTCTCGTTACCTTTCCTACGATGGTTTATGTAATGCCTGGACCATTACCATACAATATTCTTTTGGGGAGACCTTTCATTCATGCTATGGGTGCAGTGATTTCTACCTTACATCTTTCTTTGAAGTTTGTCGCTAACAATCGGGTGGTTACGGTTAAAGCAGATCCAAAATTTGTTCACCTATGTGAGCTAGCAGTTGTTGGTTGTGCTTCAGTTGTATCAAATCTCAAGAATTGTATCCCATCCTTAACTATTGATGCTATGGCATGTTCTTCATCGATACCCTCTGTGGAACTTGTTCCCACAGCATATATCAATAAAAATGAACCGCCTAAAGCAGAAGATCCTAAGTCTCCCCCATCTTCCCCTTCGTCTTCTCAATCAAATTATTTCCTTGGTGATGATTGGGGATCCTTGAATTTCTCTGAGTTCTTCATCACAAAATACAAGTTAGACCCCTCTAGTATAGAATTTTTGGGCTCTATTGACAAAAAGGTGAGTGACACTCCCTTCTGAGAAAAGAAATGTGATCCTGTCGAGGAGACCACTCCTTCCTCTACCCAAGAGAGTATCCCTACTCTCGCAAAGGAGGTTAATTTTTTTGAACCGAGTAAATATGGTGTGAATGCTCTTGTAGAGACTTTTGACATCCATTTGTGGAATGAAGCACTCTACATGGTGTCACCACCTCCTGAAACTCTACAAAATCATTATGGGTTTAGATATGAACTTGCTTCTTGATATGGTTATGGGAAGAAAGGGTTGGGGTGTATCAAGAAAGGAATTTGATTCCCTATCTGGGTTTTGGATGCTTTGTTGAATAGTCTAAACAAGAACCTTGGTAGAGTGTTAATATAATTTCAGCTGAGCCATTAAGCTTGGTTCATCCTGAGTTGGTAGAAGAAAAGGGGTAGGCTAAGAAAGTCCCTTTGGATGTCTTCTCTTTGGATGAATCACTAGGGGAATTTTGAGGTGCTTATTCCTTATTGCCTCCTTATCACCACAAGAAACAATTATTGTATCACTTGCATAAACAAGCATACTTTTGAGAATCTAGTTTGAGTATTGATGAGGAAGAACCTCTATCTAAATTCAGCGATGATGTTTTGATATCCCATCCTAAAGACCACAATCCTCTCCTTCAATGAGATACTATTGAAGTTTTGATGGATCCTAAATCTTCAAAAAAAGTAATCAACATTGGGAAGTGTCTCTCTTCCAAAAAAGCAGATAAACACTCTGATCTCTTGTGTTCTCACCATGATATCTTTGCTTGGATGTATGAGGATATGCCTAGTATTGATGAGTCTATAGTGGTCCACAATATCATCTTATGTCTCAACGCCAAGCCGGTGAAGCAAAAAAATTGAAAGATTAATGCCAGGGTGGCTTTGATGGTCAAAATTGAGATAGAAAAGCTATTAAAAGCAAGTTTTGTCCACCCGATTAACTACTCCCTTTGGATTTTGAATATAGTTGTTTTTACAAAACCTGGCAGTCGTATTCGCATATTTATTGACTTTCGAGACCTTAATAAGGCTTCTCTTAAAGATGATTTTTCATTACCTAATATAGATATGATTGTGGAGTGGACTGCAGGCCATGCATTATTATCTTTTATGGATGGTTTCTCTGGCTATAATCAGATTCGTATTAACCCAAATGATCAATACAAGATAGCCTTCACTACCCCTTGGGGTACTTTCTACTATGTAGTCATGTTATTTGGTTGAAAGAATGTGGGAGTGACTTACCAATGGGAAATGACCCTGATATTTCATGATTTTATTCATAGGATCTTAGAGGACTATGTTGATGACATCTTGGAAAAATCAATAACTCATTAAGACCATGTGAAGAGCCTTCATCTTATCTTCAAAAAGCTTTGACTCTACAAGATGAGACTCAATCCCCATAAGTGTGTCTTCAGTGTAGATTCGGAGAAGCTTCTAGGGTTCATAATATCTCACCATGGAATCGAGGTTGACACAAATGAAATCAATGCTATCGTTAACATGCCTCCATCGAGGAATATCACCGAGTTGTAGAGTCTACAAGGGAAGATTCAAGAAATTCATAGGTTTATATCTCAATTGGTTGACCATACCCTTCCGTTCACTCATTTATTGAAAAAGGGTGTTCGCTTCATATGGGATGAGGAGTGTCAAAAATATTTTGATTCAATCAAAGCTTATTTGGCCAATCCTCCCATATTAATGTCAATTATGCAAGATAGGCCCTTTTTACTTTACCTTGCTGCGTCACCATACACTTTGGCAGTTGTGCTAGTTCAGTATGATAATGTAGGAAAAGAGAGAGCGGTCTACTACATCAGCCACATCCTTGTCGATTATGAAACTTGTTATTAATCCATAGAGAAGCAATGCCTCACTCTTGTATTTTCTACACAGAAGCTGAGGCACTACCTTCTCCATGCCGAAACCCATGTCATAGTAAAAATAGATCTTCTAAAGCGCTTGTTCTCTAGTGTTCACCTTGCCGAGAGATTAGCAAAATGGGTTATGTTGCTCTTTGAGTTCGATATCAAGTTCGTTACTCAAAAATTAATAAAAGGTCAATCAATTGCTGAAAATTTGGCAGACGCTCCCTCATTTCACTCCTTTCCTAGGTTGGATCTATTCCCTGATGAAAACATTTTTATGATTAACTACGACCTCGAATGGAATATGTACTTCGATGGATCAAGATGTCAAGTTGGTTCTAGAGTGGGCATGATCTTGATATCCCCTGAAGGTAAACTAGTCCCTCTATCATTTTGATTATATTTTCCTTGCACCAATAATATCACTAAGTACGAATCTCTTATTGCTAGCTTGTGTGCTATGATTACGCTAAAAAGCAAGCATCTTCGTATACTAGGCGACTCTTAACTTATTGTGAACCAGATTAAGGAAACTTATCAAGCTAAAAAAAGTAAGTTGTCCCAGTATCGAGACCTCACTTTTTCTTTGCTCGATCATTTTTCTTCTTTCACAATAGACGACATCCTTAGGAGAGAAAATAGACATGTCGATGTCATGGCGAGCACTGCTTCCTTGGTACCTTCAAAAGTAGATACGAAAGAATACCACTTCGTAGTTCAGGTTCTGCAAACCCCGACGGTTTTTGATCAACCTGAATATGAGTCTCTTATGTGTTTTCATGTAAACTTGGGAGAATGGTTCTCTAGTATCTACAGTTACTTAAAGATTGGAATCTTTCCCAATGATGTGAAAAAAAATGATCACACTCGTATACGTAAACTTTGAGCATGTTATGTTATTTTATCTGATGTTCTTTATCGAAGAGCCTATAACGGCTTGTTTCTTAGGTGTCTCATGAAAGTGGAAATACCCATTGCCCTTAAGGAAGCCCATTCGGGCTCTGAGGGTGGATATTTTGGTGGTAAGTCCCTAGCAAGAAGGTTGATACACATGGGGTACTATTGGAAAACAATGGAACAATATTCCTTCAATTTTGTTAGAAAGTTCCTTCAATGTCAATATAGTTGTCTTATCCATGCCCCTACTCAGGAGTTACAAAATAAAACCTCTCCTTGGCCCTTCACAAAATGGGGGTTGGATATCATCAGAAAAATATCACCTCCTTCTTCCAAGGGACACACCTTTATTATTACCACTACATATTATTTCACAAAATGGATTGAAGCTATTCCACTCCGATCCATGAAAGCTGAAACTATCTATAGTTTTCTCATGAAAAACATCATTTCTCATTTTGGATTACCTACTACACTTGTTTCTGATAATAGTAAACCATTCAAGAATAAGGAAGTAATGAAATTCTTGGAGAAATTTCATATTCAACATAGGTTTTCTACACCATAGTATCCACAATCCAACGGTCAAGAAGAAACGTCTAATAAAACTCTTGAACTCATTCTTTGAAAAATAGTAAATAAGCATGGTAAGAATTGGCATATTCAATTAACATACACTTTGTAGGCCTTTCGTATGAGTTTCCATACAGCAATGGGAACAATTATTTACAACCTCGTGTATGGTGTTGAATCTATCATACCTTTGGATTTGGAAATTCCATCCTTATGGGTTTCCCTTAAAGGGTTAATTCATGATGAAACCTACTGAATTAACCGCTTGCATCAGCTGGAGATGCTCGACGAGCACTGTTTACAAGCCCTCGATCATCTTAAAGCTTATTGACGATTGTTATCAAGAAAATATAATCAAAGTGTACTTCCTAGAACCTTTAAGCTAAGAGACATGGTTCTCTATGAAAACCAGTGAAATGTAAATGTGTCACCTAATTAGAAAGAGAAATTTAGTCCTAGCTAGTTAGGCCCTTACATTGTGATCTTTGTGTATGTGTTGGGTTCCTATGGATTATCATCTATCGATGGAACACCTCTAAACAACCTGTTAATGTGATGCATCTTCATCAATACTACACATAGTGCTCTAATATGTCACAGGTGTGGTGTTGAGGGGTAGTAATACTACATATGCTGACATTGTTCATTCACACATTATGAAAAAAATGTATTTATGGTGTGACCACATGTGTGTGTGTGAAAAATACAATATACATACATGTTCCTAGCTATGTTATGTATCCATACATCACATTACATATTTTAAGGAAATTAGGTCATTATTATATTTAATTAACACACAATCAAGTGTGTTTATTAAATCATGATTAGCATCTAATGTAAACATACATCCATATGAGCATATAGCATCCATAGCATGAACATACATGAAAGTAAAAATCATACACATAAACAAGCCATGATATCTAAACCAATATGTATATATATGTGTATGAATCAAATGTCATGTACATGTATCAGGCCACTACTACCAAAAAATGAGTGGCTGCTGAATATATGTCCATACAAAATATCTACAAGTATATATGTATATGTATCTGGATAGAAAAATAATATACAAAATAAGGAGCCCTTATCACTGTGGTGCATGGCTCTCAGATCCCTCTGTCTCTGGCAACTACTCTGGTACCCTCGAGAGGGGCTGCACAGTGGTCATAGAGAGGGATCGATGAGAGCATGATGTAGACATAACTACATGCATCCCTCCGATCTCCCCCTACAGCGAGTATATGTCCATCTATTCCTGAATCAACTCCTACTGTAGCTATTGAACATCTGTTGGGATCGCAGGTGTTGGCTACCCATTGAGATCATTGACGTAGCTCTGAAGGGCATCACATGCCTGCTCATCAACCTCATCCCTTGTCACTACCACATCTCACTCTGTGAGTGCCATCCATAGCTCTCTAGACAACTTGTCACACTATCCCTGAAGAGATGTCATCTCTACAGTCAGTTGTACGATCTCTGCACCCCACTCCTCATAGGTGGTCCTCAAGCATGCTACCATCTCAAAATTGGGGGCATTTCGCCCTGTAGATACCAACTGGTAAGCCTCAAGAACCATCCCCTAGATCAACACATTGGGGTCACCTCTAAAATACACTAAGCCATCAACCCAGTCCATCCATGTGCATCCTCTACAACCATGGAGAAAGAAACAGGAATTAGCATCACATGACATATATATATACATAATAATAGAAAAAATTAAAAAAATGGAAATATAAACAATGCACTATGTATACTTGGATCCCCGAGATGCCATGTGGGATCAGGGTGTGGGTCAATGTTGGGTCTTGTACTGTCGACATTGGTGGCTGACCGCGGTGATGCTAAGGCCGTTGCTACT
The DNA here is from genome assembly GCA_007115665.2 of Sequoiadendron giganteum. Taxonomy (NCBI): domain Eukaryota; kingdom Viridiplantae; phylum Streptophyta; class Pinopsida; order Cupressales; family Cupressaceae; genus Sequoiadendron; species Sequoiadendron giganteum. The sequence goes on along the minus strand of CM021100.1, from coordinate 153,598,288 downwards.
GGGATTATAGGAGTTGGTGGTGCTAATGAGACAGGGGTAGCCACAGGGTGATTGGATCTCCTCTGTTGCCTCAATCTCATAGGTGTTGCCTCCTCCTCCTATGCTCTCTCCTCCTCTATGCTGACCTATTGGCGCCCTCTTCGCCTATCCTATGGGGGTTGGGGAGGAAAATCTCCCTATGGACCAATGTCCCCTCTTTGGGCGCCCTCACCGAACAATGGATCTAGATAGTGCCTCTCCCACCACTGTAAAAAATTTGCACCTACCCCAACATTATCTATCGTCGATATGGCTAGAAAATCATGGTTGTGCTCATCATCATCAAAAGGAATGATATATGTAATGGTGGGGTGAGGGTAATCCTTGACCCTCATTGCACTCCTGTGGGACCTAGTATAGGTGGGCACATCTGGCAAGATAGTCTGGGGACGGCCATGTTGCAGCATGACCCGACTCTAGTAGTAAGGTGCTATGATGAAATCATGGTGACCTATCAAAAAATGGTCCCACTGTAGGTTCCTCAGATACCTGTCATCATCTACCCACTAAAAAATTTAGTAGGGTCTCTATTGAATCTCATCTGCGGCAACAGTGTCAATCTATAGCCTCCAAAACTATAGGTCACCAAATCTCCACTGGCCTATCATGTCGTACCAGTGGGCCATGGGAATACAATACGACCGTCACTGAGCAAAACCAACTGGTTGGGTGCACATGATGTGAGAAAAATCCCACACCTACAACAATGTGCATGCAGTAAGGTTGTGGTACTCATAGTGCACGCACCACCCTAGCTCCTAGTAGAGGTGCGCTAACATGCTATGCCCCAAGAAAAAATAGTGTGATGCTCAACCATCTCTCTAATGGTATGGAGAAGGACCCAATGCAAGTGAGAGCCTCGCCCATCTATGGTAATCCAAAACACAACAATGACAACCATAACCCGACGTAGCAACAACATAGTGGTCCTCACCTGGTGATACCAGTGCATATATATGTGACACATTTTGTCGCCATCATTTGTCCTCTCTAAACAATAGAGGATGCCCTCACTCCACTCTCGTGTCGATCGAGTATCGTCTAGGGCCACCCATTGCCCATGGATGGGTAGCCCCAAGGATCTGATAGACATCTCAAGCATGACAATCATCTCCCTACAAGGCAACTGGAAAGATGAGGTAGTGGCATCCCACCGCTCCATCAGGGTTGTAAGCATCCTCTCGTGATATCTCATCTCTGGCATAATGAACACATGCTAGAGACCAACTCGCTCAACATGTTTGACCTCATCCTCTCTCAAACAATCCCTCTACTCACAGACGATTTGGTATGCTTGCCCTCCCAAATGCTCTTGAATCTCTAAGTACTCTTGCAAAAAGTAAAAAATTCTAAGTTAGAACATCTAACTTCATCATGAAAACAAGAAAACATTACTGAAGACATATGTGCATCACGCAAATGTCTGTACATCATGCAAACGTTCGTGCACCATGAACACATCCCTAGATAGCCATGGTTGTTTGAGGATGCCAGTGCATCCCTGAGATGACAACATGTACTTGAGACCTTAGCGCAAACCTAAGACGATAGTGCATTTTTTAGATGTGAGCGCAAAAATGAGACGCTTACGCACCTTTCTGATTAAAAACATGCTAAAAATGAGTCAAATTTCATAATATACGAGATTTAGAGATTTACCTGATCCACCTCGTGACCCTCGGTGATGTCCTCACGCATTTTCTCCAACCTCGATGCCTCGTACTCCCTCCTACTCGGCATTTTTCTAACTTTTCTCTTACAAAAGTCAACAATTTTCTCGTAGTGAATAGTGAAAATGACCCTTTTGGGGGCCCACCTAGGTATATATAGGCCCTCCAAGGCCCATTTTTCCTAGAGTTTGTGGCTCCTTGGTTTCTCCTGACTTTACCCCACCATGCTAGGGGAAAAATCAAGAGGGGGCATATAGTAACCTCTTGATCATATTTTTCCTTCAAATCAACGATATTTTTCTTGATCATTCTTCTCTTCATAGTAGCTTCTTCCAATTTTTCGAAGCTAACCCAAAATTTAAGTTTTGCAGGTTAAAGTTTTGAACAATCTTTCACAACCATTTTGTCAATTTTTGTTGAGCTTAGATGCTGGGGGAATCTTCGATACCAGTTAGCTTGACCTCAGTGGCCTCTACAGTCCCTTTTTCTTGGCACACAATTCTGTAAAATTCAAAATTCGGATGAAATTTTTCTTCTCTACCTTAGTGAGGCTGATTTTTTCTAAAATTGGGCCCACTAAAGTGGTGGAAAAATGTAATGTCATAGAATTTCACCTAGGGGAAATTCCACATTTTTGTGTCTTGCCTAGCATTTATGACACCTTTGAACATTAATGACAAAATCCCATGAGTCGTAATTTCACAATTCTGACTCCAGGCGAATTTCTGGAAAAGCGATAGAAGCCTAACAACACGTTTCCTAAAAATCTAGGCTTCGGATGCATGCAAGGCACACAGACATCTACACAACGTGCTACTATCCTAGTGGTTTTTCAAGTTTGAAATGAGGAATCTAAAATCTTGACCCTTTTGACACGTGTCCTAGCAGTTGGGTCTAGGATGTAACGGCTATGTGTCACCCTTGCATGCATGAAAAATCCTTTCTTACTCTCATTTGGGGTTGGAATTCATTGATTCAAGCACTACTACTACTTTCTCTAGTCTTGGATTACCTTCATCCTTGATAGCAACAATATCACAGGTGAAGGCATGTTGGACTAAGATCCCTCCAGCAACTTCAACTCTCAAGCAAGCACTCAACGGTGCATCTGCGTGCTCCAGAGAGGGTCTTGACCTATGGGTAACACTCTCTCTCTCACACACTCTTTACTACTTTTCCATTTACTACTTTGTTGTGCGGGTTCTACTCCCAAGCAGGTTTTTCCTTCACCACACGCTTTGTTTACTTCATTTGCACTCCTTTCCAAACTTGGTTGTCTGTGGAGGTGGGAACACCAAAACGGGGATCTGACTGAGGAGGACCCCTATACAGCCCCAACCTTTTCCCCTCAATCTTCTATGTGCAGGTTGCGAAGTGGAGCTTTGAGAAAAGGTCTGAATGCCCAGTATAAGTTAAACTTTCTCCAAGTCCCTTTATGTTTATTCTAAAATATAGCTTTGTGTTTAACTATTTGATCTAGTATGCCTTTGACTCAAGTTTGGAGGCGAGACCAGATTTTGCCTGCTTGATCTCCTAAGCTCCCTACAGCTTAGGATGCCAGCGCATTTTTTAGATGATAGCACGCCGCACTAGTGTCCTAAAACCGCACTGATGTCCTTTGGCCAAGATCTCTTTCGTCATAGGTAGAGATCTTGGAGTTTTTCTCTCTCAGGGTCCAAAGTGACTTTGCTATATTTCTTTATAGTTTTATTAACTTGTTCAATTTTGAGGAATATAAGGGTAGTTCATTCCCTAGTGATCTCTTGAGAATAAAGGGACCTGAGTGCAGAAAATCCCTCTTATATCACATTTTTTTACACCAACACACATGTTTGAATATCACGAAGTTTTTGGTAAACATTGAGGTGCAACACAGACATAATCATTTGTGCTTTTGTGTGACACAAAGTGGTAAAATCTAATCGATATTATTGTGCCCTAAATGTCATCATTTAGAAAATACAAAGCATTGTGTTAACAGTCGACTTAGGGCTTGGCAGAGCTTGAGAAAATTGATGGTATAACGGTTGGTAAATGCAAAAAGAAATTTCCAAGCTACACATGCAGTTGGGTTTCAAGATGACAAAGATGCATTCGATTTATTCTGGCAGAATTTCAAGTCTTTAATGTGGTAACCTTGTTCTTTGGAACCCTAGTCTAGTTTATTTGGTGTTTACATTTGTATTTTTATTTGAAAATTATAAAGTGAATATGGTCATCCTTTTTTGCTTGTAATTGAGTTCTTCATTCATGACTTGAACGACTTATTGTATGATGATAGCAGTCAGGTTCTTTTGTTTCAAATTCATCTTGGTGTTCGAAAGGGTTGTCTATTTTTTATTTTATGGGGTCATTGTTTTAAGTTCTTCAAACCCTATTACTAGGGCACACCATGTATACTTTGTGAATTTTTTTGTGTTATCTATTAGAATGTTTTCACCGTGGGTTCATTACTATTTACATTTCAGTAAAGTATCATAAGGGTTTTTATTTTGCATTGGAAAATAGGTTCATTATTTTAGCATTTGCGTTACCCATTGCTAGGGCACGAGGTCACAAATCTTGTGGCAATTTTAAAGCATTATATAAATGTTGTGTATTGCATCTTGGTGTTGACTTGGGCATGGATTATATGTTACATTTGCATGTGTCTTTTTCTTAGCATATACACACGGTTTATTCAAAGTTTTGACCATGTATAAAAAATAGTTTAAGTTTGGTAAAAACAAAGAGACCACAGTGGCATAAACAGTTATGAAGTTTTTAGTTTTACTTGATGACACTTGGCAGCATATGTGATATTGTGAATGATTATAAAAATAGTGTCTTGTCATTGTTTTGGTTTTGATGATTTTATTGTAATATCATATACTTTGTGAGAGTGATCATTTCTGGATAGAATGCATAAATTTATCTTGTAAAAGTTGTATGCAAAGACAATTGAAAATAGATTGATATATTTTGTGTTTTATAGGTTCCAATAAAATGAACATTTTGGACATGAGATATATTAGTTCATAAATTTGTAATTATTTTCAATGAGATAGAGAAACCCTATGTAATGTATTCCTTCATGATTGAAAAATGTGTTGTAAGATCAAGTCAGTGAGACAAGTTTGATCTTTGGCTAGTGAGGTTGTATTTGCCAATGAGGCATATTTTTTGCCAGTGAGGATTTTGCTAGTGAGGCATATTTGGTAGACAGTGAGGATTTTTCTAGTGAGGCATATTTTGTAGCCAGAGAGGCTTTGCCAATGAGGCTCTGTAAACAGGGATTTTTTATTAAGCCAGTGAGGCATTTTACCGAGTGGATTTTCATCCCTATTATGGTTTTCCACTCATAAAAATTGTTTCATGGTGTTCTCAATTTGTGTGATTTGATTATGCTCTTATTCATTCAAAGTTTGAAGGCTTTACAAGCATGTTGTTTTATTTGATGAATGATCAAATCTGAAGTCTGCATTCCATATGTTCAAAAGAATTGAAAGAGATTATTTGAATTGAGTTTAAATTTGGCATACCACTGATTCACCCCCCTCTCAGTGGTATTGTAATCCAATAGGTTTTCATGCTAAGTAGTCACTTTAATCTAAAATAATCACTTAAAATGTACCAAAAGTTTGATGCCTTTGCATTGAATTTTGGTTTTATTAGGAGTGAGAAAGATCATTATGTTTATATTAATATTATTAAAGATAAAATACTAATCATTTTATTGTAGTGGATGATATTTTTTTTATTGGTGACAACAAGGTGATAATTAGGGAGCTCAAAACTCTCTTTTTTGGCACATTCAATATAGACTTGGAGGCTACAAAATATATTCTTTGGATAGAGATCAACAACGATCAAGTACATAGAAATATTTGGTTGAGTTAAAGTATGTGGATACCATTTTGTGATGATACAATTAAGCATGATTGTTGTATACGCCTAAAAATGGTCACATAGTAATAAGTCTGGTAATTAATTAAATACAAGTTATTTAATTAAATCTCTAATTCAATCTACATATGAATGAATTTAAATAATTTATTTATATTGTTCATTTTCTACATTCTTCTATCTTAATTAAATAAGTTTAGTTACTTATTTAATTTAATCACTTTTCAATTTATTCTTAATTAATTAAATAAGTTTTACAATTTATTTGATTTAATTATCACATTGCTTTATTTTGAATAAAGTAAATATTCTTCTTTTTCCAAAATCATAAAATCACTTTTAAATATTCTAAAAAAACCATCTCACTTATAATTAAATATTTTTAATATTTAATTAGAATCTTCTTATCCACATTCCACACATAATTGGATATTTTAATATTTAATTAGAAGTTTCCAAAAATCATGTCACATGAAATTAAATAATTTTATTATTTAATTGATGAATTATCCTCAACTACCAAAACTAACTCATAACTAAAAATGACAAATGGCAAGTTGCCTTCATTTTTGAGTGAAAAGGTTTTGTGGGAAGGAAACATCTTCCTTCTTTTTCTCTAGCCTCCATCTTTCTCTCCAACTTCTCTATCTCTCACCATTCATCTTACCAGACTAAATCTCAACCATTGATCTTTGCCAACTAAGCTTTTGCCTCCAAAAATCTATAAATAGGACCTCTTGGCTCTTTGAAAATCTTGGAACTATTTGCATAACATGAAAACTATAGCACATCATTCTAGCATTCAAGCATCATAGCATAACATCTTAGCATAAATAATCATGGTAGAATAGGTTGCATAATCAGTTCTTAGTTTCATTATCTTAGCATCATATCTTAGCATAACATTATCTCCCATCATTTAGCATAAGAATATATTTTGCATATCATCTCATTCTCTAGGTTGTCATTCTATTGAGATTCTGCTTATACAATCTAAGAGAAAGCAGCTTAAAACGAATTCTTGGAGATTGAAGACAATGGGATGGTTTTGAAGAATCTGTTGGGTTTGAATTTTATTTAGTTTTGAATTAGATTCTTTGATATAATGTTTCATTGGTGTGTTGTTTAACTTATTTGTTGTTTCCACATATTTACACACATTTTTGGCGATCACTATAGGGCTCTTGCCCCATTTTTAATATTTTATTGTAGGTTTTCTGGCAAGTCACAACTGGAGACGCGGATTAGCGCATACAACACCCGTTCTAGCATATTTGAAGTATTTTTTAGCGCATATGACTGATTATCCAGCGCATATGATTGATTCTCCAATGCATATGATTGATTCTCCAGTGCATATGATTGATTTTGTAGCGCATTTGACTACTTTTTCAGCGCATATGATCTTTGTTCTAGTGCATTTGTAGTTTGTATAATCTATTGTCTAGATCCAACGCGGTCGTGGCCAGTGGTTATATTGTTGTTTCTGGATTAAAATGAACCAATCCTAGAGTATCCATTTGAATTAAAATACACCAATCCTAGGATAGTCATCATACATTGTTATCTTGGTTAAATGAACATCATGTCTTTTGTGAAGCAATGTCTTCACATAGAATAGAGAATTGTCATTCGGGCTTTAAAACGGAACGTTGTTGTTTGTGATTGGACGGTGATAGGCCTATGCTCTCCCCTTTACTAGGTGATCAAAATTCCAAACTCATCTTTTCATTTCATGCAATTTCTTTCTTTATTAAATCCTTTTTAGAAGGCCTGTCGTAGTGGGAAAAAGTACTCACCCTATGGGAACGACCTAAGTGGGAACAACTAAAGCCAAGTTTTCCAACCCACTACAATCAAAAGCGATTTGTTGATGAAAATCAACTCAATGGTAGTGTGTATATGATACTCATCCCCAAAGCCTTTTTCTAAAGGCAAGGGGACCTCTTGAGGGAGTTTATCATTGTCGCACCAAACGAAAACCCTTACTAAACACCTTAAGCATAGAGGCCAACTTGTCAATTTTTGAACATCCTAACATTCACAGTGCAAGGGGATGGAAGAATATGCCTCCAAGATACTCACCATATAACTACCAAGGATCCCTGGCCATTGCATTCCACTTTGGTTAAGACCTAGAAAAGACAAAAACACGGGCGCCCTTTAGGGGGTGACAAGGTTGTGTGAGTGGACGTAGTTTTAAGATGTGGGTTGTGGTGTTAACGATGACCTTTTGACCTTAAGAGTGGGTCTACTTGAAGTGTCTTCTTGTTCAAAATACCCGTGAAAATAAAAAAGGATCATGCTTGATCCTTGAACATACACTCAATGTTGTAGACTCTAGGACTTAAAAACAACTATTTTACAACTACTTGTGTTTTTAAAACATTAATTCAGATAAGATCATCCAAAAAACACAAGAATGTGACAAATCAAACTATGACATTTATACTGATCCTCTTATGTTAAGGGATTGGAAATCAATAATATTTGTTAGGAAATCCCTAGCTAAGAGAATCAAGAAACCAAAAAATCAACTTAGTTACAAGAAACTTTTGAAAAGGAGACACTTCTTGTACCAAAGTAGGAAGGTCTTGCTTGACTATCGGACTTTAATTCATAGATATCATGACTTTGATAGAGGATTTACTGATGATTTTTATTTAGAGCCTTTATATTCACAAGCTTATTATCAATGAAGAGATTTTTCACAAAGGCATAATCATAGTCAACCCATTCGTCATTCTTACATTCCACAACCAACAATACAATACTCCAACCATCCAAATCAGTTGCTACAATAGAGAAAAACTTGGAAACATTAGGATTTTTACAAAAATCATCATTTTTTAAACTAAGATCAAAACATCTTAAAGTGCATCAATTTCAAATCAATTTATGATTTTTAGTTTAACTTTCGTAACAAGATCTATCATCCTCCATTCAAGGAAACAAATCTGAAAGTTAGAAATTCCTTAGTCATATCAATAGGATCCATCATCCCATTTTGCTAAGGCATCAATTATCCAGCAAAATGCACTCCCATTTGTGATCTAAGTTTAGTAAAAACTTGATACAAGCATATGCCTATTTTTACAAGGTCCTGAAAACAAAGAGAAGAAGACGAAAGAGAGAACCCACTTTGCAACATGGGTGATAGGGAAGAAAATCCATTTCATAGGCTCGTACAAATGGAAATAGTTTAAATGATGAAATAACTGATGAAATGCTTAAAGAAGTTGAACAAGATCCACATTTTCACATAGTTATGGACAAGATCTTAAGGAGAAATAAAGAAAGATACTTTATTTTATTGGAAAACCAAGGTGCCAAATTTCCCTCTGACTATGATATAGAGAACATCACAGAAGATCCTAAAAAGAATGAAACTTCCTTAAACGATCTTAGTGGTCTTACCCAACAAATCAGAGCACTACAAGGGGAAATCAAGGAAATGCAAGGGGGCACAAAAAAGAAATATTATTTGGAGGATATTTGTCCATATTCTTTTGATAGACAACTCAACATGATCCCATTTCCAAAACATTTTGAAATTCTAAAATTCAATAGATACAATGGGAAAACAAATCCTATCGACCACGAGAGGGAATTTAGAAACATTAGCCTTGAATTTTCACACAAGGACACGGTTTTGAAGAATATGTTGGGTTTAAAGTTTATTTAGTTTTAAATTAGATTCTTTGATTTAATGTTTCATTGGTGTGTTGTTTAACTTATTTGGTGTTTCCACATATTTACACACAATTGTAAGCCAACGAGTATTACATTTCCAGTTGTTACTAAGATTAATTTAAACATGTGTCATTAATCTTATGACGATTTTTATTAGAATGTCTAACATGTCATATGCTAGTGTTGTTGGTAGTTTGATTTATGCAATAGTTTGCACTAGTTGAGTTTTGAGCATTTTTACATAACCCTAGTACAGAGCATTGGACTTTCATTAAGAAGATATTTAGATATTTGCATAGAACTTATTATTGTTTGTGTTATCATGGTACTAATGATGTGGATAATTCATTGGACATACAAGGATTTCTTGATGAAAATTGGGTAGGTGATTGAGTAGTCAAAGATCCACTAGTAGCTATGTTTTCTCTCTATTTGGAGGTGTGGTTAGTTGGATGAGTAAAAGGAATCTTATGATTATTTTTTCCATCATAGAAGTAGAATGCATGGCCACTACACATGCCTCTAAGGAGGTGGTTTAATTACAAAGTCTTAGTATAGGTAATAAGTTCTCTCGGTGCAAGAAGGCTATGGGCTTTAATACTTGTACTTAATTGTATTTATTTTACCTATGGATGTATTTGCAATATATAATGTCAAGTGGGAGAATTTAAAAATTAAGGTACCATTTACCTTGCAATCCTATGTATTATCTATGTATTTTGAACTTTTGGAAAGTGTCCTTGGATGCATAGGATGGAATTGGAAATTATTTTGTAATTTAAATTCTCTCAAAATATTGATACTAGTTGTCATATGCATTCATTAAAATGGTCGAGCATAATAGTGGTGATTACGATTAGGTTTTAGATTACTAAATGCACATTTCCAATTCTAAGCACTAGGATTGAGGACTACAAATCTCGTATAGCAAAAGAAGTCATACATGAATTAGCTATTCCATTTTGAAGCACTACACTTTAGGAGTTTAATCATCAAAGGTTATGACACCTAAGATGCTTTTCCAATTACATTTTATATTCAAGGGGCTAGTTGGTTGTGCTCATATGAAGTCTTTGATGCATTAATCATTCTTGAAAGATGCTCTCCAAGGTGGGTGTGGGGTTTTTGCATGATACCATGGTTTTGGTATCTACTATTTTGGTCACCATTTATGGCTTTGTCCTCTCTCTATGTCTACATATTGAGAGCATGAGATAGTAGCCTTATGAGATTGTTTACAAGTCCTAACTTCTACTCCTGGCTGGTCCATGAAAATTTTAACACCTCTTAGCAACACCATTTTTTTGAGCCATGTATGCAATGATCAATTGTATTTTGATGCCATATTTTTGTAAGTAGTGTGAAAAATCCTTACCAATGAATTCTCCCTCTTGATTTGAGAAAATGAACTTGAGGAAATGACTAGATGATCTTTCAACAAAGGCTTGAAATGCTTTGAATTTTTCAAAAGCTTAATCTTTATGTGTCAAGCAATAGACCCACATTTTTTTGGAATAGTCATCCACAAAAAGTAGACAATGCAAGGTATAATTATGAATGGATGTCATGAGTCCACATAAATTGGTCTGCACCAAATCCAAAGGACTAGAGGCTCATATTTTTGTAACAAGAAAAGGAGTTTGATGTTGCTTCCTGACAAGATGGTTGTAGGGAAGAAATTTTTATTCTTCATGGAGGGAAGTCATTGCACCATGTCGTTTTTACCCAATGCAAAAAAGGTAGCTCAAATTGAGATGACTAAAACAAATCAGTGGGTGATGCTTAGATTTTTTAGGAATATTTTAAGGCTAGTGGTCCCATGAATTCAATTTTGCAATTCAGCTTAAAAGTTTGAGCTCCAAAATTTAAAGGCATAGATTTTTGTCAAGAGGGAAAATTTGATTTTTGAATGAGAAGCTTAAGTTACTTCTTGCTGATTTTGTGTCATTGTCAAGCATTTTTCTGAGTTTCATAGCTTGTTGATGTGAGTTTGTGTGTGAGGGTTGGATGCCCTTACATTAGAATTTTTCTTTTCTATTTTGAAATTTCACATTAACCAATCTTTAAAATGCTTCTTACATATGTCTAACAATATACACATATCCTAGCTTTTGAGTCATGAGACTTAATTTACAATCTTTACCATAAGCTAATTTTTGTCTCCTCTATTGTTCATTGGAATTATTGAAAATTCTAAATCATATATGTATTCATGTTCATGTTCATATTACCTTGAGAACTTCCTAATTATACATAGACTCAACTTAAGACATCAGATTCATAATAAAAAATTTACATAAACAAGTAACTTACTGACCTATAAACCCATCAAAATTACCAATATTTAATATAAATATAAATCATTTAATATTAATTATAAGTTTAAACCTATCCTTTACCCTCTTGAAATATCTATCGTTTTTATTATACACACAAAAATCATTCAAGTCCACTTGCTATTCACATTCTATTATCCTCATTGACCACCATGGACTATAAACCATTCTTTGATATGGTTGGAACTTTCTTCAATATAAGTTTGTAGTATGTCTTCTACAATAAATTATTATAACAATTTTGTATGTTTTAATTTCTTAAAACTTGATAACTTCTGGCTTGTACATTTAGATTTAATGCTTTATAGTTTATATTCAGATGGTATGTCTCTCGTAGACTAGTAAAATTTAGATTGAAAATTAAAAAGAAAATAGACTCAAGCTTATATAATGCTGGGTGTCAAAGCTTTGAGCAATTGTATATAACTCACAGATCCCTTCATTAAGGACCAAGTATCTCATTTCTAAGAGTTGAGACCTTCTACATCACGGGTCATGTCTCTGTAGGAGAACATTTCATCGGGTATTTCTAAGTTAATTTCATAAAATTATAGAAAGTTGTGTAGCTTTCTGCGTCAAAATGGATGTTTGAAATAGACTAAGAATATTCATCTAAGCATATAAAAGGATAGACGAATTTGTCAGATTAAGTTACGACTGCCTTGGTAGAAATTGTAACAAGATTACGGGGTAAAGAGGAGGTTCTTGAATGTCTACCGTAAAAATACAAGGCATACATGTAAGGTGCAGATGCCTAGACAAAACGCACAAATTGCTTGATGAATTGCTTCAACTGGAACAATTTTTATCAAGGTGATAATTTTTCAAGATAAACACAGAATGGTTTATAGATTTGGACGTTCAATTCTTTCAAACAGTTCAAGTCTCTTGTCTATGCTTCAACATTTTAGTAAGCTAAATATAAGAGAATAAATAATAGATTAAACTATTTGGGTCAATAAATATGCAATGAATATTTTATAAAAGATAGATGCATTTCGTTTTGAAAATAATGGTGTAGAAATATTAATGATGTCATGTTAGATTCATTTGTTGAAAAATAAGGATTAATACTTTTGGTTTGGAAGATGTCAAGTAAGCTTTGTACAATCTAAAAAACAATTGTAGTTTAAATTTGAGTCCCTTGCTTGAATTTGAGCATTATGTCCTTAATTTGATGTGTGAGAATGAGCTTTTGCATGAGAAGTAATTAGTAGAATGTGTAAATGTTCGTTCACATTTTCCTTCCTTGTGTTTAAATAATACCAAACTGTTGCTTACAAACACTTTTGTGGAAATTGTAATATTGATAGGGTCAACCTCTCCTAACACAACCCATTAGATGGACTAGGATTAAATACAACACTCAATAAATATCTAATGCCAACATGCAAAATGTGTAAATGACTTATATGCAAACGATGTAGATTAGATTGATCAATTAGTTAGGGGTTAAAGGAAATACCAGAGATAGGGGATTGTAGTTTCATCCATAGTCTTATTGACAAAGATTTTGGTGAAACTGAGATTTCATGACTTAACTATTTATATTAATTCTAATAGATGATGAAATATTATAGGAACTTGTGTACATTAGGAATCATAAATTAGTTATAACTACTTCTAATTAAAGTTGGGTCTAAGAAGTTGACCACTAAATTATTTAGGAGCATATGAAATATTAGGATTGGAGAGATCTACCTATAAACATGTTGGCATAGTGCATTAGTATTATTTTTTTAGTGAATTTTGTATATTCATACTAATTTTTAATCTATATTAAGTGATTTTATTCTAAATCAGCATCTAGATTTGTTTAAACACCAGTTATATTATGGGTTCATAACCCACAAGTCCTTGGATTCACATCTTAAACTTGGAATATTGACATTGTGTTTGGAATGAGTTGGTGAGAATAACACCACGTTGTTATAAGATATGAAACCAAATAGATTATATTATCATCAAACATGAGGACATGTCAATTTTTACAAGGGGAGAAACCACCTCTAATTAAAAATAATAATAATAATACTCATTGCTCTTTCATGGTGCAAAAATGGTTATGTATAGTTATGCCATATATGTGGGTTAGATTGACCAAATATGAGTTGTCATATTATATTTTATTGGAATAAGTCCTCTTGAATTATTTGTCCCAAAATAACACATAACCTTAGAATTAACACCTATCCTTACCTATAATATATTTTCTTCATTTTAGTTGCAAGTCCTAAATATGGGTTGCAACTTTCTCATAATTATGTAATTATTGAAGAAAACAACACATATTCTTGGTAATGAACATTTTGATTAGTGTCTAGTTAAATCCACCATTATTGATTTTGATTGTTTTGTATGAACATGCAAGTAAATACCATGATAGTTATATAACTCATTCTAGAATGGATATTGCTTAATATACATAGTGAACCTTTGGGTCATAAGTCATCTAATAAATGGACTCAATTAGACGTTTATATCTGAAAATTCTTGACTAATCATGACCTTGTGACATAGATGCAAGGTCATAGTGAATTCCTACCTACACTTAGTGGGTGCTTAATGTTGTGATCTATCACGTGTTGAAGTTTGTGAATTCAAAAAGATCAAACATGACATTGTAAGAATTAAAAAAATGCTTTCAATATCTAACTTAGTATTAAAGATTGGAGATTTTATAATATTAATATCATGGCTCATATTTAAAACATAGAAACTATTGAAATAGTTGTAAAATCCTACTTTAGTGATTTCCCCTTCTTTACAAAACCTCTTCATAAGATAAATGATGTAATAGTTCACTTTAAAATTAATAATGGGAATGAAATTTAAACCTAACTATTTCCTTTGAAGAGGATTTTGGTGATCTGTCCACTCTTTGCTCATTATACAAACATGTAAGATGTTCCTACATAATGTCTCATGACAAGCAAGTCTTCAAATTCATATAATCCAATTGTCTTGAGTAATATCTTAATATATCGTTTCCCATTTAATATAGCCTTGACTGAGACTCATTATATGGAACATGGGCCTTGATGTGTCAAAAATAATAAGGGATGGGCTACCTACAAATATCAAGTGCATTTTAGTTTTATTCTAGATGGGTGCACTTTGGTTACATTAAATGAAGGAATAATTCTAATGTTTCTCTATGAAGTTTCCTATGTACATTAATAATTTACTATTGTTCTATTCATGTTAAGATTCCTAGAAATATTACCATGTATTATTCTATTGTACTTTGTTATTGGACTTGATCAACCCAATAACTTTGTACATGTGTCTTATAAACTATTGTATTTATTTTCATTCAATTATACTTGACATATAGAAAAGAGGATACTCATGTAGTCCAGAATGCATGATTATCATCTTAAAATATATTTTTGAGTATATCGATTACATAGTATGGGATATGTATGTTTTTGATAAAATAAGTATCATTTTCAGGGTGTTGTAACCTTCACACAGAAAGCCCAAAGGGCCAAAAAGAAGCTAGTTCAAACAAAACATGAACTAGAAGAAAAACAAACAAAAACAGTTGACTGACAGCTGTAGAAATACAAACAAGGATTAGACAACCCCAGAACCAGAGGGGACTAATCTGACTCTTTGAACCCGAGGTCACAAAAAAGCAACGGATTTGGGGACTCCCTTCTTCCTCAGCACAACCGAATAGGAAGACTCGGAACCGAAATCCATCGAGCAAGGCAAGGGGAGCAGATCCACAACAGCCACTTCGGACGAAGAGCCAACACGCAACGAGGGAGCCGGCAACGAAGAAGTGGAGACAGGAGCGATCAAAGGACCAACAGAGTCGTCCAACAAAGGATAGATAGGTTCTGACTGAACAATGACAGTAGATCTGTAATGATGTTATTTTTCCTGCAAGATCAACAAAGGATTAGTAATACCTGCATGTTAATAAAAACATCAAACAATGAAATACATTATAAAATAAGGGAAAAACGAATGAAACTGGAATAGCCTCACCCAATCTTATCTCCTCCATGGCTCACTTTCATTGTACCTCCTCAAGCTTTGGTATGATAACTGATGCCCTCAGATTGTGTGTGAGCAACACTCTAAAATGTCTAGTCTTGACAAAAGCCTTTGAAGGATTTAATAAAATAAACTAAATGCAAACTAGAATTCAATCCTAAAGTGCAAGTAATAATAGAAGCCTAAAATGATATGAAGATAATGCAATTGCTAAAGTAATAAGAGATCATAATGATTCATGGATCGATCCCAAAAATGAGATCAAGATCGTCATTTTATAGAAAATGCAATCTTGAATGGACGGACGAGATGAAAGATTGAGGAATGCCCTAGAATCAAAGGTCAAGATTCAATAAGGCAACCCTCAATTAGGGTTAGGGCAAAATGCCCACATGTGTGAATAAGATTTAATTAAATGAATTAAATCAAGACTAAATGTGACAGTTGAGATAAAATTAGTAAAAATCAGAAGATAAGAGGATGGGATTTTAGAAAATCGGTAATTTTAGAAATTACTTGATTTGTAGAAAAATAATTCCAAAATATGGATTTTGTGAGATAAGAAGTAATTGATTTTTGAAATTAATTACTAAATGAAGAATCAGTTAAGTATGTGAGATATTTTTAAATGATTTTGTTTTATTTAAAAATATAGAAGTGTCAAATGTCACAATTAAATAATTAAAAATAATTATTTAATTTAGAAGAAGTAGTTAATTAATTAAATAAATTATCAAATCTATTTAATTAAGAGGATTTAGGAATTAGTGACATATTAAATAGATATATTAAAATATATTAATTTAATAATCAGGAGGACATTAATGATTTGGATTAATTAAATAAATAAGATTTTATTTAATTGCAAGAAGACTTTGATAATTAGTGACATATTAGATAAATAAATAAGATTTATTTATTTAATAATCATGAAAAATGAGAGATTATGAATTAATTAAATAATTATAAATTATTTAATTAATAGTTGAATGTGGGTTAGAAACATAATTAAAATGTTATAATCATGTTATGACAAAAGGTGGTAAAATAGTGCTTGCAGGTCTTGGTCATTTTTATGTGTCTACATTTGCCCCTCTTTGTCATAATGGAGCTTGTCGCATTGTGGCAAAGAAAACAAGTCCAAAATATGCCCCAGCGAAGGTACAGAGTGTCTATGTCCCCTCGGGAAAATTTTTGAATTTCAACCTGGGGTCAAAAAAATTTGGAAAATATCTCAACTAACTCAATTAATGAGCAAAACAGTGATGGTGCGATCCGATTCAGAAACGGAGGAAGTTAAGCTAGCCAAAATGTCGGTCAAAGGTGGTCAAATGAGCCTCCAGTACAACCTATTAGGTCAAAACCCTAATTTTCAGCCTATAAATAGGTTGAAAAGGTCAATCCAAATGTCATTTACTCATTTGTCATATAGAAAATTCAAAAACCGGAGCTCTGAGAGGCAATGGTGATTCCAGCGACTACACACCGTGGATACTGCGTACGCACATTCCGACGACCCAAAGGCGCAGAGGCACCAATAAGTACCCTATCCAACTTGTCAAATTTTGAAATTAATGCATTTATTAGGGTTTTAAGGGTGGGAATCAAATGCGTTGTGATGCAAATGATGTCGCGTAAGCCGCAATTGCCTTCACGTTCGACGCATTTGATTGCGTCGTGACGCAAGTGCGACAGGTAGGCTAGACTTGTTTGTGTGATTGCGCATCCGCATGGGGAAATGACACAATCATCAGGTTGCAATGCAAATGATGACTTTGCGACGCATTTATCATTTTGCGATGCAATTGACAATCCCAATGACGCATTTGTGAAATCACAACACAATTGTCAAACCAAACAACACATTCATTGTTAAATTACGCAATTGCTAGCCGGAATGACGCATTCGTTGTTAGGTTGCGCATTTGCGGGTTAGAACGACGCATTTCACATATTGCAACGCATTTGTCATGTGCAGAGTCGCATTTGAATAATTGTGACGCATTTGTGGTCAACGCGATGCAATTATCGTTGACCAGAGTTGACTTTTGTTGACCTTGTGCCAAGATTAACCTTTATGTACCCTTGACTTGCGAATAGTAGTAAACTTTCCATAATGTTGCTCAATATGTGCTAATCCTTAGCCTTTCTTGTGCAGAGTCGGCTTGTGCCAATTTATACTCGAGAGTTTCGATCGGCTACATATGCCTTCAGAGATCGCCTGAGCGATAGACAGAGGCAACGGTTGATGGCCCTAGGTCTGTACCATGTCACTTATATGCCCATTATTCAGGCAAACCGAGGTTTGCTGATAGCTCTTTGTGAGAGGTGGCATTCAAAGACCTGTTTGTTTCACCTACCTACTGAAGAGGCGACAGTGACCTTGGAGGATGTCTATCACATTCTCCACATTCCAATTAGCGGAGAGAGAGTCACCTGTGATCTGCACTGAGGGCGACAAGCCCTATCCGAGATGTATGAGGGTGTTGACGGTGCCCAGTTGGGCATGGACGGCTATGAGATCGGCTGGGACGTTGTAGCCGACCTGTTTCCCAGATTTGATGCCATGCTCATGACCTTGATCGCCGGATTGCTGATCCCAAATCGTCGTGGTCACGGGTTTCTCATTGGATGGGGGGATGTTCTTGTTCACATGCGAGGACAGAGGACTATTTTCACTTGGGGGCCATGCTTGTTGGCCATGTTGTATCATCAGTTACATGAGGTTGTCTATCATCAAGGGCATAGTATCAGTTGCGGCACTACCCTCCTGATGATCTGTGTATGGGAGCGTATTCCTGTCTTTCGACCACCAGTGCAGATTCAACAGTTAGGTGATAGGATGTCGTATGTTTACTTGTATGCAAGATCAGTTAGCCAGACTCGCATGGGAGATACTGGGTACTGGCGTCATCATATTGATACAATGATCAGCTTTGTTTGAAAACCCTACAAAGATTGTGCGCAGTGGTCAGATGAGGATGGCCACTTATCTTTTTGCAGACAGTTTCGGTATCTGATTGGTTGCACGGTACAGACTCAGCGGATTATTGAGATGTACCTACCCCAGCGGGTACTACGGCAGTTTGGGGAGCAGCAGGTTATGCCAATAGGCACGGCAGAGTATGCTCAGTCTTCCAGGGAGACCATGTGGGGTCCACCCATATCAGTTACGGTAGCAGAGCAGCAGGTTGATATCTTGGTGGCAGTTCAGTGGGTATGGAGAGGGGGTCCAGTAGATCCAGGGACGTCTGCTGAGTTTGACGCTTGGTGCCAGGTTCACAGGCCCATCCCGTTGACAGATCCAGATGGTCCACCGCCTATAGATCAGAGGTCGATCATTCCACGGATACTGAGGAGAGGTCAGGGTGGAAGAGATGGAGGGAGAGATAGTAGAGGTGTCGGGGGTAGAGATGGAGGCAGGGCAGGAGGAGGCAGAGATGGGGGAGACGAAGGAGATGGTGGAGATGGAGGAGGTGGAGGAGACGATGGGGGTGGAGGAGATGGGAGGGGTGCGAGGAGGAGGAGGGATGGCGGAGGGTGGAGGCAACCCAGGAGAGTCAGGCAAAGAGTGGGTGGTGTACCATTGTCACCCATTCGGGAGGAGGGGGAGGAGAGAGAGCCGGAGGTGAGGGCCGAGGAGGTCAGAGGGGGTGAGGAGGAGGTGGAGGTGGTGGTTGAGGAGGAGGCCGAGGTGAGGGTGGATGAGAGAGTAGAGGAGGATCCTCTTGTTGGGGGACACCCTCTTGACATAGATGTGGAGGAGGTACGAGTCAAGGAGGAGAGAAATGAGGAGGAGGAGGAGGATGATGATGAGGCAGATCAACGACTGTGGGAGCGCATGATCTTCGAGGATGATGAGGGTGACAGATCACCCATTTTTCCTGTCGATGCCACCATTGATCAGCGGATCGCAAACTTACAAAGCAGACTAGATGCAGCCTTGTCTCAAAACAAGGCCCTAGCAGCAGAGTTAGAGGTCACCCGGGTGGAGAGAGATCAGGTTGTTCTTCGACGGCAAGAGTCAAAGCAGTGGGTGACGGAGTTTGCCGAGTTATGCTCAGGGCCGACAAGAGATATGGCCAAAGAGTTGACTAGGATGGCAGAGAGTAGGGGGCAATACAGGGCTCTTTATGAGCAATTCATTCCACCAAATCGACGAGACCCAGGTTTGTCTCGATCCTACAGTAGGACAGGCAGTGACAGTCGGACACATAGCAGCAACAGATCTCACAGCAGTAGTCACACCAGTGTTGGGGGGTCCACTGCATTAGGGCAGTCATCAGGCCATAGATCTCATAGCTCTCACAGGCATTCATCAGGGCACAGTCATAGATCAGAGCATGGACATAGATCAGTGTCTTCAGGGTAGCAGACAGGGCAGAGTCAGCCTCCGGTTACTGATCCTATAGGATCTCAGAGTGAGACATAGGAGAGGACACCTATTCATGTTACTTTTCATGTGCTTGGTCAGGCACAGCCACCTCGTAGTTCACCTCCACGAGATGGAGGGGGCCCATCCTAGGACTTGCTTCTAGACACTTGTATATTTGATATTCGAGCTTGCGAGCTCCATTTTTGGGATATCATATGACTTTATCCATTACATGTTTTTGAGAGTATATATATGCAATGCAGTTTTGATGTGGCCTATATGATGTTATGTGTTATGGTATTCTATGCTTTTATGAGATGCTTATGTGATGCTTTTATGATGCTATGAGATGTATTTATGCTTATGAATGCAATTATGGATGTGGTTATGTATGCATTGTGTAATGTGATGATGATGTGATTTATGATGCTTATATGTTGATGCAAATGATGGTTTTATGAATGGATGCAAATGATAGTGTTTATGCAATGTGAATTATGGTATTTGATTTATGCAGATGTGAATATGAAATGTCATTATGTATGCAACTTTGTTTTTGTATGTCACAGGATATCATCAGAGAACGAGAGAGAAAAAAAGACAAAGATGTTAGTGCGAAGAAAGACATGCATGTTAGTGCAGAAATTAAAAATCCTTCAAAGCTTTGTTGTAGTACTATCTTAGTTATTTCTCTTTAATCATCATTGGGTGAAAATGTCATGATGGTCGACAAACACTATGATATGGCATAGATCAATAGTGTGCAAGGTCAAACCATCACATAGATCAACAATCGCAAACAAAGGATGGTCATGACTCATGCAAGGAATACAATTGCCCCTAGTCTCTTTATCATGACCAACTGCCAGAAAAACCAAACTAATCATGAGATGTCACTGCTTCTCTAAATCCTAATGATAGGATATCCTTGAAAAACTAGCCATATGATAGTAAAAACAGACAGTAAAATCATCGTACTACGTCGTTGCTTCTCTAAATCCTGAAGTTGAGACATCCTGGAGAAACTAATAGTAGAGTGATAAGCAGACAATGATAATCATCATGATATGTCGTGGTTCCTAGGACATAAGGAACTAATATCATGATATTATCAAAAGACAGAAAAAGTTTGCCAAATGTTTGCCAAGTGTTTTAATGTCAGGTGTTGTCAAATGTCAAGCGATATCAAATTCAAGAAGGACACATCCTGAATGACGTTGATATCTAGGAGATCGATTCTCGAAGTTAGGAGAATCCATCAAAATGCCAGATGATGATGATGATGATGCTTAGGAAGGACACATCCAAAAGCATAAAGAAGTTGACGAGAGTTGTTCTTCAGAAGGACACATCTGAAGAACCCAAAGTTTTGCCATGATAAATTGTTTTGATAGGATTTTGACTACATGTCATTGCTGACATGCTGAATTAACTGAAAGTGTTTGACGAAACAGATTTCCGATAGACTGATAATTCAAGATTGACATAATATTTGCTTGATTTGAAGATAGTTTGATGTGTGTGAATGTGTAGTGCCATGAACCCTAATGGACTGACCTAGTGCGGCCTCGGGGGTCCATCAATTGATGGCCTTGCCTACATCGTGCACTCAGAGACCTCGTAGTTCGACACGACCAATGAAATTGTCCAAAGGACAGAAGCTTGAATCATGATCTTATTTTGACAAACTTAGAAGAATTGACCTAGTGTCTCAGGGATTCAATGATGAATCTTGCCTACGTAGCAAATGGGCAGAGACAATGTAGTTCAGATAGTGATGAAGATTGATTGACGTGATCAATTGAATTGATCAGATTGACTTTGATTTTGGATTTTGACATTGATTTGGATGCTTTTGTATTTTCTCAGGATGCTTTCTGATTTTTAGGTCTTTTTTCAGGATTTTTCAAATTTTTAGGATTTTTTCAAGACATTTTCAGATTTTTGGGATTTTTTCAGGATTTTTTTAGGACTTTTTAAGAATGCAGGATCATGTGCGGTACCCACTGCAGTTGCACGATAAAGGTCTTGTCCCCAAATAGAGCGGGGATTATCCGAGTCCAATGGAATGGAGATAGGTAGACGCAAGGCAAAGGCAAGGATATGCAAGGAATGATGCCAACCAAATGTTAACCATGGTCGGAATTGACAGGACTTAGGACGGATGTTGTGAATGTTCCAGGCCTTTGTGATTATGACAAATGGATAAAGGTCGATTTGAATAACAGTAGATGGTGAAGCAACGATCGACTACGCATGGCGCCTGTTTGCCAGGTTTTCACCATGGTACTTATCCAAAGCTCCTATTTGCCAGGTTTTCACTATTGGATGAATTCATTTCTTTTTACTATTTTGCCATTTTTTTTATTTTTTTGGTGTCACCAAGACGCCTGTTTGCCAAGTTTTCATCAAGGGACAATTTTTTTCTCTATTTTTCAATTTTTTTGTATTTTGTAGGTTTTTAGCCCAGCTCTTTGATGCTATGTGTAGAACTTTCTCAGATGTAAACTATTAATGGGTTATGTCAGCTGTTCTCCATCAGGTGTGGCCAACTGATAAGCTCTAGAACCAAATGTTGCAGTAATGATATAAGGACCAAGCCAATTAGCCTCAAACTTGCCAGGCTTTTCACGGTTCGCCTGATTTCTAAGGTTCTGCATGAGAACCAAGTCACCGATTTCAAATTTTCTCACCATGACTCTTTTGTTATAACTTCGGCAGAGACGATTTTGATATGCATGTAGATGATTTAAGGCATTTTGTCGTCGTTCTTGTAACATTTCTAGCTCATGGAGGTGAGTATGTTTGTACTCTTCATCATCAAGCATTCCTTTCAAAGAGACTTGGAGAGAAGGAATTTCGACCTCAATGGGTAATATGGCCTCAGATCCATAGACCAGGGAAAATGGAGTGGCTCCAGTGGGGGTACGAATGCTGGTACGATAGGCCCATAAAGCAGGATTAAGTTGTAGGTGCCAATCTCGGCCAGCGTCGTTGACAGTCTTCTTCAGAATGCGAAAGATTGTTTTATTTGACGCCTCAGCTTGGCTATTACCTTGTGGGTAGTAAGGGGTGGAAAAATGGTGTTGGATGTGGAATCGCTCACAGAGCTCACGAACGTCCTAATTTTTGAATGGACTGCCGTTATCTGTGATGATGGATTGTGGGACACCATACCGACAAATGATGTAATTTAGGATGAACTTGGATATTTATTTACCGATGATGTAAGTGAGAGGGATGACTTCAATCCACTTAGTAAAATACTTAGTGGCGGTGATTATGAATTTATGGCCATTAGAAGAGGATGGGTGGATCTTACCCACGAGGTCGAGTCCCCATTGTGCGAAAGGCCATGGAGAAGTGATCGGTCTCAATTCCTATGCAGGTGCATGAATCAGGTCACTATGCACTTGGCATTTCCAACATGTTCTGACAAACTAAAGAGCATCTTTTTTCCAATGTCGGCCAGTAGTATCCCAATCTGGTGACTTTCCTAGCTAAGGTTGGACCACTCAAATGAGATCCACATACACCCTCATGTGCTTCTCATAAAGTCGTTTGGGCTTCATTAGTGTCGAGATAGCGAAGAAGGGTGTTGTCAAAGCCACGGCGGTATAAGGTGTCACTGACAATGGTATGTCTAGCCGCTTTTCGGATAAAGGATTTTCGTTGGTTGTTGGACAGGTTGGGTGGGAGGGTTTGGGATTTAAGATAGTCATATATGTCCTGATACCAAGGCGAACTGGGACCAACAATCTCGCGCACCATTTCTGACTTTGAAATATCGTATGCAAGCATCGGCAGCTGTTCCACTAAGAATTCAAACTGTGACACATTCTTAGGGATGTCTAGGAGAGATCCAATGGTAGCCATTGCATCGGCTGCTTTATTCTGTCCTTGGAATTTGTTCAAATGCAATCATTTTGAAATACATCAAGAAACTATCCACCATTCGTTTGTAGGGAAGCAACTTCTCATCTTTTGTGTCATAGTCATCATTCACTTGATTGATGAACAATTGAGAATCCCCAAATACGAGCAATGTCTAAATTTTCCATTTAATTGCTATCTTGAGACTTGTGACCAATGCCTCGTATTTTGCAATATTATTTGTACAAGGGAAGGCAATTCGAAATGATTTAAGAATTGAATCCCCTTGTGGTGTGATAAATAATATGCCAGCTCCTGAGCCATGACCAGTGTGGGACCCACCAAAGTATAGTTTCCATAGTAGAGCTGGTTCTATGTGAAAAATGGACTCATCCGAAAAATCAGTTATTAGTGGATGAGTGGCTTGGATTGGTGCATATGCCAGTTGATCTGCTATTACTTGACCTTTTATTGTTTTGCGCTCCACATATTGTATGTCATACTCGCTTAATATCATGACCCATTTCACCAAACAGCATGTCAATGTTGCTCAACTCAGAAGATATTTTAATGGGTCAATCTTTGCTACTAAATGTGTTTGATGGCTCAGCATATAATGTCTTAATTTTTGTGCCACGAAGATAACTATGAGGCATGCCCTTTAAATGGTTGTGTAGTTGAGCCCATATCCAATTAGTGTGTGGCTGATGTAGTAAATGGCTCTTTCTTTTTCTTCATGGTTATTTCGCACCAATAATGTCCCCAATGCATTTGTCATTGCGGAGACATACAAGATTAATGGTTTGCCTCAATAGGCGGCATCAACACTGGTGGTGTCAATAGATATTCTTTTATTTGTTCAAAGGCTATGTGGCATTTATCTATCCATACAAAAGGAATGCTTTTGTGTAACAGATATTGGAATGGTTGACACTTGTCTACCAACCGTGCTATGAATCGGCGAATAGACTGCAATCTGCCCTGAAGTGTTTGCAACTCATTGATTCCTTTTGGAGGGGGCATGTCTAGAATTGCTTTTACCTTTGTTGGGTCAACCTCAATGCCTCATCACGAAACTATGTATCCCAACAACTTTCCTGAAGTGACTCCAAAGACACACTTCTTTGGGTTCAATCTAACCTTGTAATCCTCAAGCCGTTTAAAAATTTTGTCCAAGACCTTGAGATGTTCTTTCCTTGTCAAAGATTTTGCCAATAGGTCATCCACATAATCTTCCATTAGAATGTGCATCATGTCATGGAAGATTGTTGTCATAGCCCTCTGGTACGTGGTGCCTACATTCTTTAGGCCAAAAGGCATGACATTCCAACAGTATGTTCCCCAAGGACAAGTGAATGTTGTTTTATGTTGATCCTCTGTTGCAATTCGGATTTGGTTATAGCCTAAGAAACCATCCATGAGAGATAGCATCTCATACCCTGCCGTGAGGTCAACAATCATGTCTATGTTTGGTAGGGGGAAGTCATCCTTTGGGCAAGCCTTATTCAAATCTCTGAAATCCGTGCAGATACGGATTTATCCATTCGGCTTTGTAACAGGAACAATATTGGATATCCAATTAGCATAGTCTATTGGCCTTATGAACTCAGCATCCAGTAATTTCTTTAATTCAGCCTTGACAAGTAGTGCAATCTGTGGATGCATTTTGCGCAACTTTTGTTTGACCGGCTTGATTCCTGGGATTAGAGGAAGATGATGTAGAACTAATTTGGGATCAAGACTTGGCATGTCAGCATATGACCATGCGAAGTTAACCTTCTTGTCTGTGAAGAATTGTTTAAATTCAGGTTTTTCTTCGTCTGACAATGATGCGGCCAAGAGAATCATTTTGGGATTCTCTGGTGTGGCTATGTTAACTTCTGTTGTGTCCTCAATGAGCATAGCTGATTTTTCCTGTGTTACGGGGAGAAAGTCCAATCCTCCATCCTTAGGCACCTCAGAGAGGTTTTCACCTTCGGATGCGTCCTTTGTTTTTACTATTTTACTATCAGAAGGTGCCTTGCAGTTTTCACCTAAAGACATTTCTTTTTTTTTTTAATTCTTTGTATTTTTGCGACTGGAGGATTGCACAGTCTCCCCAAAGTAAGCTGCACAATCTAGATCAATGGAGAACCTTGTTTTGTGATCCCCCCATGGAATACCTTCTCTTAGCCCCATGAATTATGCGATTGCCTCGTCATTCTGAAATATGTCCATCACTGGTGGATCTTGTTGGTCCCAGTCGATCAGTTGTGGGTAAACAAGGGGGATTCCATCATCAGTGTTGGTGAAGGATGGGGAAGATGCAGAAAGTGTGCAAATTGATGCCTCAAGTGTAAAGGAAAAGTTATCAATTTCCACTTCTGTGTCTGATGCAATGGATGGTCCATACTCTGAGTCAGATGAATCGAATTCAAAATCATAATATGGGATAAAATTATCAACATCGTGACTAGTGGTTGGCATTTCAGAAGTATGGATAGTGGGCTCAGATAGGTTAGGCTCATGGGTGGGTTCAAGAATGGGGTGGGATGATTCAGGTATTGCCGACGACACCTTGTGTTCCTCTAGATTCCAAGGAATGCTTACCCATTCTTTATTTTTGGAATGTCGGTCAATAGGGTCTATGTTATATTCCTGGTGGAATCGTTCTTCAAAGGAAAGTTGGCCAAGTTCCAAGAATAGTTCATCAATGTCATAGTCACTGATGGTTTTGTCAGATCTCCATTCCCATTCATTTGAGTCAGTTTTGGTAAGGGATTCTTCGCATGTCTCGAACACTTTCTGTAACCGTTACAACCTTACTTGAAAGTTCAAGGGTACATTGATCGTTAGTTCCGACTTGGTCAAACCCTAGCCCTATGTATCTTGGTCTTGCCATCATGATAATAAGTTCCCGTCTTCCGTTGTTGTTCTTTCCAAGGCCGCTTGTGCCGTCAAAACCTAAGGCTTTGCATATATCATAACCTTTTCCATAAAGATGTAGCGGTAGTGGAGATAACTCTGTTGGGTCTTTGTAGATCCAGTTATCCATGTCAATAATGACTTCATTACCCATATCGCCCCATCGTGTAAAAACATTTTTCGGTGGAACCTTGA
This sequence comes from Sequoiadendron giganteum, assembly GCA_007115665.2. NCBI lineage: Eukaryota > Viridiplantae > Streptophyta > Pinopsida > Cupressales > Cupressaceae > Sequoiadendron > Sequoiadendron giganteum. Next base: position 153,571,310 of record CM021100.1, on the reverse strand, counting down.
AAGTTATTTTGGGCTCAACTGCAAAACATGGTCTACCATAGACTTTAGGTGGCTTCGGTATTGTAGTGATGCAGTAAGCCGTATTCAATTTGAACTCTCCACAACCAAGGTCCTGGATTTGAAGGTCTTTACTTGGGATGGAGGCCGATGGAGATGGTGTGGTAGAAAGTGATGGAATGGATGATTTTGTGAGTGTTGATGGGTCAATGTATTTGGATGAGGTGGAAGATGAGGCTTCCCGATTGATGGGTACCTGGTGCTCAACAGTAGCTCGCAAGTTGGTACAGTATTGAAATGGATTGGGATCTCTGGGGATAGTGATCTCAGTTCCATCAAAAGGGAATTTGAGGCATTGGTGGTATGTGGATGGAAGAGCCTTTAGAGCATGAATCCAAGGGTGACCAAGTAAGATATTATAGTGTATGTCACGATCCAGGACCTGGCATGTTGTATCTATAATAACTGGTCCTACCCGGAGTGGAATTGTAATAACGCCTTTAGAAGCACGTTCTTCATCATCGTATGCCTTGATGACGATGCTTTTGCTAGCATCTACACATGCAAAAAGAGAACCCAAGAGTTTTGATCAATTTTAGAGAATAGATGTTCAATCCTGCTCTGCCGTCTACTAGAACTCGTCTAACCTTATGCTTGTGGACAAAGACTTCAATGTGAAGGGCATCGTTATGCGATGGTTTGGGTGAGGAGTAGTCACTGTCCGAAAAGGTGATGTGATGAGGTGAATTCAGGTATCCGACCATAGTCTCAAAGTGGTTGACATCGATGTTGGTTGGGACGAACGACTCTTGCAATACTTTATCTAGGATGGCCTTATGTGCTGGTTCACCAATGTAATGACGTTATTTTTCCTGCAAGATCAACAAAGGATTAGTAATACCTGCATGTTAATAAAAACATCAAACAATGAAATACATTAGAAAATAAGGGAAAAACGAATGAAACTGGAATAGCCTCACCCAATCTTCTCTCCTCCATGGTTCACTTTCATTATACCTCCTCAAGCTTTGGTATGATAACTGATGCCCTCAGATTGTGTGTGAGCAACACTCTAAAATATCTAGTCTTGACAAAAGCCTTTGAAGGATTTAATAAAATAAACTAAATGCAAACTAGAATTCAATCCTAAAGTGCAAGTAATAATAGAAGCCTAAGATGATATGAAGATAATGCAATTGCTAAAGTAATAAGAGATAATAATGATTCATGGATCGATCCCGAAAATAAGATCAAGATTCTCATTTTATAGAAAATGCAATCTTGAATGGATGGACGAGATGAAAGATTGAGGAATGCCCTAGAATCAAAGGTCAAGATTCAATAAGGCAACCCTCAATTAGGGTTAGGGCAAAATGCCCACATGTGTGAATAAGATTTAATTAAATGAATTAAATCAAGACTAAATGTGACAGTTGAGATGAAATTAGTAAAAATCAGAAAACAAGAGGATGAGATTTTAGAAAATCAGTAATTTTAGAAATTACTTGATTTGTAGAAAAATAATTCCATTTTGAATTAAATTAATTCAAAATATGGATTTTGTGAGATAAGTAATTGATTTTTGAAATTAATTACTAAATGAAGAATCAGTTAAATATGTGAGATATTTTTAAATGATTTTGTTTTATTTAAAAATATAGAAGTGTCACATGTCACAATTAAATAATTTAAAATAATTATTTAATTTAGAAGAAGTAGTTAATTAATTAAATAAATTAGCAAATCTATTTAATTAAGAGGATTTAGGAATTAGTGACATATTAAATAGATATATTAAAATATATTAATTTAATAATCAGGACATTAATGATAAGGATTAATTAAATAAATAAGATTTTATTTAATTGCAAGAAGACTTTGATAATTAGTGACATATTAGATAAATAAATAAGATTTATTTATTTAATAATCATGAAGAATGAGAGATTATGAATTAATTAAATAATTATAAATTATTTAATTAATAGTTGAATGTGGGTTAGAAACATAATTAAAATGTTATAATCATGTTATGACAAAAGGTGGTAAAATAGTGCTTGCAGGTCTTGGTCATTTTTATGTGTCTACAAGATCAAGGCAGCAAAGTTTCCGCAAAAGGGATAGCCAGAAGAGGAGCTTGGAAAGGCTCCGACTCCATGGGAGAAACAGTCAAGGGAGGGTCGCCCTCCTCAGAGGAACCATCCGAAGAGGGAGAGCCAACCGTGAGATGGTCTGAGAGAGCATTCTTCCACCAAGTAGCAGCACCCTTGCGGCGAACAAGAGGGCAACTAGAGGCCAAGTGACCAACAAAGAAACATCTCTTGCACCGAAAGGGGAGCCCCTTATAGTCCAGAAGTTGCTTCCAAGGTCTGTCCTCCACCATCAAGACCACATCACCATGGAGAGGTTTGGAGATATCCAAATCAATTAAAATACGAGCCACCATAGTATGCCCAAGATCTCGATATGTAGAATCCACCTTCAAAAAGCTACCAATGGCATTTCCAATAGCCTCAAAACAAGAATCCTCCCAAAACCGGAGAGGGAGATTCGATAGTCGAACCCAAACTGGTCTGATATTCAGAGGCTTCGTAAGAGGATTGAAAGATCGAGACCAAGGCTGGATGAACAGCGAATGAACACCCCACATCCACACCCTATCCAGCACTCTGTCACGATCCTTTGGGGAAGAAAAATTTGCAAAGAAAAAACCTCTAGCACTGGGATAGAGGTCAATTTGTCCAAAAACAATAGGCTTCCAAGAAACGAAAACCCATTCATGGAGATCAGAAAGGGAGGGCCACAAGTCGTTAAACCTACAGACCACACCCTGACGCACATAGAAATCCTCATTCTCAGCAACCTCAAGCCTACAAACCACAACAGGGGAGGCCCGAGCACAAAGCAAAGGATGAACCCTAGCCGACGCCATAGCAGGAAAAGATCGAGCACAGTCCTTTGAAATTGCTTCAGAAAATGACTTTCGTTTACCACCAGTAGCAGGACCACCACCAGCAGGAACAGAAGGCGACACCTCAGAGAGGAGGAGCAAAGGGAATGCAACCATCATTCTCTAGTAAAGAAGCATCAATAACCCCCAAAGTAGCAGGGGGAGCCCCAACCACCAGATCCCTGCAAGCCACTCGACCACCAAACTGCGGCAAAGTCATGCCCACACCCAGCGCATCGCCATTCAAAAACTCCCCAACCTTTTGGACCCTACATGACCTCTCGCCCAGCATAGCACCAACGGTCTCCATTCTAAATGTTGATGTGGTTAATATGTTGAAAACACAACAATTAAGGTATAAATTATGTTTACAACTACTTGTTGAGCTTAATGGTGCTACAATCACAGTGTTCACCACCAAACCTCTGTTAACTTGTATCGCAGATTCCTCAATTTGTTGGACTACATTGAATCAAGACAAAATCTTATGGGATATGTATGTTATGTCAACACATGATAATAATTTTCTAAATTTAATGTTGAAGTTACATGTAAGTGATTAAAATGTCTATATTAAGAAAATTGGTTACATGAGAGAAAATTGATAAGGTTGAAATATATGTGAGTAAACACATAAAATACCATTAGTTTTTTTTACTATAAATTCCTAATATGTATGTATGTATAGCTCTTGTCATTGGAAAAAAAATTGGTTTTCTTGTATTTATTTGTTAACTTAAAATACAACTGAAAAAGGGAGATATCTACAAATTAAGAGAAGAAAGGGATATATATATATATATAGTTACATTCAATATTAGTTTCTTCAATTATTAATTATGTATTTTCTGAGTTGTGATGTAGATGCATCTCATGTGCTATTGAGGACAGCAGCTAATTTATAAGGGGAGAAATTTTATGTAACCTTTCCCCCAAGAGAAGAGAAAATTATGAAATAACCCTTTAAAATTAAAAGGGATATAGAAAAATAAAGGATATTATGATCGTTTTGGTTAAAAAAGAGATTAATAAAGAATATATGTAAAAACTATTTAAGGGAAAGAATAATTATTTATTTTAAATAATTATTTAAAGGAAACTTTTGTGAAAGGGTTTGATGGTTTGGAAACCATCCCCTTAAGGCTTATATAAAGCATTTGTGCGACGCTTGGAAAAGGCATGGAGAACATTCAAGGAAAAAAAAAGTGGTTTGGTGAGCTATGGGCATTGGAGAAGGGGGCACACAAAGTGTATCCAACTCGGAGTATAGAGTGCACTCGAGATTGTTCTAGCCAGAGTTGTTATGCATATTGAGTGGTTATTATGAAACATGTTGAGCAATTACTCTGGAGCATGTTGTATACATGTTGAGTAATTACTCTGAAGCATGGTGTGCACTTGTGTTGAGCATTGTTCTGTTGAACCGGCGCTTGTGTGGAACGCAATAGTGTGTTGTGTTCCGAAAGGAACTATTTCCTCCTAGATTGTTCCATAGCAAAAGACAATACCACTTATACCTTCCTGGATTGAGAATGACCTTTCCAAGACCTATGATTCAAATAAGTACTAAACTCAATTCCAAGATATTTTTAATTATAAATGAGATGAAGTTGATTTAATTGAATTCTTTAATGATGTTATTTATTCTTTGTTAATAATATCTATATTGTTGAATACCAATTTATGTATTACTGATGATGTTTTCAGGTGCTTAAATCTTAAACTAGATAACACTAATTAATTAGCATTTTTGTGCATTTGCATCTAATTTATATAGATAATTTATAATCTTTAAATTGACTTAATAACACTTCCAAATATATGTTAACTTATCCAATTTGGTACTTGGGAAAACGTAGTGTTACAAACAGAGTGAGGTTATAGAACCACTCTTGTTCTCCTATCATATTTCTAGAAGCACCAAAATCAACATACCAAATAGTACTATTGGAAATAGAAGATTGAATCTCCCAAGCATTCAAAAAATATTCATCAAAATCCCCTATGGAAGCAACATTGTCATGTTGTTTGTGGTGTTTTTTCTACCAACAAGAATTCTTCTTTTTGTCCCCTAAGAATGTTTTGTGGCTTTCACAAGCTAGATTCACTATTTACAAAGGAATTGTACCAACATTTCTAGAGATTGTGTCCCTTCTTCCCACAAATGAGACATTTCTTTTTCTATGTAGATGAATTTTTTTGTTTGAATTTGGAGGAACCTTATGTAACATTGTTTATCAATGTGCTGATGTCAAATATGAATACCATGATTTGAGGAGTTCTAAATTGTTATATTGCTATAGTCATTTGCATTTCTTACTACTCCACAGGCTGGGTTGGTAGAAGTGAGTTTATATTGGTGTTCCTGATCACTGAAACAACTCAGAACTGAGATTAAATTGGAACCTAGGGTTTATAACAGCAATTATAATTGTTAAAATTTGATTCAAATTCATCATACAAAATGGTATTTCAGCATTTGGGGGTTTGATCAGGTGTTCCAGCTATTTGTTTTCAGATTTTAATTTGCTATTCCAGTTTATTTTGGTTGTCTAAATTCAGAAAATACCAACAAAAAAATCAGAAAATAAATAAAATACAAAAAGGGGGCATTCAGCCAAAAAGATGAAAATATAGAAGTTTCATGGTAAACAGCTAAGGCCAAGATATAATTATAGGGGAATCTTGGAATCATAAGAGCTTGTGTGTATTTATGAATGACACATCATAGACGTGATGACTACTTTAGTAGTCCAAAGCTAGTGTGGTATGTCCTCTCATTATCATACAAAATTAGAAAGCTTTAAAAATTGCAAATATGTTGTAAAATTGAACATATCAATCTTGTTTTTGATAAACCCAAGTTTTTCAGGTTTCAGTATGAGCTCAAGTTACCCTTCTCTTGAGGAGTTTTCTTAAACAATATTCTGCCCTGAGAAGTATCTTGCGATGGACCTGATCTCTACTAAACTGGCCAAGTTGAATTCTTATGTTTCAAACACCTCTCAGAGAATTGTTTGAATATTATGTAGAATATTCTATGCATATTTAGAGTAGCGTGTATGTACAAACATCCATCTTTCCCATCACTTTTCCGGGTCTTTTGAAAGGTTTATATCCAGTAATTCCTAAACATATTTTTAAATACATAGATAAAACAACAATCCTTCTCCGCTTTAAGTTTTTTGTTGCTGATTAATGAGCTTCAGTAAAAAATACAAATGGGCCAAGCACAACATTTGTTCAAAGCCTAATGTTGAATTGAAAATTTGGACCTTTTCAAGCTTTCGAATAAAACAAGTCCTAAAACCTCTCCATCCTTTAGACAAAACCATCATCCCGGCAAAAACAAGTACATGAGGTCATGCTCTAGAATTTTCACCCTAAGAAACCTTTAGAACAGCAAGATAGAAGTCGGGCTCATCTCTAAAGCTGACAAGCTGTATAGGATATCCCTGTATCAGCTTTTCTAATTCTACTTTATCAGGCAAATCACCATTAATAACACCTGGATAGCTTTGCTTGTTTACATTTAACTGAGCCCTTCCCTGAGTGTCACTAATAATCACTCTTGCACCTGCAGAAATTGATAAAATCATGAAAGGTCTTTAAAAAAGTTTCTTGACTCAAATTTCTAAAATATGCTGTAATGAATTTTTTTTTCAAGTTCTAAATAAGCCAAAAACGACAAGTGTAGCTAGAAAAAGTACATAATTATATTTGCTGAATAACAACCACCCGAAGATATAATTACATTTCATTCAGGCAAAATGAGAAGTAAAAAGGATGCATCTGGATATACTACATTTACAACAAGCCAGATAACAAAAAAATATCAAAACCAATGAAACAAAACAAAAAACGATTTTTAATGTAGCCTCACAAACCAAAAATAAAAATAACAACATAAGCCAAACTTTTGCTATTTTAGCATTTTATTTTGATGCCCCCAAGGGAAGGATTGAAATGTGGGTTGGGTAGGTTGGGGGGCTCAAATGATCTTCACCCTGAATTCTAGTCTTTTATCTCTATTATAGAGCAATTTGATCTTATTCGCAAGTAACTTTATACTTGAGGCCATTTATCACCTTTTTTTTGGTGAAAGTGACTCTAGTTGTGTGATAATCCCTGGTCAATGTGAAACAGTATCAGTCAACCAAAATTATCCTGCACAGACGATTTTAAAGCTGAACTAAATTTTTCAGAATAGTAATCTCTCAGCTTTATCAGGAAACGGTTCTTGTAGAAAAGATATGTTAATAAATATGGATAATCAATTTGTGCAAACAGGTGGTAAAGATCACATCTTTGAAAAAAAGTGTATTACAATCTTTGTGAGATAATTCCTCGTTACAACATCAGTCAAATGGATTTGCGCAGAAAAATAAAGTTTTCAAGCTAAGTTCTGTGTTTTATGTCAATCCCTTGGCCACAAGCCCTGAATAGGATTTATAGTGGTAGCCTCAGGCCTTGGGCCTGAATCACCATACTGGCAGGTATTCCTTCCATGTTTCAAGGACACTGAAGCTCCTTTGAGCTTCCCTCAATTGTCTTGTGCAGGGACAGTAACAAAACAGGCATTTGCAATCCATCATTCATTTGTGCTCCTTCAATTAATATTTTTCGTGTCTATCCAGAAGGATATAGCTAAAGTTGTAGACTACCTTGCTAATGAGAATGTTGATGAGTTTTCCTAGTCCGACATTAATATCTAGATCATGAAAGGTGCCTCAACAAATGAGAATTTATTACTCATTTGCTACACTCAATCATATCATTAGGTCAGGAATACATCGTAAATATGTTAGGTGAAGATAAATGCAAGAGAGGTTTATTCATGGAAATTTGCAGGCTGACGCAAATGTAGATTTGATTGAAAGGAGTTGAATTTCAATCCAAAGGCACGATAATTGAATAATGTCAAACCTTCTAATGAGCACACAATTATTCTAAGAGGGGGCAGGGAGGAGGGGTAAGGTTGAATTAGTATATAATACAAAATTTTACCAATTTAAACTTAATCAACCATCATTTATTCCACACTTCTCACACATTTATTTTTCCCTTTTATATCTTTATATTTCTATGAAGAGATGCATCATTTCAAAGATGTACATTCTTTCAATATGGGGCACCAACCTCTCCAATATGAAGCACCGACCTCTTCAATAGAATCTTGCCTTCTTGAGAATAGATCTTCTTTACAAATAACCTTTAATGATCTCCTTTTATATTCTCCTCAAAATCTTCACACAAAAATCTGCATATATTCTCTTTCTTAAATATTCATACACAAATCTGCATATATTCTTCTTCTTGAATCTTCTTGTTCTTAAATGATATATCTTTGTGTCTCACACACTTCCTTTCTTCACAAATCTTCTTGTATGATATTTACATTTATTCCACAGTTCTCGCACATTTCTTATTCCCTTTTGTATCTTCATATTTCTATGAAGAGATACATCCTTTCAAAGATAATGACCCTTCAACTAGTCATGACTCCTCTTAAATAATAATTGCTGTGCATTCACACACACATATCCACAATACTATATATTTTAATCCTCTACACCCTTCTCTTCTTGACTAATAGATCTTCCTTTCTATTCCACACACATCTATTTATATATTTGCATCTCAATGAAGAGTTGCATCTCTTTGAAAAGAGATAACTCTTTAAAAGGATATATCTTTTTGTTAAGACTAATTGCTGCCTTTTAATACTTTTTCTTTCTCGTTTTTATTTCTCCTAAATGGCTACCTTTGAATGATCCTCTATTATTTTCTTATTCTTCAATGGTCATAGCTCTTCAACATGTCTCTTGACTATTCTTAACCAGATCTTCAATTAATAATATTCAATCACTTCATTCTTCTATATTTCTCTTATTTACTTCATGCTACATATTCTAATTCCATACGCGTCTTCTTTGAAAGATTAAACCTTCCTCCCTTTTTTAATTCCTCTCACTCTTGAATGATAAAAGTTTCCCACGCTTAACATCTCATGGAATGACTTCTCTTATATATCTTGTCTCATCACGAGACACAACCCTTCACCGTACCCTCGTGGCTTTTGGTTAAAACTAATCTTTATTTAATTAATTAATTTCTTTATCATATAAGAAGCGCTTTATAATATATCTTCTATTCATTCCCTTATTCCTTGATTGAGTTCGATTTACTTTATCATTGATATATGATTCATTTCATTATTGATATATCTTTTGTTGCTCCACTCACACTTCATCTTTTATCCATTCTTCTCAATCTGATTTTACTTGGTCTTCGAACATCAATTAGTGGCCTTTGGCCTTTGTCAAATCATACAATTTCTTCTATTGACATTATGCTCTTCTCACAAATGGCAATCTTCTTGGACCAGCATTATGTTGCCATTATGCTCTTCTCACCTTGACATCAATGACAATAATAATCCAACAATCTCGGACAACGAATTCCTCTGAACAAGAAATTCCATCATGACATCAAAGACAACATTTCCAACAACTTCCTCTAGTGGTATTCAAAAGATGCTTCAGTTTTCTCCAGTATTCTTTTATGGTTTCAGAGTGGGAGCTCAGGGATTGTAGGCAGTAACTTGAATAGGCTTACAATAGATGCTGTATATGAAAGAGTTGTTTCCTGTCTGTACAATTTTGAAAGCTGTGTAGCTATTTTACTCCACGACTTGGTTTGGTAAGATCATTTTAGTCCTGTGACCTTATTTTAATCTCTTTGTAAGGAGTGTCCAGTTGAAAACCCTTATGAGTATTTATATTTTTCTTAGCCTTTTCAGTCTATCAAATTGAATTTCAGTGTGTTTACAGTTTCTTGTTTTGAGTTTGTAGCATATTGTCTGTCATGGTGTGTGATCTCTGTACTCCACAGAAGGAGAACAGCAAATCGAGGCCCATTTGAGATTTTGAAGTAACAATCAGAAAAATAGATAAGGATTATGATAGGAAACTCTAAAAAAGTTCTAGAAAGAATGTTAATATTCCAATGGCACCTAGTTATTTGGTAGTACTGCTGAAGACCATGTCAAAGGAGCTTTTGTTGAAACTAAATCTGATGGTAAATAAAATACTCCTTCAATTCTCGTTATGTAAAAATCTACGATGAAGTCAGGATCTAACAAGTACTAAGCCAGAGAGGGGAAAGCATGTTAATGTGAAAGGAACTGACAGCAAAAATAGGAAGTCAAGCCAATATGCTGGGTCCCTGGAAACAGAATAGTGAGAAGTCAGAAATCCTGAAGAATAGAATAAAGGATTAGCAAAGTAGTAAGATGGCATGAGAATCAAATTATCATAATGTTATCAGCTGCCCATAAACCAGAAATTCAAGGTTAATAATCACAGCAATATAGAAGTAACCATAGGTTTGAAACACTATCAGAATCATAGCCACCAAGTAAAGCAAAAGAACATATATATCTAATCCATAAAATCTAATTTATTTTTCTGGAATGGGATCATCTCAAGCAGTGAAAGCATTGGGGCTTCCACAACTGAGCTTGAGGTTTAAATCCCCACAAGACAAAGTAAAGTATTGAAATGAGAAAACTACCATATCCAACTCACAAGGTATGAGTAAACTACCACATTTAATTTGCTTGGTACCATTTACCACAATGGATAAGGCTAGGTGCACATCCTAGATGAATTTGACAGAAGAGACAACCTTATGTCATGGAAACTAAGCCAAAGATTACCACATAAGGGACACTAAATTAAAAAAGCCTCATTTATATATTTTTTTAACAGAAGAGATGCTCATTAATCATTAATCTCGGCAAACTCGACCATAAATTAGACTCAGTTCCCCCATTCTAGCATTCTAGCATCCTCAGCTCTATTTTATTTGGCAATTAGTCCTTTCACTTGGATATTTCTTTTAGTCATCTTGGTCGTCTCACAGACTCTTGCTCTTCTGACAGGACCAAGGTTTCCCCACTCTGAGTTGATGTCGGCAATTAGACACTCATAAGCTCAAGACCTTGGAGAGGAGGAAGCAGAATACAATGAAGCCATTATAATACAATACACATAAAACTCATAAACACGACCATCATATTCATTCAATTCAGCAATTCAATCAATTACATCAATGCACATACATAACACAAGATGGTTTAAGTTTTAACACCCTCTCAACCACCACATAATTACCCACTAACCAATATGATTAGGGTGTGGTTAATTACGACTAAGAAAATACAAGTGTAGACACATAAAATTGACCTAGGCCTGCAAACTTTATTCTTTCCATATTTCTTCTCAGCATAATTAAATTATTTAATTATGTCCTATAGTCCAAATTCAACTATTAATTAAATAATTTTTAATTATTTAATTAATTCATATCTTTTATTTCCCCTGACTATTTAAATAAATAAATTGCATTTATTTTATTTTAATACGTCACTAATTTCCTATGTCTCCCTGTAATTAAATAAATTTCTAACTTTATTTAATTATCATTTACCTATTACATCCTCCTGATTATTTAAATAAATAAATTTTATTTATTTAATTAAATACATCATTAATTCCCTATGTCTTCTTATAATTAAATAAATTCCTATTGTCCACTTTGACTATTCTCTCCACAATTAAATAATTATTTAATTGTCTTATTGACTTTTTCTTTTCCCACTTTCTAATTTCTCACCAAGTAAATAATTTAAAATAATTATTTACTGTCACATGTGTTGATTTTAAGTCAGCTACGTGAGAAACTTCCAAGCGCACAAAAAGATGTAATGGTTCCCCCAAATATATATTTTTTAAAGTACCCAACTGCTGTATGAAGGTTCAATGTTTGTGTTTTATCTTGATTTGTTTGTTTGAACTTCCCACATGCCATTCATGATACAATAATGCGAAATATAACATTTTGCAAGAAAGCATACAAATAACTCATTTAATAGCAACATTCAATACTTCAATAAATTATTGATATTTCAAGAGCAGATTACAGACATATATAGCAGATTTTTAAAGTGATTTCAGACCTAGGAATTGAGGCATAACAGCAACATATCAAACTCCACAAAAGCCCACGCACAACAAGAAGTGTCACTCTCAATTCCCTTCGATCCCCAACCTCATATATCTCCGAATCTCGATGGTACTGTAGCAAAATCACTATTCACTGGTACTGTGGCAAAATTACTATTCACAGGTACTGTAGTAAAATCACTATTCATGGCAACTGTAGCAAAATCACTATTCACAGGTACTGTAGCGAAATCACTATTCAAGGGTACTGTAACGAAATGTACCAACTTCTGATCTGCGCTTCAAACCCTTGTAAAAACTCTATGCAAACTCGCCAATGAAGCCCACTATGTTGTCTGGATGAAAACACCCCATAATCCTCCTGACTGTATCTTCCAACAGCGAAGAGAATGCTGGCAAAGAGGGATTTCGTCCTCGTAGCCCAATAAATCAGATTTCCAAGAAATCCAACAGCATAATATTAATCATATCCAAGCATACTCTAAAAAACTCTCACAACCTCTATTTATCCATTTCTCCAAGAAGCTAATCCAACTCACAGGCAATGTGGGATAATACAAATCACTTTTATTTTAATATTATAATCTCTTCATTAAGTTGCCCATGCACCTTTTTAAAGAAAGGGGACATTTAATACTTTTAACACTTAACTTTATAGTCCCATTGAAGTTATTAAATAACGATAAAGTTAAATATTTTAATTTAACTTTAGAACTTAAACTTATCGTTAAATAATAAATATCTTGGATTCGCCTAGGCCAAACATCCCTCGAATCCCTTTTGTGTCCTAGTTAGCCTACGGGACCATGAGAAAATAGGCTAACAACGCATATATCCATGACTGGCTAAATGGGGGACATTACAGACCGCCCCTCTTGAAATTGCTTATCCTCAAGCAATCTCAACTCTGGATGCTGCAAAATATACTCTCCCTCCCAAGTAGCATCCTCAACTGGTAGGTTCCTCCATTTCACCAAGTACTCTCTAATAGTCCTTCTGCGCAGTGTGCGTTCCCTGGTGTCAATAATAACTTCAGGAACCAAAATAAGCTTCCCCTCATCATCGAGAGGTGGCAACTCTACTAAAGGCACCACATTGTGTCCCAAAGCCTTCTTGAGGCATGACACATGGAAGACATTATGCACTCTACTGTCAACAGGCAACTCCAACTCATAAGCCACTTCCCCAACCCTCTTGATCACCCTGAAAGGTCCATAATATCGTGGCTTCAACTTCTCTGCCCCACTCCTCTTGAGAGAAGATTGTCTGTAAGGCTGCAACATGAGGTATACCATGTCACCAACCTCAAATGATCTCTCTATCCTGTGCTGATCGGCATACTGCTTTTGTTGATTCTGAGCTTTTTGCATATTCTCCTTCAGGGACCTCATAATGTCCTGGCTCCCCTGTAACAGATCCTTGGCCTTCGGTACTCTACTATCACCGAAGAGCAAATCCAAGAAGCTTGGAGCTTCATATCCGTATAGAGCCATAAACGGAGACATCTGAACAAACATGTGGTATGAAGTATTGTAGCAATATTCTCCCAAGTGTAGCCATTTTACCCATGCCTTCTGTTGCCCTGAGATATAGTTACGGAGGTATCCCTCAACCCACTTATTCACGATCTCAGTCTGCCCATCTGTCTGTGGGTGATAACTGGTGCTCGGAGTGAGCTTTGTCCCACATAATCTAAAGAGCTCCTGCCAAAAATTGTTCATAAACCTGTTGTCTTTGTCACTGACAATGCTCCATGGCAACCCATGTAATCTGAATACCTCTCAAAAAAACAACTTTGTTGTCTGAGCTGTCGAATACGTAGACGAAATGGCGAAGAAATGCGTGAATTTCGTCAACCTGTCCACCACTACATGAATGCAATCCCTGCCCTAAGCCTTAGGAAGGCCTGTGATGAAATCCCGATATGCTATCCCACTTCCTGTCTAGAATGGGTAGGGGTTGCAATAAACCACCTGGAAAGGAGTGCTCATACTTATTCTGCTGACACACTAGACACTCCCTCACAAACTGTAGTACCTCTGCCTTGAGACCCTTCCAAGTAAAACGCTTCCTCACTTGTCGATAGGTCTTAAAATAACCTGGATGCCCCGCCATTGGGGAGTCATGGAAAGCCCTCAAAATTTTCCGCTTCATAGCAGAATCTGGCACCAAGAAGATCCTATCTTTGTAAATGATCAAGTCATTTACAACAGTGTACTTGTCATCTTTGATAGTGCCATCTATAATCCCAGAAGCCCACTTATCCTTGGCATATTCTGCTGAAATGAGTTCTCTCCAATCATCTGTCACTATTCCCACAGCACATAAATGGGGTCTCCTGGACAAAGCATCAGCAACAATGTTCTTCTTCCCTTTGACATAAACTATGTCAAAGTCATAGGCCTGAAGTTTGCTGACCCACTTTTGTTGCCTGTCATTCAGGTCCTTTTGTCCAAGGAAATGTTTCAGGCTATTATGGTCTGTTTTAACTATGAATTTACTGCCCACCAAATATTGCCTGAACTTAGCCAACGCGTGCATAATGCCTAACATCTCCTTGTCATAGATGTTGTAGCTCTTTTCAACACCCCTCAACTTCCTGCTCTCATATGCTATGTGGTGTTTGTCCTGCATCAAAACCGCACCAATGCCTTCTCCTGAGGCATCACATTGTAACTCAAATTGCTGAAATCCGGAATGGCCAAAACTGGGCAAGTGCTCATCAATTCCTTGAACCTGTCAAAACTTTGTTGAGCCCTCTCTGACCATTCAAATCCATCATTTCGAGTCAAATCTGTAAGGGGGGCAGCTGACTGAGAAAATCCCCTCACAAAACGGCGGTAAAACCCACAAAGACCAAGAAATCCCTTGAGCTGAGAGGTATTCCTTGGTGGTGGCCAATCCACTATAGCCCGGATCTTGTCCGGATCAACTCGAACACCCTCTGCACTGATGATGTGTCCTAAATACAACAACTCAGTCATCCCAAACTCACACTTGGTCATCTTGGCATATAGGGACTTTCGCTCAAGAATGCTCAACACAATATCTATGTGCTTCAGGTGCTCCTCCCACGTCCTGCTATAGATCAATATATCATCAAAAAAGATCAACACAAATCTCCTCAACTGTTCTTTGAATACCCTGTTCATGCAAGACTGAAAGGTGGCTAGTGCATTAGTCAACCCGAAAGGCATGACTAGAAACTCAAAATGCCCATAATGGCATCTGAATGCTGTCTTCTCCACGTCCTCCTCTCTGACCCGAATTTGATGGTATCCGGATCTCAAATCTATCTTGGAAAAGTAGCAGGCTCCATGCAGCTCGTCAATAAGCTCATCAATACGGGGAATCGGGTACCAGTTCTTAATTGTCGTCTTATTCAATTCCCTATAATTGATGCACATCCTGAGTGTTTCGTCCTTCTTCTTCACCAAGACAATTGAAGAAGCAAACGGACTCTTACTAGGCCTAATGTGACCCATCTTGAGAAGCTCCTTAATAGCTTTCTCGATCTCATCTTTATACCTCTTGGGGTGTCGATATGGACTGATGAAAACCGGTTTTGCCCCCTCCTCAAGCTCAATCACATGCTCATTTCCCCTGTCAAGGGGTCTACCTGGAGGTATGTCACCAAACACCTTGGTGTGTTTGGTTATCAATGCCTGAACATCTGGAGGGTATTCTTGCTTTTGTTGCTCTGTGCCCTCTGGCATCACTAGAATCTCCGCTGCCCACTGGACCTGGTCATGCCGAATTAATCTCTCCATCCTCTTAATTGACACAACTCTCGGCCCACCATCTACCAAACCCCTGAGCACAATTTTCTTCCCATTAGCTTCAAATCTCATTTCCATTTTCTGAAGATTGAACGTAAACTCCTCTAATGACTTCATCCAGTTCATCCCTAGCACCATATCTGTGTCTCCAATATTAACCACGAAGAATTCATCCGTCATCTAATAGTCTCCTAAGCGCAAATGCAGGTTAGATATTTTTTGCGTGCAAGTGATCTTAAACCCATCTGCCACCATAACCCTGAAGCCCTCATGCTCCTCTGTCGATAAACCTCTGCGAGCAACAAACTTCTCATCAATGAAGTTATGTTTCGCTCTGGTATCGATGAGTGCAATAAATCGATGCCCATCCAACACCCCTCTCACCCTAAAAGTGACTGATTTCTTAATGTTGGACAACTGCGCAACGGTACCATCACTCTTGGCTCCCTCATCTGAAGATTACTCATCATCACTGCTCTCTGAATCGGAGGACTGCCCTGAATCCTCTCCTACTGACTCCTCTGCTGAGAAATACTCCATCTGCTTGGCCTTAGCCTTAAGAGAACACTTATGGGATAAATCCCAAGGCTCTCTGCAATGAAAACACAACTTCTTTTTTTTGAGCTTGTTAAGGGTGTCACTATCTAACTTCTTGGTTTCCTCCCGTGGCTAGTGGTTATCTCTGTGAAAAGGTTTCCTATCCTTGTCTTTCTTCGAGGGAAAACCCTTAGATTGAAATTTACTTCGGGAGGGGGAAGAAGAATCCATGTCCCGTGCTTTCTTAATAGCCTCCTGAAGTGAGGGTGGATTGAGAGCTTTAATCCAGCCTCTCAATGGATCTACCAGTCCATCCATGAACAACACCAAAATCCTCCGCTCTGAAACATCTGTCACCAACACTGCAAGCTTCTGAAACTCTGAAATGTAAACCTCCAAGGGTCCCCATTGCTTGAGTTGCGCAAGCTCCTTAAAATGTAGTTTTGGGTCCTTCCTGTCAAACCGCTCTATCAACCTCTCTGTAAACTCCAAATAAGAGGTTATCTGCGCATGACCCATGGTGACCATGCCATGGTGCCACCACTCGTGAGCCACTCCATCTAGATGTATAGCTGCATATTTAATAGCCTCTTCCTCAGGCATAGGGTTCAGCTGTAAATAGGTATCGACCTTCTGCACCCAAGCTCGTGCAGTCGTCTTCCCCGATGCATCAAAATAAGGCAACTACAACTTACCCACTTTCTTCCTTAGTTCATAATTCTGCTTCCTATCACCAGTGCGGGGTCTATGTCTCATCCTCACATCGATATAATCCCTGAGTGTGATGGCTGCTGTAAAGTCAAGTCCTCCAGCCTCCCAGTCTCTTCGGAGCTGATCCTGTATATCTGTGATCTGCAGTTCAACCTCAGGCTGTGCAGGTGCTCAACGTGGGAAGGTAGGTATCATTGGCCTAGAACTCACAGTTCTAGTGGGTTGGGTTGCGTGTGCAAAGTTATCTCCCACATTTCCTCCTCCATTGCCTCCATTTTGCCCATTGTTCCCATTTTGTCCATTGTTTGCATTGTTTCCACCTCCCATGTTAACATTAATACCCATCTGTCGTGCCATCATCTGCACCATTAACTCAAGCTGTTGGCTCTGCTCTTGGGCCCTCTGCTCTGCTAAACGCTATCCCTGTGCCAATGTATCCAGTAATTGTAGAAATGTCTCTTCACCAAGGTCCCCGACATGCCTATCTCCCATGTTTCCTGTATTGTGTTGTTCACCTGTATTATCTTGTGCTCCTGTAGCCCTGTGTTCCTCTTGTTCCGTATGCAACAATGCCCTGTTTCTCCTTGTGTTATAAGTATGTGTCAAAGGTGGTATATCATCGCCTGACATGACATAGTCTGCTCATAATATAACCCAACAGGATGGCAAGACTTAAGGCTCTGATACCATTGTAATGGTTCCCCCGAATATATATTTTTTTAAGTACCCAACTGCTGTATGAAGGTTCAATGTTTGTGTTTTATCTTGATTTGTTTGTTTGAACTTCCCACATGCCATTCATGATACAATAATGTGAAATATAACATTTTGCAAGAAAGCATACAAATAACTCATTTAATAGCAGCATTCAATACTTCAATAAATTATTGATATTTCAAGAGCAGATTACAGACATATATAGTAGATTTTTAAAGTGATTTCAAACCTAGGAATTGAGGCATAACAGCAACATATCAAACTCCACAAAGCTCACGCACAACAAGAAGTGTCACTCTTAATTCCCTTCGATCCCCAACCTCATATATCTCCGAATCTCGGTGGTACTGTAGCAAAATCACTATTCACGGGTACTGTAGCGAAATCACTATTCACTGCTACTGTAGCAAAATGTACCAACTTCTGATCTGCGCTTCAAACCCTTGTAAAAACTCTATGCAAACTCGCCAATGAAGCCCACTGTGTTTTCTGGATGAAAACACCCCATAATCCTCCTGACTATATCTTCCAACAGCGAAGAGAATGCTGGCAAAGAGGGATTTCATCCTCGTAGCCCAATAAATCAGATTTCCAAGAAATCCAACAGCATAATATTAATCATATCCAAGCATACTCTAAAAAACTCTCACAGCCTCTATTTATCCATTTCTCCAAGAAGCTAATCCAACTCACAGGCAATGTGGGATAATACAAATCACTTTTATTTTAATATTATAATCTCTTCATTAAGTTGCCCATGCACCTTTTTAAAGAAAGGGGACATTTAATACTTTTAACACTTAACTTTATAGTCCCACTGAAGTTATTAAATAACGATAAATTTAAATATTTTAATTTAACTTTATAACTTCAACTTATCGTTAAATAATAAATATCTTGGATTCGCCTAGGCCAAACATCCCTCGGATCCCTTTTGTGTCCTAGTTAGCCTACGGGACCATGAGAAAATAGGCTAACAACACATATATCCATGACTAGCTAAATGGGGGACATTACAGAAGATAAAATTGAATGTAGTTGTTAGCTATTCAATTTTTATATACATTTATTTTGAGATATTGATTTCTTAAATGGGCCGACTTCATCATGTAATTAATACGATTTTATTTAAATGTTTATTTATTGATGTGGGCCGACCTTGCTAAATATTCGTGCCTCTATTCTAAATTGTGTCTCTTAGAAGAGGCCGACCTCTCTTAATGAAGAGGTGCGACCATTGTAAAGCCGCCTATATATACAAGACATATCAAACACAGAAGTATCAAGTTATTCAAGTTCATCAAGCAGATCGAATTCAAGGAGAAAGACGCATTTGTATAGAGGAGGTTGATCTGAGCAGCAAATCATCATTTTGTATCAACAGATTATTGTATACTATTTGTATTTGCATCTGAGAGAGGTGTGAATTATCCATTGCATCAAATTCGGCTTTGTGTTGGCCTGAGTTGTAAGCAGATTGCTGCTCTTAATATATTCAATATATAAGAGATATATTGGCTGGGTTTTTCTCCCTCAAGTTGGAGGGTTTTCCTAGGGTATCTTGCTGTGTTAATTGTCTTATGTGTTGCATCTTCTAATTGCTTTCATTTCTGATCATAAAATTTACAACATGACCCCACCACTTTTGAATTAAATTAATTTTTAATTCAAAAAATCAACATCTCCTCTTGAATCAAATAATTTTAAATTTCTATTTTGATTCTCCACTAACCTCTTTTTTTGTGCCCATTATCTCCTTGTCACATAAATTCTCAGCCATTGATTTGATTTTCACAAAATCAAATCTCAACCCTTCATTTCAAATTTGACCTAAGTTTGCCCTAAACCTAGTTGCTAGTTGTCACATGCAACTTCAGCCTTTGATCTTAGGGCTTTGTCAACTTTCAATCTTGGCCATTTATCCAAAATTGACCTTTCTATAAAAGAGCAATGTCAACCTCATTTTGTCACTTCATGCTTGCAATTTTTGGAGTACACTTGCAATTTCTTAGTCAAATCCTTCAATATTTGTTTGAGTCTTTGTCATAGGTCATAGTTGCTCTTCAAAATCTGAGGGCAAACATCATATTGCAACAAATGGAGAAGGGCAATGGAGGTCAATCATGGAGGGCATGAAGGCTATTTTGGTGAAATCTTTCTTTGTTTATGCATATTTCCTCATTTGTACTTTATTGTTTAGCTAGGGTTTCTTTTATGCATTTTATTTTATGCTAACCTGAATTTTACCCTTAGTTACAACAAGCATAGTGTTATATGTGAGCATATTCTAACAGTTGACCCCTCCTTATTGTTCATCGGAATGACTTTCAGCTTTTGTTTTGCTTTTAGTAACCTTTTAGGTTGCCGTTTCTTTGAAGCCTCTATTTGGCTCCCTCTTGCTATTTTCTGTAGTG
The DNA here is from genome assembly GCA_007115665.2 of Sequoiadendron giganteum. Lineage (NCBI taxonomy): Eukaryota > Viridiplantae > Streptophyta > Pinopsida > Cupressales > Cupressaceae > Sequoiadendron > Sequoiadendron giganteum. The sequence goes on along the minus strand of CM021100.1, from coordinate 153,551,176 downwards.
GTATTTCCGAGTTCCATTTACCTATTTTGGTCACTTGTGGACATTCATATAATATTTTATTTCCTTTACTTTTTGGAAATGGAAAACCAAGCCAAATGTGTGTCCAATGGACAAGGTCAGGTGCAAATCTCAGGTTAATTTGTCAAAAGAAACACCTCTCCATCATGGCAACTAAGGTGGAGGATACTCCATAATGGAATTTGCAAAAAAACAGAAAAAACACCAAATTTATATAACTTAATGAAAAATAAGCCTATCAACAAAAGATGATACCGTGCATTTAGGACGTAAGATGATTTACTTAGAATAGAAAATCCTCAATTAAAGGCAATCCTGGCAGATCCAGGGCTGCTTGCATAATCTGGGATTGGTTGAGCTCCTTTACAAGAGCAGCTTCAGAAAAGCTAGTTGATGGAACAAACAATGAATTCCAAGCCCAAGATCTGGTCTTTGGTCTTCAAACAGCTACAATGTGTGGGATAAGAAATATCCACTTAGAAGGAGACTCAATGAACATTACCATAGCCATCAGTAAGAGACAATTGCCAAACTAGAAAATCAATAGCACACTGTGCCAAGCATGGGTGTTGATAGATTCAATGGAATCCCTTTCCTTCTAACATTGCTATCAAAGAAGTAAATCAGGATTTCTTATCAAACTATGCCATTGACGGTGAAGAAAATATCATTGTGGAGGACGACATTAATCAATGGAATGGATGGGTATAAAGGAATTGGGCATCCCTTTGGGATCCATAAATCCAATCTAACATTCCCCGCTCTTGTTTAATTCTATTGCTGGCATCTGCTCTCCATGACAAGACAGAGAGAGTATAGCCAGAGCAAGCATGGCGCCCAAGGCTCTAGAAAGGACTGCAGAGCTGCCAGAAGAAGTGAAGAAAGGAATGGCTGCTGATTTGTCTGCAGGTCCAGAAGGAGCTGGGCTGTCAGGTGTATGAGCCCATGCGCTATTTTTCTTATGCTCTGTTATTTTCTAGGTTGAAAAAATACTGCTAGAGTAGTAGCTGCTCCCCAATCTTTTATGAATTTGTAAGGTTGATGATCTGTAGGTTCTTTTGACATGTTACTGCCAATCTCATAGCTGTTTTTTTAAAACTAAATCTCAATGTAATATATTTTTAAGTTAATATAATGGGTAGAGGACCCTAATTTCCCTTTTATCAATAAAGAAAAAGAATTCTTTAAGTTATTTTTTCTTGTAGTCGAGCATTCCAATGCTTATCTGCAACTAAGTGATTAGTGGAAAACTAGTTGCTACACCAATTTTAGAATTCCTTAAGTATGAGGTCTATCAATATAATGATTTTGGAGCACTAAAATCTATATGAGTTTGATTATTTGATTGGTGAACCCTCTCCATGCAAGCCACGCCAACAATCAATATGAACTCATAATGATCAATTTTTTTAAATTCAATACTAAAGCACTACTCAACCAACTCAATTTCAACATTACTACCACTAGGTTATCTTGATGGTAAGAGTCCCCTTCCCTACTGAGGCATCTTACCAGTAAGATTCCCACTTGCCACTAAAGCATCTTATGAGTAGAACCCCACTTGTAAATGGTTACCTAAAATGGTGAGGATCACATTTACCACTAGGTCAAGCCTCTACAGACAATCTGAAGCTACTGTCATTGAAATTTCTTTGTATTGTAGCCTGAGAAATATGTAATAAAATAGTAAGAAACATGTTCAAACATATTTTTTTTGTATTGTGCATTAAGAAATATTTAAGAGAGGTTAAGAATCTTCAAGATCAATACATACTGTGTTGGAAATATTGTCATTGATGTCAAAGGTACATAGACATGTTGTCATTGATGTCAAGAAGGTGCTTGGACGGTATAAGGATTCAAAGGTATTGAAGTATCCATTGAAGCATGTGTTATCATTGATGCCAAATGTGCAAGAAGGAAATCATTTATTGATCAAAGACTATAAGTCAGTTATCACTCCATTTTCGCCGTAACCGTCAAGATCAATGTTCCCATCGTATTCAACTATCTTTATGGTGAAGAGATTAATTGTATTGTTTAAATTACAGATTTAAACAATTATTATAATTGTGGCTGACTATGGAAGAAAAATACAATTAATTTGAAATCATATATATTGGCAGTTATTATTATTAGAGTATGGTAACAATAAGAAGAAGCATATCATAATTAAATAATGTGCAATGATTAATTTTGTTCTAAATAGCAGTGATTAATCTATATAGCAGCAATTAAAAAAAACCAAAATAAAGGACAACAGAAATCTATAGAAGACAAAACCAAATGAGACAAAATAGGAATAAGACAAAAAAAAAGAAAGGAAAAGCAGCAATCTAATTTAGCTTTGATAAAGCAGCGATCACATAAGACAAAGAGAGTGACTAAAAAGACAAAATGTAGCGATGATAATGAAGTGGAGCGATTACCTTTAGAGAACATTAATTAGATTTAAAAGCTAGGTAGTCGAATCGCTGGGTTTCTGCCACCATACCCGGAAACGAAACGATTCAGAGTCAGAATTGGGTTTGAATCGCTGTGGGTACCAACAGGAGTCAGAATTTGTGCCCCCGAAACGATTCCGTCAACAACGCGTCGATTCCAGGTGTTTCAGAGCATGAAATGGAGTTTTTGGACCAATTCCACACAATTTACCTTGCGAAATAAAATAAAAAACCTAAAATGCCAACGTCGTGTTTCATTTCGTTGAGCCACCATGCATGGAGCGTCGTTGTTGAGCGCGCAAATTGACCATCACCAGGGCACGTATTGACCATCATTTCTCTACACAGCTACATTTTTTCCAACATCTTTTAGGGTTTTTACACTTTTTTCAACCATTCATAAGCAACATTTCTCTACATGGATTTTTTAGGTTATATAATATTACTAATATTATAGATTATAATAATAATAGACTAATAGAATTAGATTATTAATAATATATAGTAATATATATTATATTATAGATTGTATAATAAATTAATAATAATATATAGTATTAATATTAATAATATACAAAGAATGTTGAACCTTAAATTGAAAAGATGATCTGTGTAGTTGTGCGGGTGTAGGCTAGGGTTGTGATGCCCTAGCCACGCCTTATTCTCTGCTTGGTGTGAATTCTATCTACGTTGTGGGGCATTTGTTTGCTGATCGGGGCCGCGATCAAGGGGATCACGGTTTTCTTCTACTCCTTTTTACCTGTTTTGCTGCTTTTGTTGGGTCTGTGTTGCTAGAAGGGTTTGGCGTGTGGCGTGAGCTCTTCTTTTTTGCTCTCTCTTGTAGTTTCTATCTCCTTTTTGGGTTCGGTGTGAGGTGCGAAGGTGCAAATCCTCCCTCTTTTGGCTTTCCTGCAGTGCTGCAAACTGGTCGGGTTGCTTTTTGTCTTCTTTTTGGGGGTTTGGTGGTGCATGCAGGGGGATCGAATTTTTCCTTTGCATGGAACTTCATGGGGTATCAAAGAGGTCTGATTTTTCGCTTCTTGCTCTGGATGGAGGGATGGATTCTATGAACATGGCTAAACATGACGAGGGTTCTTCAAAGTCTAGTGGGTTTAAATTGCAAAAAGTGAATGGGTGTTTGGAGCGATCCCCAGACCGTCCAATTTTGGTGATTCAATCGGACTCGGTGGCAAATGATATGGAATATTTGAGAAATCATGTTTTGATTTGCAAGTTTATGGGGATGCGAGTTTCGCTCCCTTTTTTGGATTCATGGATTGGGAGGACGTGGAACCCTAAAGGAGATTTTGATATTATGTTGGCTGCGAATAATTTTTTCATGGTTGATTTCTCGTGTTTATCTAACAGAAATAGAGCCTTTGAGGGTGGTCCATATTTTTACAACCAGGTGGGTCTTTTCATTAAACCTTGGCATGCTGGTTTCAACTCTACAGAGGAGCTCCCCTCTAGGGTTCCGGTTTGGGTGCGACTTCCACAACTGCCACTGGTGTTTTAAAGAAATGATATTCTACAGATGGTTGCCCTGCTGCTTGGGAAGCTTGTCGATCCTTCACAACAGACTTTAAATAAAATGATAATTTCTTATGCACGTGTGTGTGTAGAAATAGACTTGAATAATTTGCTACCGGATTCTATGGAGATTTTGTTGGGTCTTCCTCCTAGACTCAATAGTTGGATTATGAAGCATTGCCTTTCAGGTGTCAAATATGCCATGAATATGGACACTTATAGAGAAAATGTCCTAGGGTCATTCTTTCGGCTGGTGTGGGTAATGCTCCCCCTAACACAACTCTGAAGAAAGATAAAGGGCAAGCTCCTTTGCAAGAGGTGTAAGTTGATAAGGAGGGCTTTGTTCTTGTTAAGCTTCGTAATAACTAATAAAGGGAGGGGCCAAAAGCAAACCCTCAAAGATCAGCAGGAGGAGGAGACCTTTAACATATTTGAGGTCTTGGATGAAAGGGCTCAGGAGGAAGGTTTGCATGTAGGTATGCAAGTGGCAAATGGTGTGCTAGATGAGGTTCATCAAGATAACCAGGAAAAAATTAATCTCATCTCCTCTCAATTGGGGGATCAAGATGCTCAAATGGACATAGATCCCCTCCCCTATGCTTCGAGGCAGGTGGGTGCACTTGCGCTTGATGAAGGTAAAGATGGATTTGATCCTCCTTGTTCTAGTCCCAATGTAGTGAAAGAGGATGCTAGTATTGGTAAAGGTAAAGTCTCTTATACCTTGGGCCTGCAACAAAAGCCCCCCCAAAAAAGGGGTTCCTGAGAAGCCCCCTAAGGTTGGTAGGAAGAAGGATCAGGAGAAGGTGAAGTTAATTGATGAGACTCTGGTGGAGTCTGGTTCGGTGAGAACCATTGATTTCCACTTCTCCCAAACCCAGAGATGATTGTGCTTTCGTGGAATGTAAGGGGTATGAATAGCATCCCTCGACAAAAGGTTATTTGAGAGTTGATTCGGGTTCATTCTCCTGATATGATTTTTCTTCAGGAGACTAAGTTGACAGTTGATAATATGATGAATTTGGCTTCTAAGATTTGGGGTAGAGGTCAATGTCAGTGTGGGGGAAAATGGCAGCTCCGAGGGGGGTTGCTTGCTTATGGGATCCGCGCAGAGTGGTTCCTATTTGGTGGCTTTCCAGTAGGCATTCTATTTCTTTTGTTGCTTCTTGCCTGGAGTTTGTTGAGGTTCTTCTTCTCTCCAACATTTATGCTCCTACTGACCTCTTTGGGAAGTCTCAGCTTTGGGCTCATGTGAGATTGGTGCGTTCTCTTGCTACTTATCTTCCCTGGATTTTGGCGAGGGATTTCAATGCTATTCTTTCGCTTAAGGAGAAGTGAGGTGGCACTGCCTGTTTGGATCCTTCTTCTGAGCTGTTGAGGGGCAATGTTGATTTCCTAAAACTAGTTGACATCAAACCTCATAATGGCATGTTTACTTGGAATAATAGGAGAAGTGAGGAAGCTGCTATTTCTGAAAGGTTGGACAGGTTTTTGGTCTCCAGCTTCTGGGTTGGCGAAAGCTGGATGTCTAGCTCAGAGATTTTGGATTACAGAGGATCGGATCATTGGCCGATCAAGTTCTCTGCTTGCCTCTCTAGATAGTCGAAAAGGCAATCCTTCAGATTCCAATTAATGTGGCTTCAGGATTCATCACTTCATGACCTTATTCCTGTTTGATGGAGAATGGGGAAGCCAGCTCATGGCACTGCTATGTACACCTTCACCAAGAGACTGCAATATGTCAAATACATGTTAAAGAGATGCAATAGGAATCACTTTGGTAATGTCTTTCAACTAAAAAGGATGCTCTAACCCAACTAGATTCAATTACTCGGCGAATTCGGGACCATGGCCTTTCTGAGGAGCTTAGTAAGCTTGAGACTGCTGCTTTGAAGGTGGTTGAGGAATGGGAGTTGCATGAGGAAATTTTTTGGAAACAGAAGTCTCATATTGATCGGCTCCAAGAAGGTGATAGAAATACTTCCTTTTTTCATAATTTTGCTAAGGATAGAAATCAAGGGAATCTCATCTCCTCTCTTAGGTCCTCGGAGGGGAATCTTCTTTCCTCCTTTGGTGAGATTTCTTAATAGGCTGTTCGGTTCTTTTCTTCTTTGTTCACAAAGGACTCCCCACCTACCTCTGTGGAAGAAGCTCTTATTTTGGACTGTATCCCTTCTTTGGTTTCTAATGACATGAATGAATCTTTGGTCAAACCTATCTCTTTGGATGAGCTGGAGAATATAGGTTTTTTAATGAGGAAGGGGAAGGCACCGAGACCTGATGGCTTCCTTACGAAGTTCTTTCAAGAATTTTGGGGGGTTATCAAGCTGGATCTTCTAGAAGTGGTGCAGGAATCTCAGATGAATAAGCAGGTGCTAAGAGCAATGAATGCTACCTTTCTTGCTCTTATTCCTAAAAGGGAGGGAGCTAATTCTCTTGATCTCTTTAGACCCATAGCATTATGTAATGTGGTGTACAAGATTATCACTAAGCTTATTGCAGAACATCTTAAGCCGTGGTTGGACAGACTGATATCTCAGAAGCAAGGTGGTTTTGTGGCTAGCAGGAAGATCTTGGATGGGATTGTTATTGCGGCAGATACTATCCATTCTATGGCCTCCTCCAAAGAAAAGGCTATGTTCATCAAGCTTGATATGACTAAAGCGTATGACCGTGTTAAGTGGGCATTTATTTTCAAGGTCCTTTGAGCGTTTGGGTTTGGTGACTCCTGGATTGAGTGGGTCAAGAGTTGTATCACCTCCTCTTCCTTTTTTGTGCTTATTAATGGAGAGCCCTCCAAACTTTTTGGAGCATCTAGGGGACTTCGACAAGGTGATCCTTTATCCCCGTATTTATTCATTTTAATGGCTAAAGGATTAGGGAGGTTTATTAAATCCTGTGTGGAGCTTAGTCTTATTCAAGGGTGGTGTTGGGGTAACAATATTTCCCGCCAATCCCATCTTCAATTTGTGGATGATACTGCTCTAATGCATTTAGCCAGAGTGGTCGAAGCTTCAAACTTGAGAAAGGCCTTGGATACCTATTTGGCTGCTTCGGGTCAAAGTATAAATGAGGGGAAGTCCTTCATATATTTCTTTAATACTCCAAAGCTCATCCAGAGAAGAATTGCTAGAATTCTCAAATTCCATACGGGCTCTCTTCCCTTTGTCTATCTTGGCATTCCTCTTGCAGTCTGCACTCTTCCCAGACAACTTTGGAAGGATGTTCTCGACAAGTTCCGCAAAAAGGTTAGTCATTGGACTTGCAGGTGGCTTTCTACTACAGGTAGAGATGTTAAAATATGTGGTTCAAGCACTCTCTCTATACAAGTGCTTTGTGCTTTCTGCCCCTTCTAGTTTTATCAAGGAATTTGAGTGTCTTTCCCATCAATATCTATGGTCTGGAAATCTCCTATCCAAAAAGTGGAGCTTGGTTAAATGGGATACTATCTGTAGGCCAAAACAGGAAGGCAGCCTTGGTTTGCGGCGGGCTGATATGAATGGGCAGGCCTTGGCAGCTAAGTTGTATTGGCAGTGGTGTTCGCATCAACATCAAAATTGGGCCAAGATCCTCACTTCAAAATATTTGTGGGGGGTGGAGAGTGTTGTTGTTCCTAGATATAGTCTTTTGGGGAAGGGATCTATGATCTAGGAAACCCTCAAGAGGGGTGCCAAGCTTGTCAAACAGGGATTGTTTTGGATTTGAAATAGAGGCTCAGAAGCTCTTTTTTGGTTCGACTCTTGGGATGGGCACCCCCCTATCATGTCAACCCATCCTCATTTGCAAACACTATGTAGGATCTTTCTGGATGTTGGTTGGTGCAAAGTTGCTGACTTCAAGACTGCTCAAGTACCAGATTGGGTTACCATTTACAGGTGGAAGGATCCTCATGAGTGGCCCCTAGGGGGCTCTTTGGAGGATTGCCAAGATTTGGCTAATATTCTGGCTGGGAGGATGTGCAATTCTCTTACTAGGAGAGATGTTCTTGCCTAGGGGCCTGACCTGAAAGGTAGTTTCTCAATTGCCTCTGGTTACCAGGTGTTGGTTAGGCAATTGCTAGGGGGTGCGATTCAGAAATTATAAGGTTTTTAAAGGGCAGCGATTCATAGAAGGTGGAAAATAGTAATAAAGATATATATTTAAGAGACAGCTATTATTTAAGGCAGTAATTATGATTATTAAGACAACAATTAAGTCTCAAAGGGCAGCATCAAGAGGTGTGTCTTCATAAAAGATTGTGTCCATTCTAAGGGATGTCTCCCTTCAAGTAAAAGCATGAAGATATAAAAAAAAAGAATTTGTGGAGAGGAGATATGGAATATGAGTGATAAGTGTGAGGATAAAAGATAAATATCTACAGATCCTCATATATGAGAAGAAGATCATTGTAAAAGATATATGCAGATTTGTATGAATATAAAGGAAAATCTACAAGAGGAGTCTATGGCAGATTTATGAGGACAACTAAAAGCATTACATCTATAAGAAGATCATTTATATAAGCAGATTTGAAGAGAAGAACTTGCTGATTCAGAAGTGATTGTTCATCATCCATTGAAGTTGACATTCATAATGGAATGAAGATAATCTATATGAAGATCTTTAAAGAAGAAACAAATAAGTGTGAGCGAAATACAAAAAAAAATCATTCATCACAAAAAGATCATATGGAGAATTAAGACGATTATCTTATGCAGATTCGTATGAAGAAAAAGTAAGATGCAGATTTGTATGTGAAAGTGTGTGTGTTAGATAAAGAAACATATCACATATATACCAGCATATGAGGAGGAGAACTTAAGAGTTCATTTGCAGTTTTTTATGAAAATATTGTGGAAGAATAAATGAGAATTTACAGACAAACTTTATAGCATATTTGTGAGTGGTGTTGTAACAGATTTGTAATCAGATTTATAGCAGATTGGTGAGTAAGCATATCTGAAGTTTTGAGAAGAAGAATAAAATACAGATTTGGTGAAGAAGATAAATGATATTATCACAATATCAATCATCCGTTGAAGAAGCAACATATTGAGGGTGGAATCTTGTTTTGTTGTGGAAGTTGGTGCTTCCTAAAGGAGAGATTGGTGTCTCTAGCTAAGTTGGTGCTTAGTTGTGGGGGTTGGTGCCTCCAGTGGGTTGGTGCTCACAAATTGAATGAGAGGTTGGTGCCTCTAGTAGGTTGGTGCTTACAAATTTAGAAGTGGGAGTTGGTGCTTCCAGTGGGTTGGTGCCTACAAAATTTGTAAAAAGAGAATTTATGAAAAAACATTAATTTGTCATGGTTTTCTCCCTTAAGGGTTTCCACGTAAATATCGTGTGTTATTGTGTTCTTCTTATGTGCATGACTATTGATGTTGAGTAAATAATGTTATTATGATTGATAAAGTTTTAACTTGGTAAAAGTTGTGTTATACTGATTCACCCCTCCCAACACTCCCCCTCACCCCCCCACCATCTCAATATAGCCATGTGCTCATCATCTTGAACATATTCATTACTATCTGTTGCATATTTGTGTCTAGGGGCCCTTTTGCACTAGTCCTTTGCTATTGTACCTGCTGTAAGTTTTAGTCCCTTTTATCTATTTTGGCCATTTGTGGACATTAATAGAATTTCTGTCTTTCTTTCTTTAAATATTATGAATTGCTAAGATCTTCTTGTGTGGTCAGGTAAGAAGCCTTCGATGAGACATCTCAAGGTATTTGGTTGCAAGGCATACATGCACATGTGCTGAATGAGAAGAGGTCGAAGTTGGACAACAAGGCAATTAAGTGTATCTTCATCAGCTATGGTGTCGATGTGAAAAGGTAGAAACTTTGGAATCCAGTGTCCGAGAAGATTCCCTACAATAGAAGTGTGTGATTTTCAGAGAGTTGAAACCTTTTTCTATTGTTCTACAGCCAAAGAAAGAAGGGAAGAAAAACGATGTAGTTCATGTACCACCTACTCCGATGTAAAATGAACTACATACACATATTGGACCTGATGATGAGGAGAGCTTAAGCAACTCATAAAGTTTTGAAGAAGAAGAACCTCAACTTCAACCATTGAGGGCGGAAACCGAAAATATTTGGTTATTCATTGTTGAATTCCAATTGTATATTTGCTTTGATTGCTAACACTAATGAGCCTAGGACTATAAATGAGGCTATGGGTATGAATGATGCAAATTCCTAGATGAAAGATATGGACAAAGAGATGGTTGCATTGAAGAAAAATAACACATGGGATCTAGTAATCTTGCATGAAAGACATAAACCCATTGGATGTAAACGGGTATTCAAGAAAAAGTTTGGTCTAGACGGCAATGTTGAGAAGCAAAAAGCATGATTGGTCGCAAAGAGGTATTCACAAGGGGAGGGAATTGATTATGGTGAAATATTCTCTCTTATAGCAAAGTTGACATCCATTTGGCTCTTGTTATCACTTGTTACAGCTCACGATTTAGAAATTGAGCAAATGGATGTGAAGACAGTATTCCTTCATGGTGATTTGGAGGAAAAAATTTATGTCACAGCCAAAACATTTCGTAATAAAAGATAAATAAAATTTGGTTTGCAAGTTGAAAAAATCTTTGTATGGTCTGAAATAATCTCCTAAGATGTGGTACCAAAGGTTTGATACCTATGTGTTGAGTTTGGGATTTCAAAGGTCTAAATTCAATCATTGTATCTGATGTGGTACCAAAAGTTTGATACCTATGTGTTGAGTTTAAGATTTCAAAGGTCTAAATCTAATCATTGTGTCTATCACAAGATTGATAATGGTTGCATTCTCATTATTGCATTGTATGTACTTATATGTTGTTTTTTGGGAATGGAAAGGGTTTGATTTTTTACTTGAAGTCTCAGTTGTTAGCACAGTTTGAGATGAAAGATCTAGGTGCAGCTAGGTACATTATGGGAATGGAGATCAAAAGAGACAGAGCCAACAGAAAGCTTTGGTTAAGCCACAAAAAGTACGTGAACTCAATGTTGGAAAGATTCGGCATGGTGCCTTGTAGACCATTGATTGTTCCTATTATGCAAGGAATGAAGCTACCTATGGAGGATTGTCCAAAATCTCCTACGAAGTTGGAGGACATGAGCAAAGTACCTTATGCAAGTGTTGTGGTAGTCTGATGTATGCCATGTTCTGCACGAGGCCATACATTGCCCAAGCAATGGGAATCTTGAGTCGATTTATGGCTAATCCCAAGCATTGGGATGCAATTAAGCGAGTGTTTAGATATTTGCAGGGTACTTGTGAGTATTCCATGTGTTTTTATGGTTATCCTACTAGATCTCGACATTCAATTTGTATTCGTGGCTATGTGGATTACAAGTGGGTGTGTGGCATTGATAGTAGAAAATCCACCAATGGTTAAGTAATCGTGATGTTTGGTGGTGCTATCAGTTGGATGAGTAAGCAGCAAGCTAGTTGGTTTGTCCATGATAGAAGCAAAGTATATGGCAGCTACTCATGCTTGTAAGGAAGCCATTTGGCTTAGACGATTGTGTTCAAATGTTGGGCTTGATGCGGGGATGATTACTATCTATTGTAATAATTAGAGTTTCATTTGATTGGCGAAGAATCCTACCTTCCATACTAGAACAAAGCAAATTAATGTTCAGTTCCATTTTGTCCATGACATGGTGGAAGATGGAAAGGTGGAATTGGAGAAGGTTGACACTTTGACGAATGTTGCAGATGCATTGACAAAGCCTATGAGCACAGGGAAGTTCAAATAGTGTTTTGGTTCCATGAGCCTTATGGCCCCTAGCAATTGATTATCGATTGGCTCTTGAAAGGTCTTCGACAAGTGGGAGAATATTGGGATTAAGCTGTCTCAACCTTTGCAAGTCCTAGCATTAAATTGTTGATCTAATTGTTTGATTTCTTAATTTGTCTATGTTTTATGTTCATCCTGTGGGACCTACTTCAGTGAGGTGGCATCCTACATGGAGGTGACAAGGATGACATGCATCCTTATTTAGTGGAGATAGGCATCCCACTTGGTGGACCGCGTTGTGAGCTAATTTTGTGGATTTTGTCACATGTAAGAAAAATTATGACGAATTATGACAAGGTTGTCAAATGATCAATTATGACAATGTAAGATTCAAGTTATGACAAATTATGACAAGTGGGCCCCATGCAATGGTAGTGCTTATGCATGCATGCAAGGCGCATTGCATGTTGAAAGAGGCTATACATGTTGAGGAAGGCATTGGAAATGGTAATTGCAGATTTTGCGGATCTCGTTTATCACATTGCACTTCATGCAAGGTTGTTGCATGCATGCAAGTGTTGTGCATGTCAAGGAGACTCAATGACAGGCATGTAGGCATTGGATGTGTGCCATGTGACAATCCTAGGCGTCCATCTTCCTCTTTGGAGTTGTATATATTTGTTGCTTAGTCATTTGGAATGTAGTACAAGTTTGGAGATTTCAGAGATATTGTTATGCTATTGGAATCACTCCAAAAATCCTGTCATTGTTGAAGACTCCTGTTAATGAGCTTGGTGCTAATATTGTATTGTAACCACATTTGATTACTAATAATATAAAGTATTGTGCTTTGGAGTGGAGTTTTTCTCTCGAAAGGGTTTTCCCCACGTAAATTTTGGTGTTATAGTATATCACTATTTTGCATTATTTTACATTAACTAAATGTGCATCTTAATTATAATTGTTAAGGGTTTAATTTGAAAAATTTGCATAATCTCCCCCACTTAGATTGGTGTAAGAAGTTGCTTCCACGTAAACAAATTCCTTTCAAAAAATATCTCAAAAACCCTTAAAATGCATTTTAAAAACCCTAGAAAATGCTTTTCAAAAATATATTTTAATGAAAACACATCCACCTTTTTTTGAACGAATATCAAGGCGAATCTTAACAAATTTTATATTAAAGTTTAATGTTCACCCAAATTTGAATTTCATGCTTGAAATTTGGAAAACCTTGTGACAGATTGTAACACATGACGGTTCATGAACAACACAAACTCTTTGGGCAATAGATAGTGCCTCCACTTCTTCAACACTTGTATGATCATGTAAAACGCTTGTTCACACATCAAGTTTCTTTTGCACATGTTCAAATTTTCATTTAAGTATGTGAACAACCTCCCCTCTTGGCTCAACATTGAGCCAATCACCATGCCACTTGTTTTGCAATCTACTTGGAAAACTTGAAATCAGGTAATGCAAACACAAGTCGTTCTATCACCTTCTTTACCATCTAGAATGTACCTCTGTGCCCCAAGTCTACATGAACTTTATCCTTGATGCAAGACAAAGAGGAAGAAAATCAACTCATTGAAAACCAACTCCAAAAAATCAGGGACTCAATCCCATTTGCTTCTTCAAGTTTCCAAGCAATCTACTCAAAAGCCCTTAACCTTAAAAATGGCACAAACTGAAAGTTCACCCTTCCAACTTAAACATGGCCTCTAATATGCTTTCCACCACTCATTAACCTTAACTAAATTAAGATAAACAATTTCAAAGTCTGCCCTTTCATATTTCATCATTTTTGTTATGACTACCCTTAGTAGGCTTCAATGGCACTAAAGGACTATAACTGCAAACTTTAGTCTTCAAGACAAAATCAACCAGTTCAAAAATGAAATATCTTTATTGGAGTTAATTCAACAATATCCAATCCTACACAAGGGCTATCTTTTCATATATTAGCCTTTTCCTCATAACTATCCTATATGCTTGTAGGTCTACAATAGTGACTATCAAACTTGTTTACTCAGTCTTGTTGTGACCTTTTCCAAACATCGCCCCCATTGCAAGCAAATGGGGACCCTCTTGTTTTTTCTTGCTTTTTGGGTTTTTTTTGCCTTGGCGTCGCAACTGCTAATTACCATGTTTCTTTTACAATGAGGAGTTAAAGTTTTGAAGGGTCACCCGAGCCAAGTAAAGAATTTTGAGCCTGGAACATTGCATACACATTGTCAAAGTGCTCTGAAGATCCGGAGGACGAGGATCGCCTGTCGTTTGAGTCAATTCTGACACCAACTTTTTTGGGATTTTCACTCTGGCCCCCTACTTTTTAGGGACTTTTTTTTTGGCACTTTTAGCCTAATTTGGACTTCCTATTTTTTAGGGATTTATTTTTGGAAAGTTGCTATTTTTGGAAAGTTTCTATTTTGGGAAGGTTTCTATTCTTGGAAAGTTCCTGGGTCATGGCTTCAACATTGTCATCATCAGAAGACCCCCAAAAGTGGGAATAAGTGTGAAATTTTGGATGAACCAGATGAAGGCCAGAAAATCGCCTAAGTATTGATCATGGCACAAGCATGGGTTAAGTCTGCCCTAGCTTGAACAGGAGATGGCATGAGTATATGGCAAGTCCGCCATAGGAAGGTGAAAGACATGGCATGAACACAATGGAAGTCCGCCCTTGGTGATGGCTTGATCATAAGCCAAGTCCGCCCCAACTCAAGAATACATGGCTCAATACAATGCCAACTCCGCCCCATGAAGAATGTGTGATGGCTTGATCATAAGCCAAGTCCGCCCAAGAGATGAAGACATGACATGAACCTTGGAAAAGTTCGCCATAAGAAGATAAGCATCATGGAAAGAAAATTCCAAAGTCCACCCACCCCTTAGCATGGAAAACTTACCTTGAAGCCCACCATGCATTTGTCAAGGCACCAAGAAAGTCCGCTTGGAAGTAGAGAAGAGGAATGTCCAAACCAACAAGAAGTCCGCCATGACACCAAGGAGAAAACGTCAAGCACTTAGCAAAGTCCGCCAAGAGTCTGGCAAGGCAGAGAGAAAGTCCGCCCATGAGAAGGAAAATGAAAATGTCAAAGGCATCACAAGGTCCGCTCTACCTTGGCAAAGAATTAGGAAAGTCCGCCTAGCCAAGGAAATTTGAAAATTTGGCTAAGTAAAAATAGGTTGGAAAAACTCAAGTGAAGCCCGACCTCCCTCATCAAAGCAACGTCCAAGAACCAAGAAAATACAACTTGACTAGAAAGCATGTCCAAAGCAGCTTGAAGTCCGACTTAGGCCAAGAAAGAAAACGTCCAAGCTCATGTAAAGTCCGTCCAAGGAGGAAACTCCAAAAATTGACTAAATGTTGGTACCTTGAGGAGGGAGATTCAGAAAATGGGCTAAGTGTTAGAAAGAAAACAAGAGGAATGAAGAGGAAGTGAATAAAATCCTTGTCCAAGGATGGAATTTGTCCTACATAGCACAAGCCAAATTCAAAATTGAAGACAAATCCACAGGCAAAGTTCATCTGAAACCTTGGCTAAATGTTGAATGGTCCACATGAAGGTATTACAAAATGAAATTGAATAGCCAAAATTTGGCTAAGTATGGGAAATACTTCACAAGAGAAAGTTCCAATTTCCTCCATTATGGCAAAAGCATAGGGGAGTTCTTCTCCAAATTCAAGGCACTTGTAGGAATTTCAAAGCAATCAGGAAAGAAAACCTTAATGACTTCAAGTCTAAACATGTGCTCCAAGGCGAGACTTCCAATACAGGTGAGAAGAAGAAATCAAAAGGAATCCAAGATCAAAGCTAAGAAGAAACAAGCACCAAGGACAAAGTCCTCAGCGAAGAAAGATATTCTAAGGCAAGAACATGGAAAAAGAACAAAATGACCAAGGAAGACATCCAACACGCTGAGTTGGCACCTCATCATCTTCCAACCAATCAAATCGTTCCAAGTCAACATGTCTAGATTCAATGAACCTGACACTCCACCATGCAACAACTTTCTATTTTATTGTTGGTTCATATTTAGTAGAAGAGACAAGTGTCCTCGAATGTAATTTTCTCATTGGTTGAGGAGTTAGTTATGACAAGCCCTAATTAGGGTTTTATTTTGTAATCTCGGTCGTTGATTCTAAATCAATCTTGACCATTGAATTATAATTGAGGAGCCTATAAATTGAGCTCACTCCTCATTTGTAAAGCATGGGAGCATGTTGCAAAACATGTTGAGATAAGTAAATTGTTGCATATGACTACCAAAGTAATAAGTAATGCATTGTTCAAATTGATGGTGATTATTTCTCTTATTTTGGAGTTGGCATGGTTCTTATCCCTCATCATAGTTTAGATTTTATTTCATGTATGTTAGACAAATGCAAGATTTGGTAAGTAATGATTTATGGTGAAACTTTTGCTCATACTTTCTTTGAATGGATGATTTTCGTTCAATGCATAAAGTTAGACTGAGCTTTTGATGTGGATGCTTCAATGTTTACTTCAAATAATGTTGTTCCATTGATTGTGTTGTTCGTAGTAAAGAAATCTTAAGCACAAACCCCAGAAGATTGCACCCACTTTGTGTAGTTGTTGTTGAGTGTGGCAAAGCAAAGCGTGGTTATTGGTTTCACCAAGTTAATACCGTCTCTTGGATTCTTAGGAAGTAGATTAGAAATTCTAAACCCTTATCTCCTTTTTAGTTTGTTTGATCCAAGACCCAAAATGTTGAGCTTTATTGTCTAAACCTTCATTGTGAATTGAACAAGCCTAGCATAAGTCCCTTTGTGTTACCAGCATATCACAATGACCATTGAGCTTATCCACACGTCAAGACTTGACATAAGGAACCTTGGAATCTCTATATGATCTTCTCACAATCTTAGCATACGTGGTGGTTTTTCAAGAGAGGATAGGGTGTCTTTTGTTGATGTTCATACAGCGTCAGGAGAATTCTTCCAGCCACGATATGTTGGATAAATTTGATGGAGCCTAAACAACTATCAAATTTATTGAGATACAATTTCATGAAGAAGACTTATCCCTTGACAAGGCCGACATCATGCATCATTGTGGATATGATTTCTTTAAGAGGAAATTAATAATTGTTATTATTGGAAGCCGACCTTGCTAAGTCGTCACTTATGAAGAGGCGCTTCATATTTATTTGTAATGAAATAAAATGTTATTTATTATTGGAGGCTGACCTCTTGTGAGAGAAGACACATCCATTCATGGATGAATGTATAAATACAAGGTGCTGTTCTTTCATTTGAAAAAGTATCAAGTTCATTTGTCATAATTCGCATTCCTAGAAGAATTTCATACTTGAGCGGCAGATCATCTTATAGCAGCAGCACATCATCTTGTAACAGCAGCGCATCATCTTGTGGCAGCAAATCATCATCTTGCAGCAGCAGGTCGTCATTCTGTTGCAGCAGACCGATTTCAAGGAGAAGCATATTCATTGTATCTTTGCATCTAGGAGAGGTGCTATTATTCATTGTATCAAATTCGGCCATGTGCTGGGCCTGAGTTGTAAGCAGATTTCTGCTCTTATTGCTGCTATATAAGAGATATAATTGCTGCGTTTTTCTCCCTCAGGTTGGAGGGTTTTCCCAGGGTATCTTGTGTTGTTCATTGTCTCTTGCAATTTCTGATGGTTTTCATGTCTGATCACATAAAAACAACATCTTTGGGCATTTTATTCTGATGTTTGGTGTGTGACAAAACACGCATCAACAAGTCCATGCACTGAAACCAGAAACAAATTACATTTTTTTGAATACCCATTTTCATGATTTAAAACATGTCAAAATATGAGTACTCGGTCCTTTGAGACTTATCTTGTAAATTTGTTGTTCTCAGACTGTAACAAGCCAAATAGGCCTTCATGCCAAACAAGGGTTATTAGATATCCCACTTCCAATCACAATTTCCTTTCACCAAAGCTTTAAACACTTGTATTTGAGCCTGCACAAGCTTAATAATCTATTACATGACCATTTCCACCGATATTTCTACAAACCCTAGGCTAAGAACTCTTCATCTTCCCTGTTTCAGACTGTGCACACAGAATTACAGTCACATCTTCAACCTTTACACCTTAGATCTTAAGTCTCTTGACTCAAACCATTAAGGATATGAAAATACATGCAACAAAGAACAACTTCACCAATTTTTCAAGGAATTTCACCCGATAAAATGGAAGAATCACAATTTCTTGGATCACTGTTTACCCTAACAGGGTTTTTAACAGTCTGCAGTAGATTCACAATAACTTGCACAAATATAAACCAAATTGCATGAAACAAAAAGGATTAGGAAGGTGATGATCCCACAATCACTTACAAACATTTAAATTTCATTTCAAGCCCGTACAGGGCCGTACAGAACAAGGAAGTAACAGATTTCTGAAGAAAATAACAGAAATACAGTGTTTTTTTTAATTCCATTTCAAATTTTCAATCACCCACAAAGTTTCAAACGATTACAAATCCTTTTAAAGGCAGAACAACATGAATTTCCACATTCTAGCTACTTCTAACCGACCCTAAAGTCTAAATGACTCTTCATCTCCTAATATTGCCGTTGTGCAACTTTTTACAATTTTGCAAATTAAGTTGACAACTTTTGCACTTTTACAATATTGGCCCCAAATACACATCAAATGACCTCCTACACAAAAGAAATGACTTAGACAATCCTTATTACAAGGAAAAAACATCAATTTGGATCAATTTCCAAAATTTTCCACATGGAGGCAAAATTGGTTAGGGTGCTCCTACACCAATCCTATCATCCCTTATGGTCTCCACGAAAGGTGCACAAATCCCACTAAACCTTTGATAGAATCTTTTGAAACCATGGAAGCTTCACATCTCAAAACATACTCTTTGGCAATGGCCACTCCACAATTGCCTTCACCTTCTCAAGGTCCATCTTCAACCCATTCTAGGATATCACAAAGCCCAAGTATACCAACTTCGTCTTCATAAAGTTGCACTTCTTTAAATGTCATCCAAACACGCAATGACAAATCTCCCGAGGAATGGCTTCAGCACTTCATTCATCAGCCACATGAAAGTGTTCAACACATTTGTCAAGTTGAATGGCATTACCAACCACTTGTACAACAATCAACCCATCCTTTGTCTTGAGGGTTGTCTTCAACTCATTGCCTTGCTTGATCATAGTTTGAATATCCATGAAGTATCGCACTACACTCAAGCAATCGATCAAGTAATCCATGCACAGTAATGAACACCATACTCGATGGTGATCTTGTTGATGGCTCTGGAGTCAGTGCACATCCTCCACTATCTATCCTTCTTTGGTGCCAACATTACAAGTACTACACACAAGCTTAGGCTTTCCCTCATCAACCCCTTTGCAAGCAATTCCTCTACTTGCCTCATTATCTTGTGGCATCATCCTATAGGTTGCTTTGTTTGGTAAGCTAGACCCTCAAATCAAATACATGGATTGTAGTCCATCCAAAACATCCTCCAACATGGTGTCCTCATACTCACCCAAAATCTCCTTCACTTTGTGTAGCATCTCCTTCTCCTCCCATATACATTTTGCAATCACAACTTGCACAAGATTGAGCATGAGTGCAAGGCATATCCACCCCTTCCTCATCTCTTTCAAAAAAAAATTCTTAACACCAACAGCACTCACAAGCTACTCTCTACCTTTGTGTTCCTATCCTTCGAAGGGTTTAGCTTATACTTCTTCTTGTCCTTCCACAAGGTGTAGGTGTTTGTGCACCCATGGTGTCACACTCTCTAGTCATACTGACATGTTCTTCCCAACAAGTGATAGCAATCCATTGGCATGGTATTACACAAGACATCGTACTTGTACACACCAATCTTGAAGTGGACTTGCATTGCTCTTTCACCACTAATTAGTGGCCCCTCAACAACCATGACACCTTCTACAAGTTCTTGAATCTCTATAGATCCAACTTCTCCACCATCTCATGAGAAACCAAGTTTTCAATGCTACAATTGTCAATGATGACCTTGCATCATTTCCCTCCAAACTTGCAAATGACTCTGGACAGATTCTTCCTCTATGTTCTTTTTCTCCACCTTCACCAACACCCTTCTCATGGCGAGTGCCTCTCTACACTCTGGTTCCTTTG
This sequence comes from Sequoiadendron giganteum, assembly GCA_007115665.2. Classification (NCBI taxonomy): domain Eukaryota; kingdom Viridiplantae; phylum Streptophyta; class Pinopsida; order Cupressales; family Cupressaceae; genus Sequoiadendron; species Sequoiadendron giganteum. Next base: position 153,531,310 of record CM021100.1, on the reverse strand, counting down.
CACATCCCACTAATGCACTACTCTCGAAGCTTCCTTAAGCAACATGGTTGCTCACCACCTTTTGACTACACAAATTACTACTCTATTTCCCACTTGGGCATTCGATATCCAATTTCTTTGCATCTATAGCAACTTCTCAAGAAATATCTTCCCCCTTGTCCTTTCCCTCAAAAAGAGGGCTCTCTTCTCCTCGGCACATCCCCACAAACTTGCAATGTGCTTACCTCTCCTCCCCATGAATGTGTTGGCCCTTCCCTCTCATCGCACGTTGTGCCTCCTTACCCTCACACAAACTTGCCTTTTTCTAAAACAATGTCCTTTGCCTTTGTGACAACTACCCATCTGCCTTAAATGCATATTGATAGGCTTCTTCCATGGACCTTGGGGTTAGCATGCCAAACTCATATTAAATGGACACACACAATCAATTCACATATCTAGCAACCTTCTTCATGCCACTTTGACATGTCCTATGCAAATGGTCAACCGATATAATTCCTCAATATATTCCTACATGCTCATCTCTTTCTCTCTCAAGTTTTGGAGCTTCCTAAACAAAATTATCTCATAATCCACAAGAAAGAATTTCACCCTCAGTTTGCGAACCATCTTCCAAGCGCAAATCTTCTCACTTTCTTGTTGCTACCTCTCCCTTTGGACATGATCCCCCCATACCAATGTTGGCCCTTTAATTTGTCACACATGAATCTTTTCGTTTGCAAGCCTTCCACAAACTCGTACTCAAAGTACCTCTCCAGCTTGACAATCCAATCAATCAAATTTTTCAAACAAAGACTCCCTAAACAATTGGAAATGTCCATGCATGGCTTGCCACCAACATTGGAGATGGCTCTCAGCAACCTCCCTTCAACCAAGTCTTCATCAACCTAGTTCATGCACACTTGTGCTTCATCATCCCTCAAGGGTGTATCTTTGTTCTTTAGCTAAGCATTCTCCATCACTTCCAACCTCTCTCAAAGGGCACCCACCACTTCCTCCAAATTTGCAATGCTGGGTGCTCACTTTCTCCCTCCTCTACTGACATTAGCTCCTCTATTCACCATTTCTGCTCCCTCAAACATTTTGACAAGTGTCATGTACCCAACAGCTTATGGATCCAAAGGCATTTGCACTGCCTTCTACCTACATTCACACTTTAGGAAGACAAATATTTTAGTTGAAATATTTCATTGAACTAGGTGATACTCTCACCACTTCCATAGGCCAAACTTTATGCCATGATACCAAAATGATTGCAACCACAATTGGAGGTTCCAATTAAGGAATGTCTAATCACACAAATAGCAAAAACAAACACAAACACAATGAGGAAGAATACACAATAATGGCAAAGGAAGAATTTTTTATCTCTCAATGGCCAAATTACAATATAATACACACAAACTCTCTCTCATAAGTTACAACAGATTGCCAAAAAGATCTGAGGAACTAAGGTACCATTATACACAAACTTCTCATATTTATATACAGAATTACAATCTAATTTGGCAAACATTCCAGCAACTATCATAAATGCAGCATGCTCTAACATTCCATCTCACCTATAAACTACATCAATTGAATGCCTGCAAACCAGCTACCAATCAAATGCAAATCGGAAAGCCCTTGACATGCATAATGACTATTTTGACATGTAGTCCAATTGCTAACTACCACCACCCATTGTTGCCACATGGAAATCGCACCAACAAACCACACCTCAAAACTATGTGACTCAAATTGCATTCACACCCCTTGCTGATATGTGCATGCTAGCCATCTATCACATGCTCATCAATCATTGTCATTGCACATTGCATGCAATGCCTCCCTTTTGTTCCTTAAGTTCTCTGTCTCATGTCACTACTGCACAATTCATTAAGTGTCTTGTACACTTGTTTTGTGTGTGTTTTCTACTTTTGCAAGATTCTACTTCTATGCCTGGATGCTCCTGCATCAATCCTCCTTTGTCTTATACTTATTTTCTTGAGTGCACATCAACACGTTATTCTACATATCCTGGACACTAGGTGGCATTGCATGTGGCAATGACGCCTATGTGCACATATTGCATTGCAAGTTGCAATGATGTCTTTCATAAATAAAATCGTGCAGTGATGCTTTATCCATGGGTTAGAGTGGGCATTACAAATATCACTCAAGAAAATCTAATTTGTACTTGTCAAATGGGATGACCTCAAGTATTGGAACTTCCAAAGCATAGATTTTGGTTTGAATTCTCAAGAGATAATTATTATAATTTAGTTAAACACCTATAAGATCAAAAATTGTGTACTTTGTAATCTCTTGTTTATGTTTTTGCACTCAATTTAGTGTTCATTCCTGTAGGTGTTTTCTAGGATCATTTGCTATGTTTCTAAGCCTTCTCCCAAGTATTGAACTTATTTCTAGCTACCCTGAACCAATTTTTACACCCAAAATCCACCTAGAAGTTTAAAACCAAAATTATATTTTTGGACACCTAGACACCCGTGTCTTGGACACTTGGATACCTAGACATTGGTGTCTAAATCAAACCTTCAAATAATGAAATTTCGCATGCCCAAAACCCTAATCTTATCTCACCCTAATGCACACTCAAACAATCATTTTTACTTGAACCCAAAATAATACATCTACCATACTCATTTTGGAAAGACTAACCTTTTCACTCTCTCCATTCACAAATTACTTTGATCATACTAAGTTTTCTTCCTTTCATGGATGGTAGAAGGTTTTTAGGCTGGCATACTGAACAACATCTATAGTTCATTCTCACTTGTGGCCTTCTTCCCATCTCCCATCACCAATCCCTCTTTCTCCTCTTGTTTCCTTTGACATTGGCCCATTTGCCTTCCTAATCTCTCCCAAAACTCATTTAACTCTTCCATTGCATTCCCTATTGTGTTGTGTTTCAGATTTAATTCCAACTCTCTCCCAAATCAGTCCAGTCTCTTCCATCTCCTTTTTTTATCTTCCACTGCATTCCCTATTGTGTTGTGTTTCAGATTTAATCCCCAACTATCTCCCAAATCAGTCCAGTCTCTTCCATCTCCTTTTTTATCTTCCATCGCACAAGTACACACCCATTAGCAATAGACATCCTCCTAGGGTTATTGGTAACTGCTAAAGATTGCACACATCACAAACACTCCACATAGGAAGCACACACTCCAATCTTTCCCAAGGCTACTACTGAGGTTTAGAAATACCACCCAGGGGACTGATTGAGGCAGTCTCCCAAATAGCCTAACCCATTTTTCCTTTCCCAATAGCTTCAGATTCAAATAGCAGGAAATCAAAGACACTTTCAGAGGATCTACTGGCAGATTCAGAACCAGGACACAGAGGAGATCAGCCATTGAAAGTTTCAAGGCCCCAGTGGACAAACGACAAGAGCACCCCACGGTCCGGGTGACCTGCAGTAGCACCCCATTGCAAAAGTGACCTGCAGAAACATCTAGGTTGGTCAGCAGTATCCTGCACAGGTCAGAGAAGGGTGAAGTTTGTCAGGATTGCTCCTTCAGTCTTCCACAGGAAGCCCATCCAATCATATACAGTTTCCAGATACTCCAGGGATCCATTTTTTAAACCATATTCTCTTTCCTTTACTAATTTCCATTTCCAACTCTAGCATTTAATCTATTTGAATGTTAAATCAGATAGTTGATAGTTTATTGTTGTGTCTAATGTTACATTTCAGTTTATAGTCAGAGATCAAGTAGATTAATGAAAAGAAAAAAAGTGAATACATAGGTTGTAATTTGTTTTAATTGTACAACACTATTAACCTAGAATTCACATTTTTAACTTTCAACACCACCACCCAACTTGCTGGGTGTGGCATATACCCAAATCAGGAAAAATTATAAGGAATTAAATTTCTTACAAATATTAAATGGTAGGCTGGTACTCGAGTAAGCAATATGAGAACATTTATGACTCTCACTACCAGAATAACTAAACAGAATTCATTGGGTGCTTTGCACTCCAAACAGCTTTTATGCTATGCAATTTTCTGTACCTAACTTCTGTCAATAGCAGACAGCAGATTAAGGGACTCCCCCTATGGTAGCACAGTATCAGACTGCTCTCTACTGAATACATTCCGAATTTGCAGTGTGATACACTATATATCATGTAAGTGTACAAAGAGAAAGTGGCACAGTCTACATGGAACGAACTAGAAGAAAGTGGCACTGTGGCACAGTCAACATGGAAGTCAAGAGGATGTGTGCATCCATCGAGGATGATTGTCAGATGAAATTGGCTGAGTTGATTGGTAACAGAGAGTCATACAACTACATATTGGCTAGAGTGCTTAAGCCAGACATCATCATCCCATGGGGATGAGAGAATGACATGAATAAGGAAGGGTTTGAGTCTATCTGTGGAAGATGAAGAAGCTGAATAGGAAATGGAGGATGATGTGAAGCAGCAAGTGGCCAGACTGCGGGAGGAAATTCATATAATGCATGACCAGCACTGAGCAACAAGGCAGCTGAGTCCAGGCCTGGCACAACACATCCATGGGCTGTGTGGTCCACTTGGATAGAATGCTAGTGGTGGCCAGTGCCTTAACTATAACTGAGATTGGAATGGATGGATTCAAGACAGAAAAGAAATTGAGGGTGTTGGAGCCTAGTGGGAGGTTTAGGTTAGCAGCCAAGGTACAAAAAACTATGGTGGATGGTTGGCCTGCAAGCCCGGTGCAAAAGATATTCCCACAAGAGGATTGGACCAGCAATTCTCTGCCTATGGTGAACCCTAAAGCAACAGCATTCATTCAGATTGAACGAAAAACATCTGGTTGAGCTTGGATTGGTACTCGGGCTGGTCTGTTCAGTGTTGTGTTATGGTCTGGTGGTGGAGGGGTTATGGTATTTCGTGGAGGTTATGCTGATCTGCATAGGGAACTCTGAATTTTGGTGAGCTGAAGACAGTCATTTTTGTATTGACGGGCTGCATTCTTAACTCCCACACGAGAAAACACATAGAGAAAGATGTTCCAATCATATAAGATGAAGCGTTTAGCTAATGTAGTCTGTTCAAAGAATGATGTGGGATCTTGTGCAGTTCAATTCTGTACCTCTTAGAATAGTGTTTTTGTTTTCAGCTCGAAATGCCCAATTAATGGGTAAAGGAAACCATTATAATTGTCGATTTATTTGTTTAAAAAAATGTAAGTGAAATTTCTTTAAAAACATAAGACTTTGTACCAACATATACATATTATGGAAAATCTAACACTATCCATATTTTCAGGTCACTTTGGCGAATAGTTTTTTCTTATGCTACTAATTGGAAATTGTAAGTCTTGGAAAATACGTAGGAAATGAGCCAAATAAACACTACCCCAATCCCATAGAACAATGCCGGGTGCAACTCCGGGTTGTGGCAACTAAGTCAAAGATTGCCCCATGAGGGGGTATGCCAAATGTAAAAGGCCTGGGTTACACTATTTTAAGAAAATTTAGCCTATTGGCAAAGATAAATAACCTTGGAAAAAAAATTAGCCAAATGGGAAAAACAAAGAGCCCAAACAAAAATACCCTACATTTACCCACCTGGTGCACACATCTTGATAAGAGCTTGAAATATTTGAGGAAGAGAGCAAAAGAGTGCCGGTAGATAGTTTATGAACACGACATCCAATTTACTCAAAGAAGAAGATACGCCCACAATGTCACCTTGCCTGCAGCTCACACTGTCATGGTTCTCCTTTATATTGGCCAACTCCATCAAAGAATAATGCAGGAATGATAATGCAATAGAAGGTGCAACAGAGCATAAATAGTCCACAAACTTTTCTGTTCCCATGCAGAGAACAACTTTTGAGTCTTGTTCCAGCTGAGCTGCAGCTACTACAGTTGCCATATTTTGGTTAGTCCAGTTGGAGGTTTGAGCTAGGAAGGACCAGTCCTGGGTATCCAGGAATTCAGTGGAATAAGACACATTGGATTTTGCAGTTGGTGTTGATGGTTTAGGTGGTGGAGTTTTGTAAACTGCTGATTTGGGTGTTGCTGACTTGGGCACTGGTGTTTTCGATGTGCCTGGTGATTTTTTGGGGTTGTATAATGATGAAATAGATCTATGTACAGAACCATGAAATCTAGGTGGTAAATAGTTGTTGGTCAGCGCAAAGAGAGGGGCTTTGAATGAGGAGATTTTGGGTGTAAGAGGAAGGGTCGGGGATTGGACATGTACGATTGAATGCATTGCTTTCTTCTTTGCATGTCCCAAATCTGTGAACTGCACCTAAGAGAAATAAAAACCTAAAAATTAAAAAAAATAGTTCTATTGATAGTGGGGCATGCGCTTGGATCGTGTCTATGAGGTTAAAAAAAGTGGTTTTATTGATAGTGTGACATACACCTGACCCAATTCTTATTTTAAATTAAAATTAAAAAGTAAATCGTTTATGGGAGTGGGACGTGGGCCTAGTATAATTTACAGCCCTCCCTATACTAGAAGGGTATAACATCGTCTCTACGTCAACTATACCTAAGGTATAACAATTAGAACTATTTAAAGTTAAGTGAATTTCTCTTGTATTTCATCTCTATCTTAATTATATTTAAGGTGTAACAATTAGAATTCTTTAAAGTAAGTAATTTTTTCTTGTATAAGTAGGTTTGGCATCGTTTAATAATCTATATTATTGTTGTGTTTATATTTTATGTTCATTCTTATTATTTTATTATGATATAGCTAGATTGTTCATCCCTACTATATCATGTTATACTATCATGATTTCATTGTTCAATGTTGTCATTCTAGTTGGATAGTTGTACCATAAAATATTATTATTATTTTTAAAATGATATTCAAATGAAAATAATAAAGTACATTATTTTCTCAGTTGGATAGCCACATCATTAAATATTTCTCATTTTTCGAAAAAAAATTCAAATGTGACTCACTTGATTTTATTTAAACAAAAATTGAATGCCATTTACTTCCACATTGTATAGTAAGGAATCATACTAAAGAGCATTGCCCATTACATAGAAAAGGGTCAAGAAAGGGTTTCTTCAACTTCTTTGAGCATGAGTAAGGGAAGCCTTGTCTTGCCTTTTGTAAATGTCTCTTCCATTTAAAATGTCTTTAATTTAGTATTTTCTTCATTATTCTCCATGATCTTTGAGAAATAGTTGTTGAAATTTATAATGGTGTGAACTAAATATATGTAATCAATTGTTTCCAAAGCACCACTTATAATGGAGAGTTGAATTCCAAATCCATATAATAGCTCATTCTTTATTGTATTTATATGAAGGGTTTTGATTTTTCAAGATTATGTATGATGTCAAAATCTTATGCTATGAGTGACAACTTTTAAATTAATTTTTGGGTTGTGTGTTGTTATAGTTATGCCAAGAGAAATAGGAGGGTCCACAGAGAATTTCTAGAGCTTCTTCTTTGACTACTTGCTTCATACATTTCCACTTGTATAGCACTTGGTTTAGCTTGTATGTTTCTTCAACATGTCTTCAACTATGTGTGTGTGTGTGTGTTTATCAAATATTTGTTAAGGTTGTAGAATTTTTTGTCCAATTTTAGAAAAATATTTAACCATTTCTTTGTAAATAGCTAGTTGTAGGGTATATTTTGCAAGGAAAATTTATCTACTATCCTATCAACTCTCCAATAGATAATGACAAGGTTTTTAAAGAATTGTGTATAATATTAAGGAATATTATTATTAATCTTCAAGATAGCCTTCCAAATCATAGAGAAATCATAGTTGTTTTCTTGTCTTTGTCCATATCGTATGTCATTTACTCAATGTACAAGTTTGATGCCCTATGTATTTTACACACTTTAGTTTGTGACAAATCGTTTTGTTATGTTTACTTGAGGATATGAAGACATAAGAAACTAAAATCACTTGAGGTATGAATGAACTAGTTGTTGGAGATGACATACAATCATAAATGAATTAACAACAATGGTTGTAACTTCAAATTTTAAAATTGAAATAGGAGAAACCACCATACCATGGATGAACAAGGTGAAACCACTACGATAAAAACTTTCCCAAGAGTATACAAATCTAAAATTAATTCCTTAACAATATATTACCTATTATAAATTAAATGTGGAAGCATAAATTAGCAATATAAAAAAATCAACAAACCATTAATTCGTAACACATAATATAGAATTTACATGGAGAAACCCTTTCAAGAAAAAACTCCATTGGAGAAAGAAGAAATGTATGTGCTAATCTTCAATGGACATGATACAATGTCAACACACTTCACTCTATTTTGATAGCATTTTGACAACATATGTAGACACCTAAAAATTTCCTAAATATATCACACACCTGATTTCACTTATTAACACTATTTCTCACATAATTTGCCTAATTCCTCTATTTAATTAAATAATGTTCAATTATTTAGTTAAATTCGCTTTATTCTCCTATTAATTGAATAATTAAGGTTATTTGATTGATTCATCATAATTCATTACTCTCCTCTTTTGATTAAATAATGCAATGTTATTTAATTAAATGCTAATAATCCCACTTGATTAAATAATTCTCAATTATTTTAATTAAAGTTCTTAATTCTTCCAACTTGCACAATTAAATGATTTTCATAAATTGTTTAATTAGCTAATTTTCCTCCAATCCTCCAACTTGCATAAAGAATATTCCACATGGAATATTCCCTTTTCAAATTTGAATTCTTCCCTCCAACTCAAAATATCTCCAACATAATTCTTAAAATTAAAGGGTATTGTTGAGTCTCTCATGGATTATTGACCCTTGATCTAATCCTTGATCCATGTCTCATGGATTATCAACCACTTGATCCATGCCTTCATCCCTAATTCCATTTCATCCTTTGATTAGCATTTTCAATCCTCACCATTGATTAGAATCTCAAGAATCTATAAATACTACGCCTATTTCATATCATTTCATTCACAATTCTCATAGCAAAGTTACTCTCTAGGATTTTTATACTCATTTCTTGAGCATTCTAGAGTATTTCTTGTGAATTAGCCCTCATAAGAATCTCCAATCAAGCTTTTGCAACAATGGACAATGCATAAAACTGAGCAATCCACATCTATCTCACACCTATGCATCAATCCACAATGGGATTGAGAGGCTTGCATCATTAATTAGGTTCAATTGCTTTGAATTGAGTCTTTTGGTGTTTATTAATTAAATTTCATTAGAGTATGCCTTTGATTGATCATTATCTTGTAAGTTCTTTGATTTGGTGTTTTCAGATCCTAATTTTCTTTGTTTCATTATTATTTGATCAATTGAGCTAACATACTTACATTTTGGCATGCCCAATGGGACCCACGTCCCTACCTAATCATTTTTTCTTAATCTTTGTCAAATTTGCAGGTTCTAGGGGCAGTACAATGCCTTTGTTAAAGGCCTATGCTTTTGTTAAATGTATGTACTTCTGTCACCTGACATTAGGGCACTTTTGTGTAAAGTTTCATGCTTTTGTTTTCAAACTGTAGCGCTTTTGTACATTTTGGGGTGCCTTTGTAGTAAAGGGGCATCTTTGTTAGTAAAGGGGCACTTTTGTATTGCCACAAAAGAGCACCTTTGCAGTAAAGGAGCACCTTTATAGTAAAGGGGCATTTTTTTGTCATTTCAATAGTCTCACACTTTTGTTTGGCAGTGTGACACTTTTGTTAGGTCTAATGGGGATCTAATTTGCAGGGTTTAATCTGATTTTGATGTCTAATCTTTAGCTAACCCTAATATCTTCCTATTTCTTGATTTTATCTAACTGTTTGCAACATGTGGCATTTGGAAAAGCATTTATTAACATTTATTTTGAAGAGCTAATATAAGCCCCATCTTTCAAATTTGGTGCATTAAAATGAATTCATATTTACTTTAGTGCTCTAAAATTGAACAACACAATCTTTATTTTTCAATTTGGTGCTTAAAATCGAAGACAACTTGCACGCTTTCAATTTGGTGTTTAAAAATGAACCACACATTTCAATTCTTGGTGTACCAAAAATTAACATTTATGATTTGTCTTTCATGCTTGGTTAGCTATAAGTACGTATCCTCTCCCCTTGCACTTCATGCAATCTAGGGTGACGAGAAATACTTTTAGTTTGCACTTTTTCTTGTTAAATATCGAAGAAGTTATCTATGTATCCACTCCCCTTGCGTTACATGTGATCTCGGGTGATGAGAAATAGCAACAAGGTAAAAGTACAAAGTTGTGTCACACTTTCAACCAACTAAATAGTTCCGAGCGAAATAGTTTCAACCTAAACTATTTTGGTTGAAATAGTTTCGCTAGAAACCACATGGCCTATACATGGCACATAGGGTTTTGGTCAAAACCCTTTCGTTCGAAACCAAAAAAATGTTTTTTTTCCTTTGTCACACTAAAATGTGGCTCATTTTTATGTATAATATTTTGATAGAAAGGGTTTTGGTCAAAACCCTTTCTACCAAAACTGTCTATGTAGCATTGTAGTTGGCAACCAATTCAGCCTTTTTCATAATTTAGTTGGAATTTTCAACTTCAACTAAGTACTTCTTTAGTCATAATGATTTTTTTAAAGAAAAATACCCTTTTGTAGAGCTCAGAGTGGTGAATCCAAATATGTAATTTTTAATATTTTGATTAGTTTTAATATATATATATTTAAAATAATGCAAGTAGGTTGTTAAAGTTAAAAAAGAGGTTGATTAGAAATTTTTAAAAATAGTAAAACATATTAAAAAAAATGAAAAATATATGGTGTACTAGAGGAGAGAATCCTCTTCAAAAGAGTATAATTTATTTTTTGAAAATGATAAAAAAAGTAGACAATTGTTGACATCAAATGAAAACTATCGAATTCTAGCAAGTTTGACTTTAAAATGTTATTACGAGAAAAATATACATCAAAATTTCAAAAAAAAATCATGCACTAGATATTGAAGTTACCTATTTGGAGAGAAAAAATTAGGGGAAAATGAAGTCTTTTTCTATTTGTTTCTTGACATCAAGTGAACGTCACTTTTTCCTAAAATTTTCAGCATTCCAAAATCTGCTCTTAAATTGACAAAAAATCAAAATAATTTTTAAAAAAACTAAAAAAATTACAGGAATAAACTTCATCGAGATTTATGCATTTCATTAGTTTACATCATTTTTAAATTCAAAACATAAAGACCACTTTTATGTGGTCAAAGTTCAAAAAAAATTATTGTTGGTCAATTCCTTTATAAATTGTGACACAGTTTTGTACTTTTACCCAACATCAACCCTTCCTATTGTTAGGAGGCCTACTAGGGAGTACACCCCAAGGTTCAACCTCAAGCACATTTTTTGGCAGGCTATATCAAAGGGGTAATAAATGAAAGTTGAGCTCTATCCACATATGTAACTGCTAGGCATTCTTATGTGGTCCTGGCTAATTCCAGACACAAGGAGATGATATTTCAATATCATGCTTATGTAGGCAGTGTATTCATGGAGTTCTACACACTATGAACCTTGTTATGAGAATCCTAACAACTATTTGTAGATTGTCTTCTTAAGGAGGTGCAATGTGATAGGATCAATGCATGAAGCTACTTGTTATGTACTAATCATAGTTGAGGCGACAAAACCCCTTGCAAGGAACTTTTCCTTTTGAGGTAAGATGTTTCAAGGTGGTGAATGGCCTTGGTATACTCTAGTTTCCCATTCTATGAGGTGTATTTTATCAACAATCCTAAATTAAGAAGATAACCCGATCTACCACTAAAAATAGGTTGTGCTTCATGGTGTATTTTTATTGTGAATACCATTGTGCTACCAATTAGTGTGGTCTTGTGGAAGAAGAACACACACAAAGCATATAAAACACCAATTGAGTTAGTTTACATGATGTTTATTGTGTTTTTGCAACATCAAAACTTCAAACACCTAGGTTAATTTTCACATCAAAGATCCTTTGATAGACCGACACCTTTGTCCAGATAGTGTGACACCTTTGTGCAAAACTAACGCTTTTGTTTTTATTAAAATAGTGTCTTTGTTTGCATATTTGTGCCTTTGCACATCTCGATGCATTTGTTAAGGAAAACAAACATTTGTAAAGAGACACCTTTGTTCAAGTAGTCCAACACGTCTATTGAACATTGGCGCCTTTGTAGACACTACGACAATTTTGTAGTAAACAATCAAACAATCTATTTAAAGAAAACAAACGAAATCCTTGTTCACTATCATTTTGTGCTTGTTAAAACACTTTCTAGGTTGTCATTAGGATCAACTCAATGAACATCAAACCATTAACTTCACCATAAAAAAAAATCCATTTTCAAACAACTTATCATTTTGACATGAATCATTTGGACTTAGTTTCTCATCCTAATACAGAGTTTGGCTTCATGCTTAGAAATAATATATTTTCAAGTATTTAGTTGAGTTAGTAAACATCATTATGATCAAACTTACTTTGGAGTCATAAGTTTACTTCCAAGGTTTGTAAGTTCATCATCATCTTCAAACATACCTAAAAATCTAGTCTAAACTTTGTCAAAATAAAAAGTTTCATATCCTCCATCCATTCAACACAATCATTCAACATTGATCCTAAACCTATCAAAGTGTCACTACTAGAAAAATTTGAAGCAACCAAATCTTTTCAACAAGGTAAAAATCATTTACATCCAACATCTCCTAGGGTAGATACAACTCGTATAGTCATGACTAGGTCTCAACACAAAAAGAACGTGGAAACAAACGTTAGTTATCCTAACATACCTATCACTACAATAAAAAAATACAAATGGCTCAAATGATCCTACCAACATAGATGTTAGTGATCAAAATTTTGGAATGTCACAAACAAATTCTCAAGGGTATGAACTTCCTCCATCAAAAAAACCAAAATGACAACTCAACCAATATCCCAAGTTGAAGTAGTTCACATAGAGGATATTACCAATAAACCTCATGACTTCACTCCTAAAGAAATCTTAGAAATACAACAAGATCAATCTTTTATCAAAGCGGTAGAGATAGTGACAATTCAAGACCCCAATCAATACATGTTGATACTTGCACAACAAGGTGCTAAAATTTTGGCTAATATTGACGTAAATCAACTTAGAGAACAACCAACAACATCAAATGTTGGAACAAAAAATTATCCACAAATAAAATACCACTTAGTGCATCACATTATTGAACAACCAGATCAATCCCTTGTACGATACTTGAAATCTAGGGAATTACACGAATTTAGGTGCTCAAAACAATAAAATTCCACCTACATTCAATGCTCAAAACACCAACATTCCATTTACATTCAATACTCAAAACATGAACATGATAAAATATGGGATAAATCTGCCTTCAAAAAACATACATGCAAATGTCCCTATTGCCCAACAACCCCAAAGTCATCAAAGTCAAATCTTACAAAATAAAAAAAATCATCAAAAACATCAAGTACCTCAACAACATCAAGTTCAACAACATCAAGTGCCTCAACAACATCAAGTTCCACAACAACATCAAAATCAACAAAAGTTCCAACATCAACAATACACCACCTTACAACAATTACAACATCAACAACAACAACAACAAATTGCTCAACAACAATTGATGTCACAACAAAATCTTTACCAATTGTTACAAATCAATAATCAACAACCTGATCCATCACAAGAAAACATTATTCCTCAAAATCAATATGGATCTCACAATGCATCTCCTCAACATCAAGGAAATCTGTAATTTCAACATGGTCCTTTACCTCAAGGAAATCTGCAATATCAAAATGATCCTTCACATAAATGAAATCTACAATTTCAACACGGTCTTTTACCTCAAGTTAATCCTCAATATCAAAACAATCCTTTACCTCAAGGTAATCCTTAATATCAATCTTGTCCCTTACCTTAAGGTAGTCATCAATACCATACAGGTTCATATGGCATGAATGTTCCTCCATACCTAGATCAAAAATTTTATAGCACATGTAGTCTATTATCAAACATCCCATCTACAAATTTATCCTTACAAATACAAATGTACACTCAACAAATTCAAGATATTAAAATGGGGAAAACAAAGAAGTCATATGCAATTCAATATTTATGCCCATACCCGTTTGATCAAAACATCACAATGATAACATTTCCTCTAAATTTCAAAATATCCAAACTCAACAAATACAAAGGACGTGAAAATCTTGAGGAACATATCAGATAATTTTACGTCACATTCATGGAAGTTTCATACAATGATTCATACCTAATGTTTCTCTTCCCAAGAAGTTTTGGAGGGCAAGCCATAGATTGGTTCTCCCACTTACCTCCAGGAATTAAGACTTTTCAAGAAATCATAAACCAATTTGTAGCACACTTTTCCTATAGAATGGATACAATAATAACCTTGGAGGAATTATGCACCTTGAAAAAAAACAAAGGAGAAGCATTTGCTTCTTTCTCACAACAATGCAGACACAAAGCAAGCAAGTGTAAATGGACCATACTTGAGGAACAACAAGTTGAGATTGTGGATGGGAACCTAAACACAAACCTTTCCTTTCAACTAAGAATACAATATCAGTCAACTTATGATGAAATCATATCAAAATGTCTAAACATTGAATGAGCATTAATTGCCAAGGGATCCATGTAAACTTATAACCAACCATCTAGTTCCAACGACAAACCCCATTTTTGGGCCAAAAATAAGAATGTTACTAATGACGGTGTGGTGGATGCAAAGGTTGTTATCAAAGTACCATTAAACACATACACACATAAAAACACACAACAAAATGTCTAAAATACCAATCTTTCATGAGGACCACCACCAAGAAAAAACAATACTCCTCAGTGACAATTCACTCCCTTAGGGGAATCCATCCAAATAGTGCAAAAGATTAATCCAATCAAAGCACATTGAACTTCCTGATTACTGCAATTATCTCAAACCTGAAATAAAACCCTCATGGTATAATGACAAGGATTTTTGTGAATACCATAGAACAATGGGTCATAAAACACAAAATTGTATCAAGCTTAAACATCTCATACAAGACCTTATTGATCAAGGATAATTCAATGTCGATCAACAACCAGGGAATACAGATCCTATGCCTGATCATGAAAAATCCAAAGATTCTGAAAAAAAAACCAAGCTTTAACAATGCTAATCATACCTATGATAATATAGTAGGACGTATCTGTACTACTCATTCTTCACAAGTGGAGGAATTAGACATGTATCAAGATACTTTCCTAGTGCATAATCAATATCAATCAAGAATGTCTAGAAATGTTCAAAATCAAAATGATGGCACTAAATATGTCTCAGATTACAACATAACTCACTCATATGACTTCATGATTAGACATATAGAAGAAGTTCTAATGCAAAAAGAAACATGTTGAGAAGTTGTTGAGACGATTTAGCATTGTTGTCATTGATTCCAAAACCTTGGATCTGGAAGGTTGTGCTCCAGATGATGTACAGACTTGATCTATCCTATCGTATGCTATGATGTTGCGTTGTGTGGAGATTATCCTTGATCCGGATATGGTAGTATTCCTTTTTGGGACATTTGTTGAATTTAGTTGATGCAGTATAATGAAGACTAATCCTTTGCTGATGGTTGTTGTACTCAAATCTTACTTCGGGTAACCTTGTTATCTGAACATTCATGTTGCATGTTACAAGTTTTTGTATGTCAGATTGTGTTTCTCTGGATGATACTAAAATTGTTGTTGATCAAGATTTGGTCTTGGTTGTGACATTCCCATCAAATGAATGTTGATCGAGATTTGATCTTCATTGTGGCGTTCCCATCGGCTCCAAAATATATTTCATGTAATTCAAAGTATGCTTTCTTATGTTTGACCTATTCTTGGCCCCTTGGTAACGTGGTAAGAAGATCTTTATGTGTGACATATCTTTTGGGTTCGATGTTAGCGTGCAAGATCTTATTGAACATTTCAAGATTTTTCTTCATGTTGACATGCTTTGTGGTGATCTAAATTCAAATTTTATTTGGCCAACTTAGAAGACTATGAAGATATTATGTGGCTGACTTAATTTTGTTCTACGGGTATGCATGCATATATATAGAGAACATATTTTTGATTGAAGATATAGATGCATGGAAGTAGTATGATGTTTGAATAGATAGAAGAGTGTGAAGGAAGGAGTAATCTATTTTGGCAAAAAATTGTGCTAAGGTTGTGGAAGGAAGGTGTGTAGAAGATTCTTAATTGGATCTGTTGCAGACATAAATTGTGCTCTTAACCGAAACTGAATTCATGGATATGTAGATGCAACTTCATCAGTTCAATTTTTGTCAATGAGACTATTTTGTAATTTTTAGTTTTGTATTTGGGTAGTGAGCCGACCGGTAGTGAGCCACCCTGCAGTGAGCCTTTGTAAAAATCACCTTAACTGGTGCTTTAAAATTGAGAATTAGCATTCTTTGTGGTTTTTCCCTTCTTAGGTTTCCAAATAAATTCTGGTGTTCATTGTGCTTGGTGTTGATATGTGCATTCATGTTATTATCTATTTCATTATTTTATGATTGGTATAAGTCTGCTCCAGATTAAATAAAGAAAATATTTTTTTTAAGATAACTGATTCACCCCCCCCTCTCAGTTATCCAGACTGTTCAAAAATTGGTATCAGAGCTTGGTCCCTTGCAGATAGAGCTTAACCACTTGAGGGAGATCTTGGAAATTTGAACAAATAGCAAGAGATTATTACTTTGAGGAAGAACTGAAGTCAATATTGAGTGATATGGAAAGTATAAAATCGGAGAATGAAGAGCTAAAAGAAAACCTTATGGAAGCAAATGATTGTATCTCAAAGCTAAGGGAGCAAATATAGAAATTCAAAGCAAGACACAAATAGGTCAGCTAGGAATTAAAGGAGTCAAAGAAGCAACTGGATGAATGCAAAAAGACTGAAGAAAATCTCAAAGATACCATCAAACGAAAAGAAGAAGAAAATAAGAAGTTAGATCAAAAGTTAAGAAGGATGAAATCAAAAGCTAGAGTATGTGAAAGTAGCATGATTCTGGATCAACTCTTGTCCCTACAGAAATGTCACAAGGATAAAGGAGGACTTGGATTCACCGGTGAAAGCTCAAATCAGAACACTAAGGATAAAGACAATGCAGTGGAAGCTAAAGCAAGATCTCGTGTGACAAGAAAAGTTTGGAACTCTAGAAGATCTACAAAAAGACCTCTAGTGAGGCAACCAAATGCTCAAAGGTACTTATCTTTCAATGGTCACTATTTTCTATGCGAGAAGTTTGGACACAAGGTTGTAGAATGTAGAAGCAGGAAAGAACCAGATATTCAATGTTGTAATTGTCACAAGTTTGGTCACAAAGCAAGTCAATGCATAAATGAATTATCTAATCCACTAAGAAGGAATAGAATGAACAATCTCTTTCATGGTTATTGCTATTTATGCTATGGTTATGGTCACAAAGCTAATCATTGCAGACCTAAGGCTCACTCAGCAAAATTAGGACAAAGACGTTACAAGTGCAGTCAACCCAGAAATTATGCTAACGCATGCAGATATGTTGCTCTGAAAAGGATTGAAGACAAAAAGAAGGTTGTGAAATCAGATGAATCTAAGAAGAAGGAAACTACGATGTGGAAGAAATAGGAAACAAGTGTGGAGAACTCTTCTGTGGTACCAAATTCTGGTACGAGCCCTACCGGTAACTGAGCCAAATTGCCTTAGCTTAGAGGGAGTTTTTATATGCATATCCTATTGGTTCCCCCTCTCCGAAGAAAGATTGATGTGTTTCCATCATGACTAAGTTGGATTCAGATGATGTTGCAAAATGAAGGTTAATCCGACTGATTGAAAAGTGAAGTAAAATTGTTGGCGTCATCGATGCATGTTTTGGAAATGAAGTCATCATGAGAAATTAAGGATAAAAGGAAGAGTTTTCAAAATCATTTCTCATAGTTTGCAAAAGAGAAGAAGAAAAAGTTTCATTGAGCGATAAAGAGTTTGAAGAAGCTAGAGAGACGATGGAATCCATTGATAGAGAATCATGTGGCAGTATTTCGCTAAGGCTGAAAGCAGTAGAGTTGAATGAGTTTGATCATCAAAAGATGGAAGAAATGGAGCTAGGGTTGAAGATGAATGAGTTGCAAAATTTAAGTACTCTGGGTATGGATTCATGGGGAGAATTCCCTGGTTTGTAGAGAAGGAATCTATCTTGTTCCTGTTGGGTCGATTCAAGGATGGCAACATTGTGTTGGACAAACCCTATCCAATCATGAAGAAATCCATTGAAGCTATTACTAGTTTGTGCAGTGTTGGTGACCTCCCTGGGAAGAAAAAGGTGAAATACAAAGATGTGGAGGAACTTGCTGGTATCGATAAAGACCTCTGAGCTCTACTAATAAATACCATTGTCAATCCTATAGTAAGGTATGTTGCTTACGACATCACTTATAAAATCTATTTCAAAAATCATGAAGGTTCTACTTCGGCAATTACTATATATCTTGCACACATGATGGTGAAGGAAAATAAGCAGTTTGATTTGTGTAGCCTAGTAATGGTAAACCTAATTGAGAATGTCAAAATGTCTTTGGTTGAGAGTTATCCTTTTTAGTTTGGGTCTCTGCTCGCATGCTTGGAATTTTACTTTCTGAGTTTGTTACCGACAAAAGAGAATGTTAAGTGGAAGTATGGCATCCCTATCGGAAATCAAGTTTATAAGTATTTGGAATGTATGGAGGATAAAACAAGTGAATGAAAATTCTATTTCTCATCCCTACAGATGAATATCTTCTCTGGTGTGATAGTATCTAGTCAGCTTGAGGAGGATTCCTCCTCCGATAAGGAGTTGGAAGTTGTTATTGGCAATTCCCCTCTGAAACCTAAAAAGAGGAAAGTTAACGCAAAAAATGTCATCACTATCTTAGAAGAGAAGGAAAAGGAGGAAGAGTCTTTGCCTGGATCTGACTCTTTCAATCCAGATGAAATTCGGTTTATGTTGAATGAAGGTGATATGAAGAAGATTGGTGAAATGTGGTGTGCCTGCCATCCAATGGATAGGCTTAAAATTGATGATGCTTTGGTTGATTATTTGCTCAAGAAGGGTATTACTATTTCAAATGTTTCTGACTCATTATCAGATGATCTAGTAGAAGTTGTTGAAGAAAGAATGTTGCTGGAAGGACCTAAAGGACATAAGTTCAAAGCTATGATTGAGAGAAGATGTTTCAAAGCTAAATAGAAGTTATCCAAACTCATTAGTGAGAAAAGAGAATGCATTAAGGAGATTTCTGACATCTACAAGTATTATCTTTGATGGCTTGCAGTTGTTGATAATTTTAGAAGTAGAATTGAAGCTATTGAATATGAGATGAATTAGATTGGAAAGATTTTTGATTTCTTCAAAGACAAAGATGGAAAACAAAGAATAAGATTTGGAGAGTTGCAAACTAAGTTATTGTATGTTTAGAGACAGAGGGAAGATGTGGTTAGAACTTTTTGGTCGGTCAAAGAAATTGTTGAGGTCCAGTTGGATCATCTCTCCGGGATACTTTCTAATGCAGAAGATTGTGAATGACAGTGCATGTCTCCGAACTAGTCATCCTCATTTATGTTGTTGGCTCTACTTGATAGTATATGTACCAGAATGGATTCTGCAGTGTTAGCTTGGAAGAGGATTCTTCCAACTGTGAGAGAAAAGTACAAGAAGATTTTTCATGTGAAAAGTGTTATTTTTACTTAAGCTCTTGAATGTTCGTATTTTGGCCCTTTGCCTTTGATGGAAAAAAGGGGGAGAAAAATGAAAACAAAAACAAAAACAAAAATAAGAATTGAATTGTTGGACAAAGGGGGAGTTTTGGAGTTTGTAGCTTTAGAGTTGGAGTTTTTGGAGTTTTGTGTTTTTGAGCTTTTGATGTTTTTCCATCAATGCCAAAGGGGGAGATTGTTGAGATGATTTAGCATTGTTGTCATTGATGCCAAAACCTTGGATCTAGAAGGTTGTGCTCTGGATGATGTACAAACTTGATCTATCCTATTGTATGCTATGGTGTTGTATTGTGTGGAGATTATCCTTGATCCAGATATGGCAGTATTCCTTTTTGGGACATCTATTGAATTCAGTTGATGTAGTATAATAAAGACTAATCCTTTAATGATGGTTGTTGTACTCAAAGCTTACTCTGGGTAACCTTGCTATCTAGACATTCATGTTGCATGTTACAAGTTTTTGTATGTCAGATTGTGTTTCTTCAGATGATACTAAAATTGATGTTGATCAAGATTTGGTCTTGGTTGTGGCATTCCCATCAGTTCTGGAATATATTTCATGTAATTCAAATTATGTTATCATATGTATGACCTATACTTGGCCCCTTGGTAACGTGGTAAGAAGATCTTTATGTGCGACCTATCTTTTGGCTCCAGTGTTAGCATGCAAGATCTTATTAAACATTTCAATGGTGTTCTTCATGTTAGCATGCTTTGTGGTTATCTAAATTCAAATTGTATTTGGCCGACTTAGAAGACTATGAAGATATTATGTAGCCAACTTAATTTTTTTCTACAGGTATACATGCATATATATAGAGAACACCTTTTTGATTGAGGATATAGATGCATGGAAGTAGTATGATGTGTGCGAACATATAGAAGGGTGTGAAGGAAGGAGTAATCTATTTTGGCAGAAAGTTGTGCTAAGGTTGTGGAAGGAAGGTGTGCAAAAGATTCTTAACCGGAATTGAATTCATGCATATGTAGATGCAACTTCATCAGTTCACTTTTTTCAGTGAGACTATTTTGTAATCTGCTATTTTTTATTTGGGAAGTGAGGCCACTGGTAGTGAACCACCCTGCAATGAGCAACTTGGCAGTGAGCCTTTGTAAAAATCACCTTAACTGGTGCTTTATAATTGAGAATTAGCATTCTCTGTGGTTTTTCCCTTCTTGGGTTTCCACGTAAATTTCGGTGTTCATTGTTCTTAGTGTTGATATGTGCATTCATGTTCTTATCTGTTTGATTATTTTCTGATTGGTATAAGTTTGCTCTAGATTAAATAAAGAAAATAAATTTGTTTTAAGATAACTAATTCAGCCCCCTCTTAGTTATCCAGACTATTCAACAAAACCTCCATCACCTTGTTTGAAAGCATTTAGGCTAGCGAAGAGTCTTCTATTGTAATGTCCCTTTTCTTGAATTTTCTAAAAAATAGCAAATTACTATTTTTAGTAAGTTGGGTTTCCAAAAATAGCAAGTCGGGTTCTATAGCGGAACCGAGAAAGTTGTTTTCTCAAGGTGAATTACTGAAGATAATTTGGTAGGTTAATTATCAAATTTTTATGAAATATTTGATTGAGACAAGTTGGGCATGGCTTTTTGGAAAAGGGAAAAATGGATTTTTATTGGCTTATGAAGTGGTGCAAAAAATGGAAACATTTTATTATTTCCCTCGAGTACATTTGATTTTTTCTTTTACAATTAGAAGTGGGAGTTAAAAAATTTGTATGCAATTTTCTTTTCCTAGGATGTTGGGATTTGGGCACCCAAGTTGGTGGTTACATATTTTTGGTGTATTTATTGTTGTATGTTGCTTTTTGGATCCATTCTTGCATATTTTTCCTTTACAGGTTTTTATAAATTATTCTAAGGATGGGAAATTGAAGAAGAAAGAATCTTTAAGGCTAGTAAACCAAGGAGATTGAGGCTTGAAGGCAGTGGTTATGATAGTCTCCAGTCTAGTAGTTTCACACAGGAACTACCAATGTGTTGAACAGTTGAAGTTTATTTTAGAATTTTGTATTTTGTTTGCAGGTGGAAGTGTGATATTTGGGGTTTGAGTGATTTATTTATTGCAAATGTTAATGAAAGATTTATGGATATGGGTTTACTGATAATTCATAGTATTTGATGTTATTTTATCATAATAAACCTTGGTGTGGAGTTTGGATCTAGTTTCCTTGCAAGTTGTTCATAGTTTAGTGTTTGTTCAGGCTTCATATTTGTTCTCTATTGTGAGCATAATTGCAACAAATGTATATTACTATTAGCAACTGTACATGAGACAAAAATAATAGTGTATTCCCATATTAAAAATTGATAAAATACCTTCTCTTTTGGTTGCATCAAGTTTTTGGTTATTTAATGGTGTTTTTGAAGCAATTATTTGAATACCCAATTTTTGGGTTTGATAATATTTGCAATTCTGATATAGTTGTTTGGAGAAGTGTTAAATCTGATTCAATTTGCAGCAAGGGACATTACAATGTATCAGAGTTTTGATATTTTCAGTCTGGGAGTTTCAAATATGCAGCCCATAGTTAAATCAAATTCCTTTCCTGAAGGTGGTTATTTACACTCACTCACTCTTCCAACCCCATGGAAGAATTAGTTATGGATCTAGTTGCTATGGGGGCTACATATAACAATATGGATGAGGGTTTCAAGAATGTAGTGCCATATAATGATTTATCAATTCACATGCAAGGTATGATGGCACTGAAAGGTTATAAATTACACCCAAGTTCGAGTGATAAAATCAAGAGGAGTAGATCCAAGATCATGAAGTAAAGGAAATGTCTCTATAAAAAGATTAAAGAATCTAAGTCAAAGGTTGAAGGTAATAAATTTTTAATTGAAAAATATATTTCAGTAAATGAAATCTCACAACAAGAATGTGTTCCTTTTGATGATTCTTTGGTCATGCATTAAATTTCTATGAATAATGTAAAGCATGAAGAGCCAAAGACAGTGATAGAAAAACTTGAGACATAAATTCAAAGTATGGAAGCCTTGAATCCTAATTTGGATTCATTTGTTGAAAACTCTAAGAATATCAACCCTGATGTCTTTTGATCTGAAAGAATCTATGACAATAGTTGCCTAAGTGAATGTTAAATTAGATAAACAAAAATATTTGTCTTAAAACTTAAATAAAAGCTTTTTAAAAGACATTAAAGAAATTGAAATTATAAAATAGAGCACAGATATAAGAGAGGACAAGAGCATGCGGGTTGATAACGAAGTTCACCCAAATTGGGCTATGTCTTCGAGTCCCTCTCTAATGAGTTGCCGATCCTTTATAATGTCCAAAATGTGAATGGTACATCAATATGGTTTTTCAACTTGCATGTAATAGCCTCTCCATAGTCCTCTTCAATAGTAATTTGAAGTCCTTAAGTATTTCTCTCTCTTGATATAAGGATTTAGCTTCAAAAACCTTAGAAAAGCCCCTATCTACATTGAAAAATACAACTTCAAATAATAGTATGTGCAGTATAATATCATTTCTCTGACCTCTGCCCCAATGGTAAAGATTTTTCCCTTTTTATAAGAGGGCTCAGGTTCAAACCGAAGCCCCTCTTTTTTGGGCTCTCACAATTTAGCATATATCAAATAAGATTTGCCCTCATTTTACTTTGAGAACATGTGTGTGGCGCAATGAAAAATGGGAGCAGTTGTTATTTGGGAGGTCAAAAATTCAAACCGTTGGTCCACCATTTTTGTTTTATACGAGCTTAGTTACATTTTAAATAGAATGTAGCACCAAAGTATGTTGAAATTTGTGCGTGGCATGTTGGTGGTAGGGCAGAATTCGAGGTGGGAGGTCGGCGGTTCGAACCACCAGACCCCCCAACATAGCATTATTAATACTTCAAATAGAACCGACTGCCTATTCATTCTGAGGAACTCGTGTGGCTCAATGGTGGGAGCTAAGAATAGTATGGGGGAGGTTAGGTGTTCATTCCCCAATAATTTTTTAACAAACAAAACAAACCCTGCTCCAAAGTAAACACAAGGGTGCCACGTGGCACCCAACCATAGGTCCATGTGGCACCATTTAATTTGACCACATTATGACACTTGCCAATCAACTATTGGCCCACGTCATCTACCCTACCAGTTGTACTGCCACATGTCACCTTCTGAGCCTGCGACATGTCAGCACTATAGACTACCACGCCATCATGTTGATGTCAGCATCCATATAGTCTAGTTAGCATATTCTTTAAAACTTTGGCTGACCATAACTTGCATATACAGACTTCGATTGATGTGATTCAAGTGGTGTTAGAATCATCTCAACAAGCTCTTTGTCATGGTACCATTTTCTTTAGCATTTAGAACAATAAAAATTTTGGTGAAAAGATATCCACCTAGAGCATCTTTTGTGGGGCTAAAACTAATGATGGGTTCTCTAAGGTTCTTCTAGAAGTTGGACATGAAAAAGGAAAAGGTGATGATATCTCCAATTTAGTTTTTAATTTTTACTCATACCATTTCATTGATGAGATTATAGGTGGCTTTGAGATTGGCACTTCCAAAGAGGCTACCGCTCACGAGGAGCACAATGACTACATATTTTGAGAAAATCATTCAACCCACTTTCACCTGGGATCCGGGTGTATCAGTATCTAAGCACAATGAGGATTTATCTTGGGATGAATTTCTCGTTCATTCCAATGTTGTTTTAGATCCATCTCAGGAGTTATGCAGGGATGATGTCATTGAAGAAGCTAAGGCTGAAAGCCTTGATCTTGATCAAAAGAAAAGAAACCTAGATTATGAGCTAAGGCACAATAGCATTGTTGATTTGGATCCTCAACCCAATCCTACACATTTTCATCAAATTGGAAAAGAAGAGGTTTATGTGGATTGGGACAACCATGGTGTAGTTTGTGCTAGGTATGAGGAAGGTTTTAATTTTGGCATCCATTGTAATTTACAAAAACTTGAAATGCATGAGGAAATTTTTAGGAAACAACTCTTGGTGTCCACTATGTTAGTTTTTTTTTTTTTATGATCAGATATAGAAGCATAAATTTAATTGAAAAATCAGACACAATAACATATCATATACCCTAGGAAAACCCTCCACTTGAGGGAGAAAAAACCTAGCAACAAAGATCTCTCTTATATATAGAAATAATGGCAACAATTCTTTTTACAATGAGGCCAATCACAAGGCCAATATACAACACCAACTCAAGATGCAATAACAGATAATAATCTTCTCTTCCTTAATATCAAAATCTGCACTTGAGAAAATTTGTAATCTGCTCTTGATGAAATTTGCACTTGAATGAAGGAATGGATCGAACTTGCTTGATGAATAAATGAATGGAAATGACCTTGTATAAATACAAAGTGAGAGAGGTCGCACCTCTTCATGTACAAGGTCGGCCACATATGGAAAATACAATTACAAATAAAAGATGTGAATTACAAGGAAGGTCGATCCAATTAGAATTATATTGTTGCCAAGTGAAGCGCCTCTTTTAATTATCTCAATAAAATAAATAACCGATAGGCTATATGCAATTTTTTGTCTTGACTCGAGGCTGGAAGGATGAGCTCGAAGCTACTATAACATCAAAACTCCCTCTCAACTAGGGAGGAATACTTCCAGCTGTAAAAGACACATCACCTCATCGTGATGTCAACCACTATGGCTACTCCCATATGTGGAAAAGGAACATATCACCTCATTGTGATTTTAACCATCATGGTTGCTCCCATGTATGGCATATGTGTACAAGTTCCCATCACAAAATCACTCAACGTGATGTCGTCACCTCATTGTGACATTCACCATGGCTACTCCCAGAGGGTGAAAAGCATAAGTACAAGAAAATCATCACACACTCTCTCACGTGATGTTGTCATGGAGTCACACACATGCCATCCACCATGGCTACTCCCAAGAGGGTGGAAACAAGGGCTTTCACCTCAAATTTCTCTCATAGGGAAAGATGCATTAAACAAGGGCTTACACCTCAAATCTCTCTCACAGAGAGAAATGCATTAAGGAAAATCAGAAGATCACTGATATCGAGACTCCTTCTCAGCTAGGGCTTCATTCTCCACAATACCAAACTTTTCTTGAAAGTACACAAACTTTACTTTGGCAAGAGGCTTGGTGAGAATGTTTGTCGTCTGATCATCAGTGCTAATATACTTCAACTAGATTGCTTTTCTCAATACCATATCTATGATATAGTGGTATTTGATCTCAACATGTTTAGTTCTGTCATGAAACACTAGGTTGACAAAAAGCTTCACACAACTTTGATTATCACAATGAATGATAGTCAACTCCAATGATTGTCCAAACAATCCTACAAGGAGCTTCTAAAGCCATATCGCTTCTCGAGTTGCCACACAACCTGCAATATACTTGGCCTTTGCGGTGCTCAGTGCCACTGAAGACTACTTCCTGCTGCACCAGGAGATCATCGCAAACCCCAAACTAAAACAACATCTAGAGGTTCTTTTCTGATCAATGACACACCCTGCCCAATCAGAATCAGTATATCCATGCAGCTTCAAGTCGACACCAGAAGAATATCTCAATCCATACCCATTTGTGCCACAAAATTATCCTAGGATATGCTTCACTGCAACTAGATGTATTTTCCTTGGTTCACACATGAACTAACTAAGTGCACTCACTGCATACAAAATATCTGGTCTAGTATTGACTAGATACATCAACAATCCAATCAACTATCTGTACATAATAGGATCCACCAGATATGAACTAGCTACAACCTCCTTAAGCTTTTGAAAGTTGGTCTCCATAGGCGTAGACATGGATTTTCAATCCATCATACCAAATCTCTTCAAGATGTCAATTGTATACTTCCCTTGACTCAGAATGATCTCATCCAGCTTCTGCCATGCTTTTAAGCCAAGGAAGTAGTGCATGAGACCAAGATCCTTCATTTCAAATTCAAAAGCTAGCTCCTTCTTACATTTGATAATGAGGTGATCTTCTCCAGTAAGAATTAGATCATCAACATATAGAACCAAGCTCAATTCTTCACCATCAATTACCTTGAAGTATAGGTTTGAATCAACATCGTTCTTAGAGAAACCCAAGCTCATTAGGTATTGATCAATTCTTTCGTACCAAGCATGAGGAGCTTGCTTAAGACCATACAATGCCTTCTTCAGTCTGCAAACACGAGACTCCTTCCCATGAACCTCAAAGCCATCAGGTTGCTCAATATATACCTCCTCCTCAATTACACCATTTAGAAATGTTGTCTTCACGTCCATCTGGTGTATCTTCCATCCCTTAGATGCTGCAATAACAATGATGGTCCTGACAGATGTATAACGAGCAATTGGAGCAAAGGCTTCCTCATATTCTACTCCCTCTTTCTGAGAGAATCCTCTAGCCATGAACCTAGCCTTGTACTTCTCGATGCTCCCACCAACCGCATGCTTGATCTTGAAGAGCCACTTAGAAGATACCATAGATTTGCCTTCAGGTCTAGGTATGATGTCCCAAACATCATTCTTGAGGATGGAGTGATACTCTTCAATCATAGCATCCCTCCATACTTGCTGACTAGTAGCTTCCTCAACACTGGAAGGTTCAGACTCAATGATTTGACTCATCAATGCAACATAGCTTGAAAATTTGTGAGGCCTCTTGCTTTCTCTGAATGTTCCTCTTGGGGTTGCAAACCTTTCTGCCTCCTGCATTGTTTGCCTTGCCCAAAGAGGTCTCTTTCGACAAATCACAATGTCTATAGGCCCATCAGTAGGTTCCAAAGGCTTAATTGGATCATCATCTTCCTTAGGATCAATAGCCTCCCTCTGAATCTCAGGAGTATGGTCAACTTCCATATCCTGAGGAGACTCTTGGTCTTCATTGTCTATCTCCATGTGGATGCCCTTAGACCTCTTGAATGCAACATCTTCTTCAAATGTAACATCCTTGTTGATCTCAATCAATTTCTAACCTGGAATGTACACTCTGTAGGATTTTGAAGATTCACTGTAGCCCACAAATATTCCCTTCTTGCTAGACAGTTCCAACTTTGTCCTTTTGTCTTTAGGTACATGAACATATACTGGACAACCAAAGATCCTCAAATGACTTACTTCCAGCTTCACCCTTGTGAATGCTTCTTTGGGAGTCATGTTCTCTAAAATTCGGTGAGGGATTCTACTCTGAACATACACAACTGTCCTAGATGCTTCAACCCAAAGGAAGGTTTGTAGATCTTGATCATGAATCATGGCTCTAGTTGCTTCTACAATAGATCTGTTCTTCCTTTCTGCAACATCATTTTGTTATGGATTGTAGGGAACACAAAAATCCCTCTTAATTCTTGCCTCAACACAAAAGTTACGAAAAATTCTGGAGATGTATTCTCCTCCATTGTCAGATCTTAGAACTTTGATCCTCTTCCCAGACAAGTTCTCTACTTGAGCTTTAAATTCCTTGAATATCTCAAGTACTTCCTTAGATTCTTTAGTCTTTAAGAAATAAATCCAAGTCTTTCTAGAGTAGTCATCAATAAAAATTACATAGTACAAGAAACCACTCAAGGAAGGAACATACATTGGACCACATAAATCAGAATGAATAAGGTCTAGAATACATTTAGATCTACTTTCACTACTATGAAATGGACCTTTAGTATTCTTACCTAATGTGAAACCTCTACAAGTGCCTTCATGCTCCTGGTTGAATTTAGGAAGGCCTGTGACCATCTTCTCCATGGTTGGAAGTGATCAAAAATGGAGGTGAGCAAGTCTTCTATGCCAAAGTTCACATGAACTTGAAGAATCATGCAACAAGGCTTGAAGTGGACGAGTGCAAAGTCTATAGAGATACTCATGTAGAACTCCAATCACACAAGCAGTCTTGATACTTGAGTTATTTGGCCATGCAAGAACTTTACCTTCGGAGAATGCAACTTGATACCCTTTGTCCTCCAATGCCGAGATAGAGATAAGGTTCCACTTGATACCCAAAAAAAATAGAACATCACTCAACTGTAAGGAAATGCAAGAATCCAAGTGAAGAGAGGAGGTCCCAACACCTTTCACAAAATAACTCGCATCATCACCAATAATGACTTGAACACTAGAATTTCTCTCCACCAAATCAAATAGATTCTCTCTAAATCTAGTGATGTGGCAAGAGGAACCGCTATCAATCAACCAAGTGTTGATGTCGATAGGCACATTGCTTGACAAAGCATAATAGAATAGAAATTCACTTGAATCCTTCTACGGAGAGATCTCACCCACATCTGCAAATGAAGCTTGTTGCTTAGGTCTGTTTGCATAGTGACCAAACTTGTCGCATCTAAAACATTGAATGTGAGAGAGGTCCTTCTTCTTCTTAAATGCAGGGGCACCATTAGATATTTGATCTCTATTCCTTTTAAAGTAGCCTTTCTTCCCATCTTTTCCTTTCTTTTTCGAGGATTGTGCGGAAAGAGCATGAATGTCTTCATTTGTAGAGCTTTGACCAATGCCTCTCACAACCAACCTTGATTCTTCTTGAATACAATCTGCCCTCAACCAATTAAACTTAGGAAGTTTTTATCTCACACTAATTCCTTGAATGAATGACTCCCAAGATGGAGGAAGTTCATTAAGAGCCAACATAGTCAAATCCTTGTTATCAACAATATGCCCAATGGTAGAGAGTTGATCTCTCAACTCGGTGATCTTCATGAAGAATGTGATGACATAATCTCCTTTCGCCATCTTGATGTGACGAAGCTATTGCTTTAATGCAAGAGATTGAATTGAGTTGTTGATATCATATACCTCCTCCAAGGTCTTGAACATATCTCTTGTTGTTTTTAGCTTGGAGATGATTGACACAATGTGATCTTTCACGAAATCAACCAACATATTTTTCACCTTAATGCCATTTCTCTTCCATTGAGGCTTCTCATTCTCATCGGTTGGTTTGGGAACTTTTCCCTCCATGAACTCAACTAACGCATTTTCTTCCAAAGAAATCATGACTCTAAACTTCCAAGATGTGAAGTTTGATGCGCCCTCAAGTCTATCTTCAATCTTGAGTTCGTTCACCATATTGACGATAAGATAGATACAACCAAAGATGAGAATAAGAATGGAGGATAGTGTTGATTGAATAAATCTGATCATGATCTTCTTATACCCGCTCTGATACCATGTTAGTTTTATTTTTATTTTTTATGATCAGATATAAAAGCATAAATTTAATTAAATTTAATTCAAAAATTAGACACAATAACACAACATATACCTTGGGAAAACCCTCCACTTGAGGGAGAAAAAACCCAGCAACAAAGATCTCTCTTATATATATAAATAATGGCAACAATTCTCTTTATAATGAGGCCAATCACAAGGCCAATATCCAACACCAAATCAAGATGCAATAAAAAATAATAATCTACTCTTCCTTAATATCAAAATCTGCACTTGAGGAAATTTACAATCTGCTCTTGATAAAATTTTCACTTGAATGAAGGAATGGATCAAACTTTCTTGATGAATAAATGAATGGAAATGACCTTGTATAAATACAAAGTGAGAGAGAGGTCGCACCTCTTCATGTACAAGGTCGACCACATATGGAAAATACAATTACAAATAAAAGATGCGAATTACAAGAAAGGTCGGCCCAATTAGAATTATGTTGTTGCCAAGTGAAGCGCCTCTTTTAATTATCTCAATAAAATAAATAGCCGATAGGCTATATGAAATTTTATGTCTTGACTCAAGGCTAGAAGGATGAGCCCGAAGTTACTATAACATCAACACACTGAAAATTAAGTGCAAGTCTTATCTAGACTGGATAATACACACATGCATGTAGAAAGTGCCATTCAAAATGCACCAAGAGGTCAAAATGAGTTAAATTTTACCTCTGATAATTTGAGAATAATGAAGAACACCATGGAAGAATTCAAAATAACTTACTTTCTTATGATACATGTTAAAGATATGGCTAACAAGTTTGCAAATGAGACCCTATTCATGTCTAAGAAATTAAGGGAAGAAGTTGGGGAGCTCACTAGTAAGCTTAAATCTAAAAATCTTAATTTGGAAAGTGTTCAAGAGGCACTTTTGGAGGAAAGTGGTCAACTCTATGAGGCTCAAAAATTCAAGGAAAGGACCAAGGAGGAAAAACAAATAATGGAGGAGTTAGATTGAATCTAGAAGGAGCATGACTTGGCACATTCAAATGGTTGGAGTTTGGACCAACAAGAGTATTATCCTCAAATTCAGTTATGCTCAATTCCTGGGATAACCCCTACAAAACCTATCTATTTCATATCCCATGTACTTTAAACACATAAAATGAGGTAGATTATACTTTCCTTTGTGCATGGTCCCCTAGCCTCGAAACTTCCTTTCCAGTGTTAGCCCCTTTTGATTTTTCAAAATTTACAAATTGATCCGAGTTGTAAAATTTCATTTTTTAGTGTTAGAAATTTCTCACTCATGTAGGAGCACTAAATTTCAGCGCCCCTCCATGCCTAATGAAAAAATAAAATGCAAGGTCGATGAATTTCACCTACCCTAAATATAATTGATCAAATTTATTGAAAGTTGCGATTTTTTCTAATTGTGCGAACTTGAGCTCACACGAGTTGTATTAAATGTGAGTTTTAATTATGTTTTGGTTACTTAAAATTAATTTTATTATGTTATTTTTATTTTTATTTCATCTGATGTCCTCCCCAACTCCTCTATGCATTTGATAAGCTTTTGAGTTTGTTGTTGCATGGATTTTTGGCAAGTTTCTCAATGGTTTAAGCTAGGGTTTTTTCAGTTTTCATTTGTTTTTCAGGTATGCTTTCTTTTTTCTTCCTTTTATTTTGTATGTTAGGGTTCGTTTAAAGTATAGAGGGTTAGGTTTGTGCTTCAAATTTTCTTGATTCCGCATTCCTTGAATGATCAATGGTTACTATTATTTCTAAGGGTTTTGCTTTCATGTTTTTGCTTGTCACCTATTTTTCCTAAACCCTAGGTTTTGGTTTTTCAACTTGTATGGGTTTTCCTCATTTAGTGGTTGCCTTTCAAAAGTCACTCTTGATTTTCAGTCTCAAATCCATACCCGACCTTCATAAATCAAAATCCATCATGTATGTTGGGTTTTGAATCCCGCATTTGCATGCATGAACTGTGTTTGTGAATACCAACAATATTGGAATGTTTGAACTCCGCGTGGGAATTATTATTCACCACTAGTATTTTGAAACCAAACTGCTGTACATAGAGAATTTCCCCACCTATGTGAATTTACCAAGTTTTCTTTTTGGTGCTTTGCAATGGCATATGTTAAGTCAATGTTTTTCACTGATGATGCATAAAGAATATCTTTTGAAGCATGTAGCGGCGGTAAATTTCTCTACTATTGCATGTTAAGCTTTGTCATGCCTTTCATCAATCCTCAGTGTCATATGTTATGTCGACATTTTTTTCCAATAATACATAGAAGATACACTATACCAAGTGCATAGTCGGGAATTTTTTTTTACTTTGCATATGATCCCATAATGCACGTAGGGTCGGCAAAATTTTCCACCTTATCATAAAATTTGGAATCATGAGTGTAGAGACAAATATTTTTAACGTTCCTACACGTAGGAATTTTAACTCCCATGCAAGGTTAGTATTTTTCAATGACCTTGCACTCAACAATTTTACCCACATGCAAAGTTGGAAAAATTTGCTGACCTTGCAAAAAAATTGTACTATCGACATGCAAAAGCACTATATTTCAGTGCAATTACACAAAAAAAAACATTCACCTACAATGGCACTAAAATTCAGCAACCTTACATTCCACTTTGCAAAAAATTTCTAACACTAGAAAATTATTCCACTTGCTAGAATGCTCACATTTGCTTTATTTTTCACCACCATTGCACCTAAGCCCTTCAAGCTCACACAATTGCTCAAAATTTTCCCTCTACTGCATTTTCAACCATGCAAGTTTTTCTAACACTAAAAAATGATGAACTTTGTAATGTAACTATTTGTGCACACATTTCAAGATTCTCATATCTGCCTTCTTGGGAAGATACAATCACTTACTAACTTCTCTTCAAATGTTACATCCTTCTTCGAGCAAAGCCAAAGCCATGAAGTACAAATACCAAAGTGTTTTCTTGTCGACTTCAGTGTCCTCAAACATTGATGAAATAAATGACACTGAAATTGGACATGTTGATATGTCTGAATTTATTGAAAGGACTCAAAAGAAACCATTAGATACTGGTATGAGGCATATAGTTCAGAGAAACATATAGATGGTATCATCTTTCCTTGTAGCTACACATAATCCCAAGTTCTTACTCCAAGCTTTAGCACACTACAATAAGGATGGCTGAAGTGTTAAGGATGCAAATGGAAGTGTGGTCATAAGGTTAGATCTAGAGATCTTTGATAAAGATTTCATGTGTTCTACTATTGATTCATATGCAAATGTTACTAAGGAATATGCACAAGATTAATATGGGAAAGATACATATAATTGCAAAAGAGTGATTAATAGTAAGTGGTTGAAGAATCCACGGTCAAGTGTTTCAAGGTGGCCTAAAAGCTTTCCACACAGTGACTTTATTGAAGAAGTTAATGATTTGATCACTCTTCTTAGTAGATTGAAAGGGTTACCTACCTCATCCAGCTTTCAAGAATGGATGTATGCATACATCAAGATCATATTGATGGGAAAGCAACAAATCCTTTGGGGTCAATAGATCAGTGACACAATTCACGATCAATTGATCTAAGTGCATACTTCACTTAAGTTCTACATGACATCTTATTTGGTGTATTGTTGCTTTTGCAATGAGAAATTTTCTTAGTTTGAAAATGAAAGGGAACAAAAGGGTAACTCTGGTGTATAAGTACTTTCCTCATATAACTCTTGATGTAAGAATTCATCATTTCTGAAGAGTTAATGATGCTTTCTTTGCTCCTTTCTTATGTGCATTTGATCCTAAATTGGAGAAGAAAAGGGCTTCTGACGAGGCATGGGTCATGGTAAACAAATATGGTTGCTTATATATATCCACAGTTCTCCACATTCACCTACTTGAGAGTTGGTTGCTTCGTGGGTTATCCATACATGTTCCTGAGATACCCTAGTGACAATATTGTCCTAATGGAGCTTTGTAGGTAGATAATGGCCGTTCATAGTAAGAAAATGGAATTACATAAACTAGGTTTTAGGTTTCCTCTCACAATTGACAGGTATTCCATTCAAACATCTCCAAGAGCTAAGGCTATAAAATCTGAGATGCAATGGGTTAACTTGAAGACTTTCAGAAGAAGGCATGATTTTGACTACCATGGAATGAAGGACAAGATCAAGAAGCTCATACCCATGTGCACAAAATTAAAGATGTTTGGGAAGATCAAAGGACATAGGAGGAGATAAGAAAAATGGACTACTATCGACTAACTTCGAAATAAATTGAAAATCTTGATTTGGTGGATATTCCTAAAGGTATGGAGAATGATGGAAACATCCTAGACCCTGCCTATGAGAGGAATAATGTTGTAGGATCTCCTCTAACATCCATCCAGTGGTCAAAGAAGGAAGTGACATCAATCAAAGAAAGGTTTGAACCAATCCTTGCTAACACAAATGCTAGTTAGAGGATAAGGGGATTCATTTGAAATGCTTTGTTATGATTAGAGGAGGAGGAACTTGAAGGTCCCAAAGGTACAAAATCTGAGTTGATGCCAAAGAACAAGGACAATGTACCTAGTTCTAGTAGGACCTCCAAGCCAAAAATCAAGTTTTTTGTGAAAGGAAATAAGGGTCAAGCGACTAAAGGAACATCTACTATGGTGGAAGAGCTATCAACCAAAGAGTAAGAGTAAGAAGAAGAAGAACATGAGGAGGAACAAGTATCACCTCATGAGAATATCTTTGAGGAACCGCCTGTCTCTTCTTCTCCCATTGCTACTATTGTGTCTACCCCCACTCCTCCTACTATTTGTGTTGAACAGTCTTTACCTGTCATTGATGTGGTCATTCCTACTATTATGGTTACTCCTACTGTGTCTATCCAATCAATTCATTCTTCCCTATCTTCACGGTCAATTTTTGATAGTCCCAAACATGGTTTGGAAAATATTTTGGGGTCTCCCATATCTTTGTCGAGTCTGTCATAACCTTATTTTGATGTGAACTCTTAGTTTGATTTTAAAAAATATATGACTGAGATTGCTCAAGTTACAAGTGTAGAAATTCCTGGTGTAGTTTTGAATAATACTCCACCAATTGTAACAATAACTTTTGTGAGTGTAACTACATCAATGCAAGCTATGATTGTTGGTCTAGAAGAAAGGGCTTCTCCACTCCCCCCTTGGTTTTCATCATAGATACCGAAAAGGAAGAAGCAAGTGGTCTCTCTAGATGAATTTGACTTTGCATAGTTGGCACTTATAAAGAGGGTGATCCCACAATAGTGGTTTACAATTTTTGGCCAAACTGGACATTGAACCAATTTTTTTTAACTAAATCTTCACTTTCTAGCACCTATAGCGGCTAAACTGTGAGGAATTTGAAGATGATGCAAACTAGTGATTTGTAACATTTTGTCTGTAGATTCTAAATATTTTTTTTTCAAAAATTTTGGAATCATATTGAACTTCTTTTTCCATCTCCTTCAAAAACTGGTTTTTAACTTTAAACACCATTTTTAAAGAGTGTCGTCACTAGCTAACACATATCTAGTTTTTTTCGAAGGATTAAATTCTATGAAAGATTAAATTCTATTTTTTTCGAATTTAGATTCGTAAATACGATATCTAGTGCATGGAATTGGTTTCATAGAATTTCATTGAATATTTTTTTCTTAATTAAGTTTCAAAGTCAAACCTTTTACAATTTAGACATGATTCACTGGCTAAAACATAACTTTTTTTGTATGCATCGAAATTCAATTTTTTTTGTTGGATCAAGGACATCAATATCTAGTGCACTGATATTTTTCATTTTTTTTTTATAATCTGCTATTTTTCCACATGTGCAGAACAAAGAGCTTGATTTTCGGTGAAAAACCTATGTTTAATCAAACTAAAAAATAAAATACATAATAAAACCAAAACATATTAAAATTTTATTCGATGGATAGCTCGTTCTGAGGACTACCATCATCCAGTTGGGTTTGTGAAGTCTCCTCCATTTTCATCCTCAACTCGAGCTTCGAAGGGGAAAAGGGGGGTTCGCTCAAACCCTCCTTCAAGCGAACCCCCCTTGACCTTTTGAGCGAATAGGGGTTTGCTCGAAGGGGGGTTCAAGAGAACCCCCCTTTTTTCAAAATTTCTCTTTGTTTTTATTTTGGAAAATGTGAAAAATGAGGGACCCATCATTTAATAGGGTTTGATCGAATGGGTATTCAAGCAAACCCTCTTTGGGTTTGTTCAGATCCTAAGTTTGTTCGAACCCCCCAAAACCTGAATTTTTCTTCATAGGGGTGTTTTTTGCAATTTTTCTTCCTCAACAGAATTGTAAACTAGTTTTGTGGGATCACCCAAGATTAAATCTAAGAAGAAGGGAAATTTTATTTCTAGGATGTTGGTTGATAAAGCAGGAAATAGGTATGTAGAGGTAGCACAACCTCCTCCAAATAGGTCAATTGAGGATGTGGATATTTTTGAATATTCTATTACAAGGGTTGAGTTAGGAAAGGTGACTCATGAAAGTGCTAAGGTAGACGTATAGGCTAATTTGAATTATCTCATTGAGAAATTTGATGAAGTGAAGAAGAGTAAAGATCAATATAAGGCAAGAGTAGAGCAGCTAGCTTGGGTGCTCTAGGAGATTACCCAATCTTTGGAGTCAATAGATCCTATGGCCATAAGTATTGAAGAACCAATTATTTAGAAAGTTGGGAAGGTACATTCAAGAGGTAATTAGTTCATAACTTTCTGGATAGAATGATAGCACGGGAAATGCCACTCCTAAGGTCTTCTGTAGAGAGAATGGGGAACATGGAAAGCGTAAGATCAGGGTCAGATAAAATTTATGTTACCTTTTCCCAAGAACAACAAGAAATAGAAGATAGTTTGGAAGCTTGGATTAAGATGAAGAAACTCAAGCTTGATACATTAGTGGAAGTTGGGATAATTCCAATAGAGATATGTTTGTGGAGGTAAAGGAAACTGTGTTCAAAGTGAATTCTAACCTAAAAGGACAAAAACACAAGGATAAATGCAAGAAAGAAAGCACAAATTACACCTCAAGATTAGCCTAGTTGAACTTGAACAAAACCAAAGAGAAAACAAGTGTTCTTACCTTGTCCAAGTTGATGAGTTGGTTGGCCCTTGGATTTGTTGAAAATGTGTGCTCCTTGATTGGTAGAATGGCTCAAAATGATACTCAAACTGATGAGAATTCAATGGTAGATGCAATGATGGCCATGGTGGATGAATTTGATGCAATATGGAAGCTAAAATGAGGCTGCAAAAATGGAGGTAGTATGGCTTGAGTGCAAGAGCTATAAGTTGGCTAAGTGTGTGTTGTTAAAAATGGAGCAAAATCCATTATATTTAGGGAAAGTGCCTCTACAGAAATGGATGGCCAAGATTAAGTCAAGGGCAAGAGATCAAGGGTTGAGATGTATTGATACATCTCAACTCATCTCATGAAGACATGTGGAAGGTGACATAGAAAGGAGAATATGAAATGGAAATGAGGTGGAGGTGAGGTGGAGGTACTTGCAAGTACCTTGGGAATGGGCAAGATCTCCTCATAATGGAGTTTCTTGTCCATTTGTACAAGAGCATGTCATGAGAGGACAAGAGAGGAATTAAAAATTCCTCAAAAATCCTCATGGGGAAGAACAAAACAATGTAATATTCTTCATGGGAGGATGTGAGGAATTAAAAAATCCTCAAAATGCATGGGGGGAATAAATTGGAATTTTAAATTCCAAAGGGTATGGAGATGATTTCCCCAAAAGGAGAAAGTTATTAATAGAGTTGACCAAGGGTGGATGCCATAAATGGCATGGGGATTAGGTTAGGTTAAATCACTGGTTAAGGTTGTGCAAATGAGCGATTAGGTGAGCTAACCTTGATTAGTGAGCCACTTGCATTTTATGGAGGATGTGACCCTAATCTCAATTGGGAATGTGCACACCCTAACTAGGTATTAAGTGGGCTAATCAGGATTAGGGGAAATGTTGGAGGATGGGACAAGGAGAGAGAAAATAAATGAATTAAAAATTGATTTAACTCATTAGGATAAAGCAACTAAATTAAATAAATTGTACTATTTATTTAATTTAGAGAAGAAGGGGTAAGGTATTTAATCAATTGATTTTAAACACCTTAAGGGACATTAGGAACACGATGAATATTAATCAAGTAATAAATTATTTAATTAATATGGCTTATAGATATGGGATAGAAGAATGTAAGAGTGAATTTGACCATATGGGGGTGGTCCAAATTTAGGTTTCTATATTTTGCCCCTCTTCAAAATATCTAGAATAATAATGTTTCAAAGAATAATAAAGTGTAGAAAACTCGGTAGAAGAAGAGGACCTTGGTAGATTCCCCAGTATCACTGGGAAATGGATAAGGAGGAGAAATTTAGAAATATGGTGAGGTATGCCCCCTTGAGAGGGTAGATGGGGAAGAAAAGGGGCCCTGAGCAACATCTTACTAGGAAGAAACGAAGGGTACCACTCACTAGAGGACGAAAAACCATGAATAATAGATTTTGAATTGAGGAAAATGAACAAATAGGGTGCAAATGGCAGCCCACAGAAGAATTAGGTTAAATTAATTAAAAAATGTTAAAAATGCCCAAAATTAGCAAGGTTAATTAGGGTCAAAAAGCTAAAACCTATAAATAGTAAATTTGAAAAGTTACTATTCACTTGACTTTCATTGTGCACATGTGGCAAAAGAGATTGGGCGATCGAGCGAGAGAGGTGACTAGGTGATTGAGCGAGATGGAAAACAATCAGATAGTGCATTGAGCAGACATCATCTGTGACTATTACCACAGATTCGTCATGCCTTGATAGGTGGGCCTAAAAAACCATCCATGTCCTAAAATTTCATTTTCGTACATGTTTTTGATTTTCTAGATAGCCTAGGGATTTGGGAAGGTCGACAAGGGGTGAAAATGGTTCAGCATGGCTGGGCAGATTCACCCATCCGTGGTAACACATTTGCCTTTGTAGCGGGAGGGGCGAATGTGTTAGGGTAAAGGGGCATATGCGCAACCAATAGGTGGATACGCAAGGAGATAGGGGTGATTACAAAATCGCCCCATGGGGGAAAAGGGCTGAAATGAAACAGAGAGGTGATTATGAAATTGCCCCTCAAGAGAAAGGGCGAATGCAGATTCACCTAAAGGATTACACAAGCGGGAATGAATCAAAGATGTGAATGCAAAATTTCCTCTCAAGAGAAAGGGTGAACATGCATTCACCCAAGGGGATGTAGGGGTGATATCAAGATCTTCTTTGCAACAAAAAAAAGAGAGACTGCATCAGGGAGAGGGGACAAGCAAATTCACTACAAAATAGGTGAATATGCAAAGGGTTGGATAAGTTGATGAGTGAGTGTGCAAACGAGCGAGAGCACCAATGGGTGAAATGAACAACGAGTGAAAGCACATGCCATAGGGGAAAATGCGTGAAAAAGTAGAAAGGATGAATGTTTGCGCCACAAGGGCGAATGTACAAAAATAGGGTTGGGGAGGAAAAGGGGAAAGGAAAAAAATGGTAGAAGGGCTGACAGATTGTTCATGGTGGATGCAAAGCATAGATACATTGAAGACACAAGAGCGACACATGACAATGTTGATGATCGGGGGCTTCATCGACGCTGACTTTGAGACATTGGAGATAGCGGGACTCCTACACATGTCAATATTCCCATCGATTAGAGCACATAGGCCCTTACTGACTACACTGATGGAGCTTTGAGACTTGCACATTCCTCCTCCCCTTAGGGGAGATGACAATTACACTAGAGGATGTGTGGTAGATCTTGAGACTACCCATTAGGGGACATCTAGTATGCGGCGATAGGGCGAGGTGGCCGGTAGAGGAAAGTTTGCATGCGGTGTTCGGGACAGATGACCTCCCTTATGCAGGGAATGAGCTAGACATAGATGGGTGTATTGGGACAACACCACCATTCTCTTTATTCTTATGTGGATTCATCAGTGAGATCCTCCTCCTAGACATGAGTGGTAGATTCTTCAGCCTCAAGATGATTGAGGTTGTTTGACAATTGTGGAGAGGACATAGGGTGTGTTCACATGGGGACCCTGCATTTTGGCATAGCTCTACAAAGATATGCATGTAGTCTATTACAAAGGCATGGTGAGTGTGATGCATGTGACTTTGCTTTAGGTGTGGGCTTGGGAGCATATTCAAATTACTTGACCGAATATTATAGCAGTAGTGGGAAATGAGGAGGAGAGAGCAAGGATCTGAGTGGCCTATAAGTACGGAGGGATCATCTAGTATAGGGAGGTGCAGATCCTAGCCTACTGGCAGAGGGTTTTATAAGATGTCACAGATGATCAAATCATGTGGAGGTTGTATATGTACCGTAGGTTTCCTTGATGGAGTGTAGAGACCTGGTTATATAGGGGTTTCATGTTCAGCCGCTGCTATTTGATAGGGAGAGACTTCTTGACCATGGAGTTATATAGGTCAGACAGGGTCACCTAATAGTTCGGTATACAATAGGATGTTCTAGCACTAGTGGAGATATACAAAAGGATTACCCGAGAGGTAGGTTGGGGGTGCAGAGTGCCATTTTCCCAAGCACGATAGGTATGGAGTGAGATAGGGGAGTAGATATGGCCATGGAGAGGTGGCCTGGATGATGTTGGAGTGATAATGAGATATGTGGCATGGTGGCAGGAGAGGATCTTAGCGAGGATCACACCGATAGTCCATCGAGATGACTCACCAGTGCAAGCACTGGTGGGATAGGTAGTGGTAGGCAGAGGTGAGGAGGAGGAGTAGGATAGAACCTTGAGGAGGAGATAGAGGAGAGTGGAGATGGAAGGGGAGCAACAACAGGAGGAGGAGGAGGATTGACCGAGAGATAGAGCCCTAGTGCTATATTAGCCTAGGTTGGGAGATGACACAACACAAAGGTTAGTAGGAGCACAAGAACGCAAAATAGTTATTGAGGACCACACATCCTAATATTGAGAGGTTGTAGGGAGAGGTAGATAAACTACAAGAAGGTCAGTCGATGGTAGTGGATGGGGGAGGAGTGGAGGCAGAGGGACTGCATAGAGAGATGGAGAGATTGCAGGGCCTATTGGAGGCAAAGGAGAGGGATGAGGCATCGAGGTTGGTGGAATGGGTAGGGATATAGGTGGAGAGAGAACATGGCCTATTTGAGGCCATGCAGAGCGAGCAGGATGACATAGTGAGAGCAGAGCTAGCAGAGGCGTAGGTGTAGAGACTATAGGGGGAGAGGGATGAGGCATAGGTGGATAGTATGATATTATCATAGGACGTCTAGGGTTTGGAGAGGGGGAGGCTACAACATGATAGGAAGTGATTGTGTCCTTTTAGTGTGTTGACAAAGGTTTGGTCGACAAATTGCTAAATATGCCTCGAAGGCCCTCTTTTTCGATCAAAATTTTCATTTCGGAGGTCATCTTGCAAATCCCTTTGGTAGAATGTTTTTTGGTGCACATGGTAACATGCTTACCCAGTTTCGTGCCCCCAAGATGAGTTTTGATATGCTATTTAATCCTTTCTAACTACGATCCGGCTAAAATTGGTGTTCTAGAGAGTTTCAAATTTTACAATTCTAAAGGAAACCCATTTCTTATTTTTGTCTAAAACATCTCCAGTTCTAATTTCGTCAAAAACAAAGGCCATTTGATGCATTATTTTAATGCTATTTGGTTGCTGTGAACACATCCTATAGGTCAGTTTACAAAGGAGGTACCAAAATTTCAATTGTTGGGAAAAATCCAATTACAAACCCATGTTTTAAATAATTTTTTATTATCGCTTGCAAAAAATATCAGCCCCAGATGTCCCGATTTGCGCACGGGAATTTTCCCCATTTGGACGACAAGTGAAATTAAAATTTGGCATATTTTCTAATGTTGCAAAAGCTAAGTTTTAAAATATTTTACATATTTTAAAATGCTTATCAAATGAAAAATTGCACGTGAATTGGTTATAGGGAAAATTTTAATCTTTAATCTTTTATAAAGTCTAACTTTATAAATTGCACGACAAGCTTCCCCACTAGCCTATGGAAGCTCTTACTGAGGGCAACATAAACTATTGGGGAAGTGCGGATTGGTGAGAATGCTGGGAGGAATTCAAACATTTGCAAACATTTTAAAATCCAAAGCAAATACAAAATCAAACATTTTACAATGTTTTGCTTCACGGGAGTGCTTTACTTGCTAGCCCGTGACAACACTTGCTCACATTAGCAAAGGCTTGCGGGGAAGCAGGGAGAGCCTACAACCAGTGTGTGAGATGGATTAAAATATTTGAAATGTCTTTATTAAAACTTTGGAGGGCAGGATAATGTTTTGTTTCTACTATCATAGTCTTTGCTTGACGACAAATGTTGCATGTAGGAAAGTGGCAAAATGCCTAGAGGAAAGTGGCGAAGCATTGTTTGCCATGATTTTTTTGTAGAGATTGGTGTTGGATGCTCATTGTTGATTCCTCCATGTGATTTGAGTTACTTTCATCACCGTGAGGAGGATATTTTATTGTGGAAAGGGCAGAAATTAATCTGTAATCACCTTTTTTTTGTCTTTGGGTAGATTTTAAAAGACATTTGCAAGTTGGAAAATGTTGGTGTAGCCTCCAAAATGATGCCCGAAGAATTTCTATTGACTTGGAAGCATTTTTAGCAAGGTTTTTGATGTTTTTGAGTGTATGGTGATGCCAAATATGCCTAATATTCACAAAAAATGACATGCACATAGTTCTTTTGCTATGGCCTCAATGAGATTGCCTTCTCTCTGCTACAAAGTATATGGAAGTGATTTCTTTTGTTTCAAGCATTGGTTTGGTTAATGCTTACGATTTTTTTTTCTCAGTGCCGATAGGAGTAAGCTACATAGAGGTAGAGGTTGTGAGGACCAAATTATTGTAGATAAAATGGTTGCTAGACAAATGTTCATTTTTTAATTGCCAGTAATGGGTTTTTGATCTAGAAGTGAATTTTTTCACTTGCAGGTGAAAATGAAATTGGTAAACATGTTTTTATAGGCAAGGTAAAAGGTTGCAAGGGATTTGCAAATGCAAGAGGATGTAAAAAAATTCAATTGCAAGAATGAAGATAAAAGAGAGGGAAAATGAAGAGAGAAAAGCATATTCTAAAATGCCAATTAGTTTGCAGATTAAGGGAGTTGAATATGCCATGTGTCCACCGTGGATTAATTTTAGGGATTTTGTCTTGTCTTCTCTTTTCTCTAAAATGAGAAGTTGTTCTCATTTTTTGGAGGTTCCAATTTCTACAGGGTTGAGAAGATATTGTAATTTTTGTATAGGGTTATCTCTAGGTTAGATGTTCTTCAAATTTCAGAGTGTGGTGTTGTAATCCATTTTGTTAATGGCAAGTAAATCAGTTTGTAGATTATGATGAAAATGTCATACTATAATGTCTCCAAAAAGTATGCACTATATTTTAAATCAAAGTAATCTGTAATTAAGGAAAAATTCAAGTTAGCAATACAAAGCATAAACAAACCAAACCGTAGCTAACAATGAAGCACAATGGAACATAAAGCATAAACTAATGAATAATCTCACCAAAAACCTTCATGCATTCCATGATTCATCTCCATTTCCCCTCTCTATTTTACTGTAAATAATATTTGCCCTCAGAATTTATGGAGCAACTATTACCTATGGCAAGACTAAGCAAAATATTGAAGGATTCAACTAAGCAATTGCAAGTGTACTCAAAAGTTCATAAGCATGAAGTCACCAAGCATAAAGTTGTGTCAGAATGATGCTGACATTGTATTTTTATAGAAACCAATGTTTTGGATGAGTGGCCAAGATTAATAATTGAAAGATGCCCTAAGATGGAAGGCCGTGATTGAATATGACAATTAGCAATTAGGGTTAGGGTAAATTAGGTTAAGATTTGAAATGGAAAGCTATGATTTTTAAGAAAATCAAATCAAGAGAGATTTGTAGGAAAATCAAATAAGAATTTAAAATTATTTGATTTGGGAGAAAAAGTTGATTTGCTTGAATTAAAAAATAATTTAATTCAAGAGAGGTATTGTCGTGATAGTAAATAATGATTTTTAATTATTTACTTTGTGAGAAAATGGAAAGTGGGATTTAAATAAATGATTTTATTTAAATTTGGGGGAAAATACAAAAAGGACAATTAAATAATTAACGAAAATTATTTAATTGTAG
Source organism: Sequoiadendron giganteum (assembly GCA_007115665.2). NCBI lineage: Eukaryota > Viridiplantae > Streptophyta > Pinopsida > Cupressales > Cupressaceae > Sequoiadendron > Sequoiadendron giganteum. The sequence continues at coordinate 153,487,127 of CM021100.1, read as the reverse complement.
AGGAAAGGGAAAGCAAATAATAATTAAATAAATTTAGGAATTTATTTAATTATAGAGGGATATATGAAATTAGTGATGTATTTAAATAAATAAATATAATTTATTTATTTGAGTAATCAAGAGGAATAAAAGATATGGATTAGTTAATTAAATAATTAAAATTATTTAATTAATAGAGGACATATGACTTTAGGAAATAATTAAATAATTAAAATTATTTAATTATGAAGACCAAAGATAGAATAATTATGAAGAGATTAAGAGTCACAGGCCTAGGACAATTTTTAGAGTCTACATTTTGCCCCTCTTTGATACAATGTAGTTTATCACGCCATGTCAAAGAAATTTGAGTCAAACGTGCCCCAGTGTAAGTAGGGTAGACAAATGCCCCCTCGGAAGAATTTTACAAAATTTTCAATTTTTTTGAAAATTATTTCTCAAAGTCAATTTGATGGCTAGAAAAGCGATGGCGAAGTCGGTTTCGAATTTTAACAAGTTTAGAGCAGCCAAAATTGTGTTCAAACATGCCAAAGGGTGCATGTAGCTATAAACCCTAGGTCAACCCCTAATTTTGAGGGGGGTATAAATAGGAAATTGGCAAGTCAAGGCTCATTTTTCACTTTTGAAGGTTGAATATTAGGGGCTCTAAGTGAAGATGGAGCATGTTCCCCATATCGATCATAGAGCTTACAGAGCGTGGACATTTAGATGACTGGAGGGCGTAGGAGATCCAATGAGTACCCACAAACCCACTTTGTCAATTTTTCATTTCACACATTTTTAGGCATAATATGAATTTGATAGTTAATTGTGTCATTCGGGGATAGCCACAAGTGCTATCACGTTTGACACAATTGAATATGAATCGACGCAACTATTGTCAACATGCTTAGGGTAGGATAGGTTTTGCAAAATTTTCAATGCAATTGCTTAGGTTTGACGCCTTCGCGGGTTTCTTAACCGCATTTGCTTATGCACAACGCAACTGACTGTGGTTGTGCGCAACCATCTAGGGATTAGCCACAAGTGCTGTAGGAATGACACAAATGTAATACTAAGTCGCAACTAATTTAGGGGTTCGACACAATCGATCTCCTGCGATGCATTCACCACTACGTGACGCAATTGAGGATTCTATGATGCAATTGATAATTAAGCGACATAATTGACTGATTTCAAAGTTTCCTTAGTTTTGCTTTTATGACATGTGCAAAATAGATTGAGGTAAGCTGCTTAACTGACACGGTGGTTGTCATGTTGGTCACAAGTTCATATAGATCCAATCTATACATGAGAGTCATGACTGCCAGAGACTTATCGGTTGCGGGACCAGTTGACCAGTGCTAAAAAGCACAGGTTATGGTGTTTTGGTCTGTATCATGTTACATTCATGTTTTTCATTAGGGAAAATAGGGGGATGCTGACTATACTTGTTGAGTGGTGGAATTCAGAGACATGTGAATTTCATCTACCTACAAGAGAGGCTACCATCACCTTGGAGGATGTCTATAGGATCCTTCGACTGCCAATCCGAGAGGAGAGAGTTAGATACAATCTTGGCCAGGGTATCAGGCTTTGACCACCTACTATGTGTATGATGATGTGGCACAACTGGGGGTGGATTGATATGAGATCAAGTGGGAGACACTAGCCATGCGATATGAGCGGTTTGACTGCATACTGTGCACTGTGATAGCTAGGGTAGTGATCCTAGATCATCAAGGACATGGATTTCCTATCCAATGGGGGGAGATGCTTGTTGGGATGATGACCAGTGAGACATTATATGCATGGGGGCTATGTTTACTAGCAATAGTGTATTTCTAGTTGCATGCTATAGTATATCAGTGAGGCTAGTCTATGAGCTATGGAGTTACTCTGTTGATGGTTTGGGCTTGGGAGCACATTGCGGTATTCCATCCACCAGTTGACTACCATTTGGAGACCACCATACCATATGTATACATGTACATAGTATAGTAACTTAGACACATGTTAGAGATATTGGTTACTGGCGACATGGGCTGGATACCTTGGTCAGTTTCATATGGCAGCCGTATATGGATTGTCATTAGTGGCTAGATGAGGGTGAGAATCTACCATGGTGTTGGCAGGAGAGGTATCTGATTGGGAAGACTGTCTAGTCAGTGCACATTATTGAGATGTATCTGTTGGATTAGGTGTTGAGACAGTTCGAAGAGCAACAGGGGGAGCCACGGGGATTAGCAGTGTTTGCTCGATCATCGAGGGAGGTGACACCATGGGGTCCCATGATTTTAGTGGCTACAACAAAGTAGCAGATAGATGGGCTATAGACATTGCCATGGGCATGGAGAGGGGGTCCAATAGATGTAGGTACCACTCCCGAGTATGATGCATGGTGGCGTGTACATAGGCCGGTGCAATTGATGGATCTAGATCAACCAATGCTAGTGATTAGATGAGGATGGGGTCCACAAGGTAGGAGAGGTAGAGTGAGAGGGAGAGGGAATGGAGGGAGAGGAGGTGGTGGTCGGGGTGATGATGGAGGGGATGAAGGAGATGGAAGCGATGGTGGTAGGGGTATGAGAGGAGGAGATGGCGAGAGGAGACATATCGATGGAGGCTGAGGAGGTGGAGGAGAGGAGGAGGGGGGTTGATAGGAGGAGGGTAGGTAGGAGGAGGGTCAACAAGAGGAGGCCATGCCAGATGTAGAGGTAGAGGAAAAGCAACCCGAGGGAGAGCAGCTGGATATATTAGCGGGTGCAGTCGCTATGGATGTGGAGATAGAAGGGCATGAGGAGTAGCCTAAGGAGGATGATATGGGTGAGGAGGAGTGGATCCTATGTGAGAGGATTATGCACGGAGAGAAGGGGTTTGAGGATTACCCATCAGGGGTGGTATAGGGGATAGAGACTAGGAGGTGGTGAGTCTATAGGCCAGAGTACAAGCACTAGAGGTTGAGCTTCAGGCTCTACGGGTAGAGAAAGATGGGTTACAAGTGGAGAGGGATACAACCATCATCAAAGCATAGTAGGTAGAGTATAGGAGTTTGGAATTTATTGCTACCTATAGTGGATCCTCAACAGATATGGTCAGAGTGGTTGCTACTATTGGACGCAGAGAGCAATACTAAAGACAACTCTATGAGAAGGCAGTTTTGCTTGAGCGGTAGGCTCCTAGTGCTTTAGAGGTTGTCAGTAGTGGTCGGTCTCACAACAAGCAATCTTAGAGTAGATCTGGTAGGGGTGAGAGCAGTAGCACGGGTTCCAGTGATCATGGCAGCACTGGATAGATCCATTTTGACTCATATATTTTGACACTTGTAGTTTTGTATCCATTAAGCCTATGAGATTTGTTTTGGGAGATACATTAGTACATTGTTATTGTGACACTTTTTTGAGATATATATATATCATTTTTGGCAGTGATTATATGATATGCAATGCTTTTCATGATATGCAGTCCTTTATTGTGTCTATGTTATGGATGATGATGTATGCTTTATGTTATGATTATGCAGCCTATGACGATGTCTTAATTCTATATGATGATGTATGCATTTATTTTTATGGTGTTATGGATGTCATGTCTTGATGAGATGCATATGATAATAAGATGTAATGTTACTTTATGTTAATGCAAATTTATGTAATGTCGTAATTATTTATGGATGTGCTATGTGATTTATGATGGTTATGTGATGTATGTATGCATGATGGTACTTTATGATGAGATGTTGTTATTGATGACATTATGATAATGTTTTATACATGTGTGATGCCTAAATGGATGCATAAAATATCATGATTATGAATATGAATGTAATACTCTCTGATTGTGGATGATGTGATTATAGTATGGATTATGTTTAATGTGATGATTATAGTTATCATATATTTATGTGAAGCAATGACATGGAAATGCATTTATATGTGATGTTATTGCAAATGGAATTATACAAATGATATGTAAATGAATGTATGCAAATGATATGTAAATGTATGTATGCAGTTGTGTTTTTGTGTGTCACAGGATTCTGTCATAATGTAAGAAAGAAGAAATGTTAGCGTGAAAGACATGGATGTTAGTATTAGAAAGAAACCTTAAATATTTTGCTTAGTCTTGTCATAGGTCATAGTTGCTCCATAAAATATGAGGGAAAATATTATTTACAGCAAAATGGAGAGGGGCAATGGAGATGAATCATGGAATGCATGAAGGTTTTTGGTGAGATTGTTCATTAGTTTATGCTTTATGTTCCATTGTGTTTCATTGTTAGCTAGGGTTTGGTTTGTTTATGCTTTGTATTGCTAACCTGAATTTTTCCTTAGTTACAGTTGGTGAACCTGACGTGAAGGACAAAGATTTTGTAGATTCCATATGGATTTTTCATTTTTGTAGGTTGCAGGTACGGATTCAGGTTCATGCGCCACAACTGGCTGTCGCTTGCCACATCCACGTTTCGAGTTCACTACAATCATTGAAAACTAAGCTGCATTTATTGTATTGAGTCACAATTGACATCTTGTGGGCCACAATCAATTTTCTTAAGATGCATGTGATCTCTCCCATGAACCGCATCTGCCATTTTGCGATGTAACTGCCTGTTTGGAGTTTGCTTTTAATTTTTGCAAGTAGTTTCCATTTTTTTGGGTCTTTCTGGTTCATTAGGGTAGGGTTTTTTGGTTACTGATATTCTATTGACAATGTTTGGCAAGATGAGGAGTAATACGTAATTTTTTTATTTTGCAGGTCATTTGTCTAGGGTTCAAAACTAAACTCTCATTTGTTGAAGACTTAAATTTGAAATTACTGATGAAATTTGATGCAGGACATTCCTCAAAGACTTGGTTTTGAAACTAATTGTCTGTATAGCTTAGAACACATTTCATTTGATGCCTAGAAAGAATAACTACTTGTTGTGTTTGGTGCTTTTGCTTGTTTATGTTTAGATTAGATCCCAATTTAATAACAAAAGTATCCTCTCCCCTTGCACACTTGTGTGATCTTGGGTGCAAGAGAAATTGTTATTATCTTTAGAGGGCCTACCTTGGTGGGAAAAATTATTCACCCCAAGGGAATGACCCAAGTGGTAACAAGATAAAGCCAAGTCCTTCCGAACCGCTATAGAAATTTGTGATTGCAAGGAAAGTTTGTAATCAACGGGACATGGTACGTGATAGCCCTCCCCCAGTATCGTTATGATGCAAAAATCCCTTGTTCTAAGGGTTGGGAGGCCTCTTGAGGGAGTTTGTCATAGTACCCCCTAAACCGGAAGCCCTTACTAAACACCTCTTCTTTGTATAAGCCTAGCCTTTCGGCCGTTGCTTGGTATAGTGTAGGGTACAATATCATGCCTGAAGATACTCACTACTGACTCCCTTGAGTAGAGATAGAAAATTCCTCTTTGGGGAATTCAAAGTTGGCGAGCCCAAGAAGTGAGTGTCATGAAGGGGAGCCAGTGCCACCAAAATTCTAAGCTATTCGCTCTCAAGAAGGAGAAGTTTTCTGCATTGATCTGAGGTATTTCGATGAGCTATAACAAGTATACACACCTTTCTTAGTAGGATTTGTGCTTGTTTTCAAAATATTTGTATCAAACAACCCAAGACAAGACAAAGTGTTTGCCAAAGTGTTTTATGAATTTAATGAACAAATATACACCTCTGCAATCTAGAAAATCATAATCAGACTGAAAAAAATTTCAACCTTGACAAAATTGCAAGAAACTAGACTTTGTTCACTGTGAAATGCAATTGAAAACTCTGTAAACTGCAATCACCTGTCCAAAATTTCAATTGTCACAAAGAAAGCCACAATTGACTATTTTGAACCGCAACTATCATGTAGAAAGCCACAATCAACTGTCTTGAACCACAACTGTCATTCTAGAAAAACTGCATTCGACTATATTAAACTGCAACTGCCTAAAACTCGAAAAAACAATTTTTACTATCACAAACCGAATTCAAAAATTTACGATCTTCCTCTAATTACCTTTTTACAGTGATCTCTGAACAAAAACTAGATTTTTTTCTCAAACTATCCACCATTACATCTTTTAGTTTTCCATTTAGTCTTGACAAATAGGCATACCATTGCAAACTGTAGTTGCATCTTAGGGTTCATAATCACCTTCAGCCTAGTCAAACTCTTAAGACATTACCTTTGCAGATTTTAGAATAGGCCAACTTTCCATACTTTGTATAAACCATTGCTTCAAGAAAATATTGCCATTGGACCAAGTCATTTGTCACACTTTTTTTAGTCTTTGTCATTTTGGTTGAGTCTTCTTCCAACTCACAAGTCTAGTTTGGGAAGCTCACTTTGTCTTTGTAATTTTACTTGGTCTCACAAAAGGTCCTTTGAAAATTCAAAATTGAAGCATTGGTTAAACTTTGGATGGTTAGTAAACCTCTTCTTAAAATCTCCCAAAGTTGATGACCTTTAGAGCTTGCTTACATCTTGCATTTACAACACTTCCATAACATACTTAGACATTTACATAGCATAGTAAAAAATCTCTCACTTTAGACATTCCTCTTAGACATCTTTATCACCTTGCATTAAAAATTTATTTGCATCCCACATAAACATCATTGTCACCTCACTTTGGACATTTAGCATCCTCTTTGGAAATTATTGTCACATTGCATTTCTTTTTTTTTAAAAGACTAAAAACATAGTTGCATTAGCATTAAATCTTTATATACAAAAAATCCAAAAACATAGACTTAGTTCATTTCCATCCATATATTGACTTAGTCCCACATCATTTTCATTTCCCCTTTTGAGCAAATCTTACATGGTTGAGACTAGATTACAAAAGAGGAGAAGAGACATGGACCCTTTTGGAAAAGGAGAAGATTTTTATAACCATACTAGTGACATGAACTTAAATACAACTCACAACAATATAGGATCTACCTCCCAGAATCCTTTTAATGACTCAAACATTGGACATCTATCACATAACAATCCTTTTGATGAATTCAAAGAGACAAAAATGGCAATGTGTTTATAGAAGACGTAGAGGCTGCTGCCCAAAATCTGGAAGTAGCCTCTTTTGTAGACAAACTACTCATTCTAGATCCACAATGCTATTTAGCTAAAATATTTCATGAAGGATTTAAATTATCCCATGGATTTGACGTCAATACCTTGAGGGAAACATCACCTAATCATGACACACAAACTAGTCAACCTCCCTCGACACCACAACATAATGCTACCACTACTTCTATTGGTATGACAACACAAATTGAAACCAACACACTCAATTCAATATCAGCCTTTGGGGCACCGACTATATCACAAACCACAACACAACCAATGACATAGTCCTTAACATAGTCCATGTCACAACCTCTTGGTTCTACAACTAATCCATTTAATATGATAAACATATCTTCAAATCACAACACAACAGGAAATTAGCGCCGAATTTGGTGCCAAAATTTAGTGTATTTGAGTGCATGAATTGAACAATTTGGCTGGCGCCCAACTCGGCACAAACATGCATGGTCAGCTCGATGTCAGATTTTGCGTTGAGTTTCGCACAAGATTTAGTGTCGTATTTAGCGCCGACTTTAGTGTCAGGACATCATAGCACCTCTGTTGGTGCCTAAAATTGCGCTGGGTAGTAGCATCGAAAATGTGCACTGAAATGGGCGCCCAATTTGGCTTCTGGTTTTACTTCCATGTCTACGCCCATTTTTGCTTCCAGTTTTGCCTCCAGGTTTGCTTCCAATTTTACCTCTAGGTTTGCTTCCAATTTTGCTTCTAGTTTTGCCTCCAGGTTTGCTTCCAATTTTGCTTCCAAGTTTTCTTCTGGGTTTGCTTCTAGTTTTGCTTCTAGTTTTGCTTCCAAGTTTTCTTTCAGTTTTGCTTCCAGTTTTTCTTCCGATTTTGCTTCCATGTTTGCTTTCTGTTTTTCTTCCAAGTTTGCTTCTAGGTTTGCTTCCGGTTTTGCTTCTAGTTTTGCTTGCGATTTTGCTTCCAATTTTGATTTCAAGATTGCTTCTAGTTTGGCTTCCATTGTTGCTTCCTTTTTTGCTTCTAAAAATGCTTCTTGTTTTGCTTCCATTTATTAATTTAATAAAACAAATATGTTTTATTTCAATTTGATTAGTTAAATATATCATGCCTCTTAAATAACTCATATGATTATAGAGTAAGTAATTTAATTATTTAACTCATATGATTAAATAAAAATATAATTATTGTAACATGATCATCATCTATAATTAAAACAAGTGAGTCAAATATTTATAATTGAATTGAATTTGATGACATCTATCCTGAGCAGTAAATCAAAATCATCATACTTAATAAATATCCATCCAAAAATCATCGTCCACTTTTAATATATATAAATTGATAAGTCAATACTGATAAGATCATCATCATATATAACTAAAACAAGTGAAAGTCAAATATGCTAGTACATCAAAAACATGTCAAAATGATACATGTCCAACAATCGACATAAGTGAAAATGATACATGTACAAATGATATAAATAAAATTTATAAATTATGTAATGCAAATTGATACAAGTCAAGATGATACATGTCTAAATGATATAGTGTCAAAAATGATACATGTCAATATAATTCAACTCAACAATATAGTAGTGTAGGTCGTGAAAATGATACACATGATAGTAACCATGAAAAGAGTCATCATAATGATATATCAACAATGATCCATGATGTAGTCTATATGATCATGAATGTCACTGGTTACTATCACCAACTGTCTCATCATCATCATTGTCATCGGCCTAGGTGTCTTTCGTATCTATGTCATCATCATCCTTTGCCATGTGATATATACCAGAAAAACCAATATTTTTTGGATCTATATCATGTTGAGGATCATCTTGATCTTCTGGAAGACCCGTGTTCTACACAAAAAAACATTTAAAATGAATTTATTATTTATTTCATGCAATAGTTTATTTTTCTGTTATATATCTAATATTACAACATATGAGATGAAACCATAATAATATTACATCATATCAAAGTGCACATACCATATTAAAATTTTAAAAATGTTACAGCTAATACTTGTGAGTTGGGAGAAACTTCAACTTAAAAAATAAAGCCAATTAGGTTGACAGAATTGTGGATCAGGCCAACATTTGGTGGAAGAGGAAGAAAGATGACTAGAACTCTGGAGGCCCACCATAATGGATTTCAGTATTCAACCATGAGATCAGAAGAGAGAGCTGATATCACGTTATCAAAACATTAAGTATTCATTCTTCCAGCTAGCGGAGAAGGAGATGATTACTTTGCTTCATTAGGCTTGCAGACGTGTGGATCAGGCCAACATTTGGTGGAAGAGGAAGAAATATGACTAGAAATCTGGAGGCCCACCATAATGGATTTCGGTATTCAACCATGAGAGCAGAAGAGAGAGCTTATATCATGTATCAAAACATTAAGCTTGCATTCTTCCAGCCAACGAAGAAGGAGATGATTACTTTGCTTCATTAGGCTAGCAGACGTGTGGATCGGGCCAACATTTGGTGGAAGAGGAAGAAAGATGATTGGAACTCTGGAGGCCCACCATAAAGATGACTGGAACTCTGGTTCCTAGGCCAGCGGAGAAGGAGATGATTACTTTGCTTCATTTTCATTGCATAACCATATCATGGCGTGGGAACCAAGAAGACCAAGGATGTCCAGTTTTATGTGGAGGTAATGGACATGGTCCAAAATTTAGGAGGGGCAAGAAGGTCAATGTATGTTCCTAATGAAATTGAGGAATAACAACAAGAGAGGGACATGACTGCAGAAACACAAAACATGTAAGAGAGCTATGGGAGCAGCCTCATCTAAAAGATTAGATTACATAATCATGGACTGCAGAAACACAAAACATGTAAAAAAGGGAAGATGCTAAAACTATAGATTGATTATATCCCACAAATAAGATCATGCTATCCATAATACACACACTTATTTTAAGGCATTCAAAAAAAAAATAGAGATATAGTCTCCCCACTAAAATACAAGCATACATAGTAACCAGGGATTAAATTCCTTCAACAATTTTCTCAAAAACATATGATAATAAAAGAATTAGCTTTGAATTAACAAGGATAAGGACAAGAAATCATAATTTCCTCTAGATGTAGAAGGGTGCTTCACTTGAGCACCCTCCATGTAGCTCTCCTCCCTTCCTCTCTTCATTTATATGACCACTAGTCTCACCTCAAGCTGCTCTTGCAAAAAAAAAAATCATATTCATTACAATTAGTCTAGGTTTCTTGTTTCTACAACCCCCTCCTCCTCCTTCCCTTACAATCACAAAAATCATGAATCCTTCACAGACAAAATCCCAAATTCTCAATAGTAAAAATGGATATAAATTCAAAACCCAAAAAAACAAACCCAATAAAAACACAAAATACTCAAACACCAAAATTAAGATCAAGCTCCTCTAAAATCCAAGAAGAAAAAGCAAAAAAGAATCACATAAAATTGAATCTTTTGGAAGAAAAGTATTCGAACACATATTTGTGTCCAAAAGTTAAGAGATCGAGACTCATGGAGCTTATTTAATTTTCACTACCTTCTCTCGCATTTCTTTCTTTCTTTAACAGATCCTTGCAAGCTTAATGGCAGATTAAAAATAAATTCTTTCATTGAAACCCCAACTATTACTAAAGCCTTCTTAAAAAGGAGCATCAATTTAAAACATATACATGCAAGGCCTTTCAGGGCTTAAATAGACTAGCCTCTACACTAAACACTTTCCACAAACAAATAAAGGGCATTACAATATAATACAAAAAAAATAAAAAACATAAAGTTAATTGTGAGCCAAGATGAGCACCACAGACCTTGTTTTGAAGCACAAAAATCTATTGTTCAAAAAAATTTGAACCTCCATTGATCCGCTGCAACGAAAATCAATCACAATTCCATCAAATCCATGAAATACTAAGGCATAAACATACCCTTGTCCTCCTGCTGCTCCTCCTCCTTAAGGACTTGGGCAAAAGGCATTTGATATGGCTATTATTTTCAAAGACTCCAAGCGGGATGTACTCCGAATATACGCCATTCCTCAATCTTCGTTTGATGGCATCAAGGAATGGCTGAACTCCATGGATATAAAGTATTATGAAAGCATAATGAACTTGAATTGGTGGCCAATTTTAAGGAAATTTCCTTTAGATGTAAGGATTCAAAGCACATCAACCACATGGTACAAATGATTAAATCCCAGAGACAATTTGTAGCAATGAAAGAGTCTGAAAAGGCAGAGAGAGCTACATTGGTGACTCAGGAGAAACTTCAACTTTCAAAAACAAAGCCAATTAGGCTGGAAGATGTGTGGATCAAACCATCATTTGGTGGAAGATGAAGAAAGATGACTGGAACTCTGGAGGCCCACCATAATGGATTTCGGTATTCAACCATGAGAGAAGAAGAGAGAGTTGATATCACGTATCAAAACATTAAGCATGCATTCCTCCATCCAACAAAGAAGGATATGATTGGCCTCCATTCTTTAAGCCAACAAAAGGGTCCAATTTTCTCCTCGAACATAGAATGAAATTGGCCTATATTTCTTCTTTGGTATGCTAGCTTCCAAATTGCCTCATACCGCAGACCTGTTACATTCCTTGCCACCACAAACCGAGAGGCATAAGACAAAATGCCTTGTGTGTCTTCAAAACACATCATATTGTCAGCCCTCACCATTAATGCCGAATGTGCGGCCAACGCCACCAACAATACCTTCATCAATGCTTCAAGTCCTTCGTGAATTTAAAACACATTCCTCTACTTGCTAGCATTAAATCCTTCCTGCATTAATTACAACGAACAAATTTCCTCCAAATGAATTCCACTAAAATCTTCCATTCTTATTTCCTCCACCTCTGCAAAAGATAGAGCCCATTTCAATAGGGTATCTGCTTCGGCAATGTCTATGCAAGCAACAAATTTTTGATTTGACTGTATTTATTAATTAATTGAAAATAAAAAGTGCATTCACTTTTTATTTTCAATTAATTAATAAATATAGTCAAATCAGTTAATGGTGGAATGTGTTGCCTACATAGACAACACTTTTCCTAATCACACCCTACAAATGCCAAGCATCAATTCTTCCTTTTATTATTGCTTGGATTACTTGGATGAATTGTTGGCAGAAAAAAATAGGATTACTTGGATGCTTCTTCCATTCATTTTGTATCAACATATGTTCATGAAGACACAAAAGTTAATAGCTCAATCAGGTAGAGCTTTTGTGATTTTCAAATGAAGAGTAAGGTACATTTTTATTTCTACTACATTACATTCATGTGCATAAACAAAATTAGAAGATTACATTACTAGATTTCACTTATGCAGATGCATATAATATAGGAAAGATTGCACAATCCTTTCAAAAATGTAGTCTTTATTGATAATGTAAATGTCTGTTGTTCCACACAAGTCGTGGAACTGACCATTTGAATGCATATAATTGAAAAAATATACATTTATAGATACAAAAGAGAAAAATACACATAAAGAGAAAGGGGAACCATCATTGCCTCAATGACGAATCCTAGTTGCTTTGTTCTGCATCATCTTTAGTCTTCCCACTTGTCTAAGCCTCTAAGTTGATGTCTTCCTTGTTGCTCCTAGGTTTCCTGCATTTGAGTGAGAAGAGTGTTGTTACAGAAATGAAGGACCATCAGTCAAAATATGTGCATACATCTATAAACATATAATTTGATCATCATGTGCATTAAAGTAACTTTCATACCATAGATGTCCAGGAAAACAAGAAAGTTATCAACATAGCCATGATTCTGACAAAACTAATCATCAAGGATTCCAAAATAGTTTTCATTAATAGTCTGGTTAAAAGTAAGCATCCCCAAGCATCATGATAGTCACAAGAATTGAACATGAGGGGTAGTCATGTAGATTAAAATCTTACACAATAGTCATCACTTGCAAATATGGAGACAACATGTTTCCACATAACAAATTAAATCGAATGCATGAAAGGTACAATGATGAAGTCCATAATAGTGAATGTTGCTTATAAAGAGGGATTGAAGGACAAAATTTTGTATCAAGAAGAAAAAGGTAACCTCAAACTCTGTTGTACCTGAGTATGACAATACCTGAGCTTCTGGTGTTTCTAGACGAAACCTATAGCAGAAAAGTATAGTCTCCATCTGAAGGAACCATCTTTGGAGCTCTTCCTTGAAATGAGGGTTGAAAAAATTAGAAGAAAATAAATACCATAATTCTAAAGTAAAAATTTGTATCAAGACAAATGTCAAAAAAGTATAATTAAAAAGACAAATCCTTACAATTGCACCTCAAATTGGACCAAACAGCAACAACAAATGTGCCCTGATAAATCTTGCAAATTTAAACAACTTGAAAAGACCACTTTGGAGACAACAAAACAATAGATAAGCATGAAAATCAACACAACAATTGAACATTGAAGATGGATTATGAGTTATAATGTATCTGCTCCATTATATTGCTCAAAATATAAACATACATAACATGAGTTCTTTTGATATGAATAAGTGGATGAGATAGTCTAATATCTGTTCTAATGGATTGAAATAATGATGATATGATGATCAAAATCAGACCTTAGTTTCCCTATTTGTACAGGAAGCAACAAGCTTTCATGTCTGTTCACAAAAGTTACATCATTTCTTAACTAAAGCATAATTAACATAACATAGAAACTTAAAAAGATAGGTCCATTCCAATTGTTGCCAAACATTAAATAATGCTTGCATTTGTTGATAGGTAGAAGATTTTGATGGAACACATACTAATACCCAAGATCCAATTGGTTTATTAGGATTTGGACACAATGATCATCTAAACCATCCTTTAAACCATACCAGGGCAAAAAGAGCAAGATTAAAGAGAAAACCTGGAAGTGTTTCACACCGGCTCAAGGTACAATCCAACCTAGTTATGACATTGATAGCAATCCAAATTTTCCTGAACCGTCCATACCCGAACATTGCATCACAATCTATTCTTCCAGCACATAAAAATGCCACATGTTAACCCCTTCTAAATAAAACTCAAAATACCATGAAACAATGAGTCCCCTATATTAGTAAGTAAGTAGGAAGTCTATAGGGCATAGTTTGATTTTATACAAGCATACTCATGAAAGGAATATTCAAGTGACAATGAGTGAGTTGTTTGAGATTGCAGCTGATGGTGCAATATCCAATCTTAAAGGCAGTTAGCAAAGCAGTAAATGTGCAAGAAAACCAAATTGTACACAACAAACAATTCACAATGTTATCTTGCATAATGCCTTAATTTTGAAGACAAAAATCTCATTTTATCTTGATGAAAGTAGTGACCTTAATGGTCAAGCACTGGCAACGATAATTTTAAAACATGGTATTGTGCTTATGGAGGCAACATTTTAAGCAAGGCAGTGAGTGGTGGTTTGGAAAAATGGTAGGTATGAAGGACTTGCTTTATATGCATACTATGCAGTCTAGCTTAAGACAATGTTCTTAGAAGAGATTGAAGGTGGATTAGGGAACTCAAGGGTTACCATGATAAATATTAAAGCAAAGACTGAGATCTATTTAAAAGCCACTATCATGAAGATATTAAAGATGTCAAATGCAAAACCCTAGCAACTTGAGTAATGAACACAGTGTGAAAGAGGATATTGTGCTAGGGCAGATTTAGGAGATCTCCACATTATCTAATCACAAGAAAATACATCATTTTTTTTTTAAAATTAAAAGAAATTATTCGAAACCCTATATAGGATAGATCGATACTTCAAAAGCATCTAATTTATTTTTTTAGATTAAAAGAAGTCATTCTAAACCCTATATAGGATACATTGATACTTCAAAGGCATCTGAAGGAATTTGAGATTATGCAAACATATGTCAATAAAATACTTGGATTGCAAATATTAGCGCGAACATTGTAACCCTTGTGGATCAGAACTGGAATTGATAGACAATAATGAATCCTATGCCTCCTATCACACACATCTCCTTACCATTCTCTGTCATTCTTTACTGAAACACTTCTCCATTTTGGCAAGCTACGCCTGAAAATAAGGTTTTAGAAAAGGTTTTATTGTATGTTTATTAAAATGAAAGCTCCATTCTGGCAGCTATGCTTGAAAATAAGATTTCGAAGAAATTTTTAAAGTATGTTTATTAGAGTTTTAGAGTGTTTTGGCAGGCTATATTCTTGATTCCTTAAATGATTTATTCAAATGGATTGTGACTGATGTTATTTGCTGCCACAATTACCATACTACCATCATCTCTTATTATACCCTGTATGGTATGACGGTGTTTTCCCCTTCCCTTCTATTGTTTACCGCACTACCGCCTTGCTCAAGGCTTCTTGCTGCGGGGTTGCAGTGTATACCGCTCTACTGCATATGTTGCTCACCTTCCCGATGGTATATCGGTGTATGCTTTTGATCATTACCTGAAGAGTGTCGATGAGATAATATTCTTTGTCTTACCGATATCTCAATGTCTCATCGACATTAGATCTTATGTTCCTCTAATGTTGGTTGCCGGTGTCGATGAGACAAGTTAATATCTCTTGCCGATATGCCACTGTCTCATCGATATTTTCCTTCAGCGGTATTTCTTTATATATCGGTGTAACTCTACCATGTCGGGGAGACTCATGATTATTGCTGCGGTATGGTAGTGTTTTTCTCTTCTCTTCAGCTATTTACCGCACTACCGCCTTGCTCAAGGCTTCTTGTTGTGGGGTTGCAATGTATACTGCTCTACCGCATATGTTGCTCACCCTCCCAGTGGTCTAGCGGTGTATGCTTTTGATCATTACTTGAAGAGTGTCGATGAGACAATCTTATTTGTCTTACCGATATCTCAATGTCTCATTGACATTACTTCATTATATCTAAGAGTTGTGTTTCACCGAGCACTTGTAGATATACCTTGCCGATGTGACGTAAGTGATTCTCTCCTCGATATGCTTGTATCTTGTTGAAATTTCATTGTTTTACATCATCGATGAGACATATAAATAAGTCTCTTCGACAGAGGGGTGTCTAGATCAATGCTAAACCTGAAGCTAAACTTGAAGCTAAAGTCAGGAGCTAAAAGTGGTGCTAAACTCGAAGCTAAACTCAGAGCCAAAAGCGGCGCTAACGACGGCATCACACTCAAAGCCAATATCAGCATTAAAGGCATTGATAATTCCAGCGTAAATTAGCACCTAAATTAGCACCAACTAATCCTGATCAGTGCAAATAATGCCAAAAATAGCACCATCCTGATAAATAGCATTGACGTTTTCAAAAAATTGGCAAAAAATACATTAAAACATTGAGTGGAAGCAAAAAACGGAGCAAAAAATGGAGCAAATCATAGGGATTTGTTGTAATGAATACATTTGGAGCCTTAAATGCCACAAACACCACATCATCAACTCCATTTGGAACATCTAGGGCCACAAACACCACATTATCAAATCTTTTTGGCACAAATAAAAGGACTAGAGCTCATATTCATGGAACCAACACAAACACTAGTGGCCCTCAGAGAAAAAACACAAAATTACCACATGGTTATATCCACCAATTGGGACAAGGAACTCAAATGTCATAACACATGAGCATGCCACAAACAAGTCGCAACCCACTTGGTCATCAAAACCCACATGGGAAACGTATTCCTCAAATGCAATTCAATGCTACTAGATCACATATTACAACATACACTTTCCATGTTCATACACATGCTCAACACCAACATGCTCCAACTCAAAATGTGTGATCACAACCAATGGGAATGCAAGGGGTAACTATTAACAACATGAGTGATGCCACTAAAAATCCAATAGTGGATGCATTAACTACCCAACTAGTTGCCTTATAAAAGCAAGTGGAGAACATGCAACTATCAAGCAAAAAGACTTATTCATCCTTTGACTTGCATCCATACCCAGCTTGTACATGCCACCATTTCCTCCAAGATATGTTGTCCCTAATTTCTCTAAGTACAAAGGAAAGAAAAAACCTATCAAACATATAAGAGAATTTACAACCACTTGTGTAGACATGGCATATGAACACACCTATTTGATGAGACTTTTTCCTAGGAGTCTCACAGGGCCTGCACTTGATTGATTTGCACTGTTTCCTAAAGGTATAAGAACATGGGACAAACTTGCCAACAAATTGTAGAAAACTATGCCTATAACATTGACACTGACATCACAATTTCCACATTATGTAAGACAACACAAGAGGAATCAGGTAAAATGTTCATTCCTTTCTTCCAAATATGGCGAGGCTTGACAAGTCGATGTCCGATTGAAATCCCCAAAAAAGAGAAGGTACACATGTTTGTTCAAAACCTCATTGGACCTTTGAAACACAACTTGCAAGTCCATTGTTATACAAACTTTACAAACCTTGTGGAAAAATGTGTTCAACTTGAAAAGGCCCTCCTTGTGCAAGGGGAACTTAAGTACCCTAGCAAGAACACAAACACGAATACAACCAGTGATAGGAACAAATATTGAGCCAAAAACAAACATGTGACCAATGATAGGGTTTTCAATGCTAAAGCAGTGAATAAGATTGGTCCTGTGACCACACTAAGGGGAGCTCAACCACAAATAAATCCCCCGTCTATCCCAACACCCACTGCAAATGTTGTCCAAAGCAACCAAAACCAAGGTCAACAAAGACAAGCTAGATAATTCCCAAAACGACGCACATACACCCCCTTGGGAGAACCTATCGAATCTATCCTCAAGAAGCTTGTTCAATCAAATGTCATAAAACTACAAGAACCTACTACATTTGACCTCAGACAGTTTAAACCATCATGGTGGGATGACAATGCGCTCTATGATTATCATAGAACAAAAGGACATAAAACAACATCCTGTAGACAATTGAGAAATATCATCCAAGAAACTGCAAGATCATGGTTCAGGAAACTCCTCCTCATTAGGTCAAAAGACTGATAACCAGGCTTACTACACACGTGCTACCTTTGATTACTCAGGTGGACCTATAATCAATCACCTCCGAGATGCTGATGAACATGTCAATACCATCACCATCAAAAAGACTCTTGAATGCAATGTCACCACTTGCCAAACCAAAGTCACAATACCTGGCCCTTTTGCTAAGCCACCACAACCCAAAGGAAAATTTAACCTTGTCGATCAATTGGGTAAAACCCCTACATATATTTTCATACTTAAGTTGCTGCGTATTTCTCCTACACATAAAACTATTCTTGAAAAGGCTTTAAAAGAAACTGCAGTCCCTACTGACATTGATGTTAATCGCTTTGAAGCTATGGTCGAATATTTGGCCAATTCCCATCAGGTCACTTTCTCAGATCAAGACTACTCCATGCCTAAGCCATACCACAATAATGCACTACACATTGAATCTTTCATTCACAAACACAAGGTCAGGCGAGTCCTAGTAGATGACAAAGCAAGATTGAACATATGATCCTTAAAATTGGTCAAGGCATTAGGATTCTTTAAGGCATGTGTAGATGCCACCAAAATTATTGTGATAAAAGTTTATGATGATGAGGAGAATTATTCTAAAGGCATTATCATGCTCCCTATTTGTGTTGGGCCAACAATCATAGAAACAAAATGTCAAGTCCTGGATCTTGAATTTTCCTACAACATCCTCTTGGGTCAACCTTGAATTCACACATTGAAGGCCATACCATCCACATATCAACAATGTCTAAAGTTCCCTTGCAACGACACTGAGATTATCATAGAGGGCAATCTTAGCCCCATTCAGTATTGTACCGACCTTAGAGGAATTACTGAATGACAAGTGCCCATCAATCGAGAGGATTCACCTTCCACTTCATCTACCACTTCATCCCAGTACATTGATCCTTTTGACCTCGTCAAATCATCCACTCAATTCACCACACCATCAAACCCTAAGGTCCAAGTTCATGATATGGGGTATGGAGAATACCGTATGAATAATTTACTGACAACTGAAAATGCTATTGTTACCGAGAAGGTTCAAACTTCTAACAATGCCATCAAGACAACTGCAGAAGGAACACACAAAGATGGCCGTGATGGGATTGAAACCTTCTAGGATCCTGATACTACATCTACCTTTGCCCTATTTGCTTCAATTCAATCCTCCCATGTTCATGATAACCCACTTCTTGATCATGATCTCGTTGGAGATGCCCAATCATCATCCTTCCATACTGCCTGTCCTGGGTTAGGGTATGTCCCCCCTATTGTTGCCTCTACCAAGTCATCTTTCCAAGTCGTTAAGGATGTGCAAGTTTTCGTTGCCACGACCAACACTAAAAAGGCTAGTCCCAAAGAAAACATTGTTGACATTATCACTCCATCCACCCCATTCATTCCACTCACATCCATCCACATCATAGACATGGATCAACAAGACATATCTAAAGAAAAAGATGAAGGAAAATTCAAAGAATAAAAAATGAAAATGCCTTTAAAAGGAGATCAAGAATCAAAAGACATGCTAAAAAGAAAAATCAAGAAAAGTCCTCTAGCCAAAACAAAAAGCTATTGCACCAATTAAAGTAAAAATCGATAAGGAGAAAGAATGTCAAGACACATCCTCTAGCCACCATAAAAAGCTATTAGATGAATCAAAAATAAAAATCTAAAGTGAAGATAAGAAAGTATTGGTCTCCAAGAAAGCTCCTCCACCAAAAATCACTAGGGGAATTTATCAGCACAAAAAGTCAAATAAAGAGCTTGTTGATCCAAGGTTCTCATCTCCATCACATTCACTCATTCCTTAGATTCCATTCAATCTATCCATATTCGCTTATCATCTCACTTCCATTGGTGATGTCTTTCAATGTGCCTTTGACAACGACCCCTTGACGCACACTAGCTCATTGGTCACAGAAAATCCTTGTCATCCGAAGCCTAGTGGCCCACATAGTGTGCACATTAGGGATCATACCGTAACCTCTTTCACTTGCCATTTATATCACCTGTAGACATCTAAATTTGATTACTTCCATATGATCAGAATCGTCTACTCTATTCATCTATTTCATTAATAGTGATTAAATAATTTATTTAATCATTATTTTATTTTCTGCCTAAGGTTCTTAAAGTATGTAATTAAATAAATTAAATACTTTACCTTATCCCTTTTCTTCTCTAAATTAAATAAATATGACAAATTATTTAATTTAGTTTTTTAACCCATTTGGATTAAAACCAATTTTTAATTCCTCTTTTTCTCTCTCCTTGTCACATTCTCCATAACCCTCTTTTAATCTAGATTAAATTAATTAATTTGTGATTAGGATGTGCACCACTTAATCTTGATTAAGTGTCACATCCTCCATAATCTTCCACTTGCCTCTAATCTCTCATTAATTATCCTAATCATGTGTTTGCACAACCTTAATCAAAATCATTAACCATATTTGGTTTACCTTTTTTGGTCAACTTTTCCACTTGCCTTTCTTGGCCTTGACTCTCTTTCCCATGTGAATTTTTAATTCACATTTATTTATCCAAAGTTCCTCTCTTCCCCATGTGAATTTTTAATTCACTTTGTCTTTCCAAGGTCTTCCCCATCCCCATGCAAAGTTCTAGAAGGCTTGACTTGTCACCTTACATGTGCCAAGGACTTCTAGAACCTTAGACTTGTCACATCACCCACATGTGACAAATTTACAACTTTTTGGAGACCTTTTTTTACCCAATAAACTCTCCAATGAGTGTAAATTTTTAATTTGCATTTATTCTTCCAACCACTTCCCCTTTTCTCATGAAGATTTTTGAGGAATTCTAAAATTCTTCAAATGTCTCTTTCATCCTCATTTGGGGACAAGAAGTTCCCTTTTGAGGAAATATTCTCATCCCCCAAGGTACTTCAAAGGTACTTGTCCTTCATCCACCTCATGTACTTCTCTTCCATCTCATTTCTACATCATTCCACCCTAAGACATCTCACATTCCACATGTCAAGATGTGAGGGCTTGTGAGTCCTCAACTCACCATAGCCCTTCATCTTGATCTTTTTGGATCAATCTTAACCATTGAATTCTCTAGAGAATTCCAATTATCCTATAAATACCCCCTCATTTCTTCCATTTTAGGGATCAATTGTTTTGCTACCAAAATCTTGCCAAATTGCCATTTGCAACATTTTAGCTTTTCTATAGTATTTCTCATCAATCCATCTTGCATCTTGCATCCACTTCACTCCATTTCCATCCAAGGAGTACACATGACATCCAAAGATCAAGGGCCAAGCAAGGAAGAAGCAGCGTGAAGGTATAACAATCAACAATCAATTTGTTTATCTTGCTTTCATGTTATCTATTTTTTAGGCTAATCATTGAGGTGCCCTTTTCTTATGTTAGTTCTTCTTATTGCATTACTCATTATTTGTTTAGTATCTTACATTAGGACTTGAAATTTTAAAAGGATCACATTTCTGGCACGCCCGGTGGGACCCACAAAAGGGTCTCTTTCTTTTACGTTTGCTATTGTTTAACTTGTTTGCAGGTTCGGGTCGTAGAGGGGCAGATTTTCCCTCCTGGGCATTGCAGAGGGGTGGATACACCCTCACGATCCGATGTTTCTGATAGTTTTTATTGCAGAAGTGCAGATACGCCCTCATGATCCAATGTTTCTGACAGTTTTTATTGCAGAAGTGCAGATACGCCCTCACGTTCCGACATTTTCGCTAACTGTTTTTCTGCAAAAGTGTGGATACGCCCCCGTGTTCCAACGTTTTTCTTTTTTGCTAACTGTCTTTTTGTAGAAGTGTGGATACGCCCCCGCGTTTTGACGTTTTTGCCTAACTATTTTTTGCAGAAGTGCGAATACGCCCTCGTATTCTGACATTTTTGCTAATTGTTTTCTGCAGAGGGGTGGATTTTCCCACCCAGTTCAACATTTTTCATTGCAGAGGGGCGGATTTTCCCTAAACAACACGTTCGGGAAGGTAAAAAAGTTGCATTTTAGCTTCATTTTTGTCTCTTTCTTTTGTTGTTTTGTAATCTAATCCTCTAAACCTGTTTTTTGGTGGGTGAAGTTAGATTTATTGCTGATATCTTGAGTATTTTATTGAAAATCACAAAGGGAAAAAGATAAAACAACTAACATTTGCTTGCAGGGCCTTTGTTTTATTCTAATTTTTGAAGTCTTTCCTCACTGTTTTATCTATTTACTTAGTATAAGTAGGGGAAAGTAATATTTGCTACTTGCTGTGTCTATTTTATTTGTGTTACCCTAAGGGGGTATTAGTTTGCTTTCACCTTCCCCCTTTGCACTTTGTGCGGATCCGAGGGGGGTAGTTGGAAATTATTAGTGTCTTCTTCTTTGTGGGACCTACTTGGGGATTTCATCACCCCAAGGGACGATCCCAACCATGTGTACCAACATGGTATATAAAGGGGGGAGAGCCAAAGCTGTACCCCAATCCAGTTGCGTCGTAATTGGTGGAACGTCGAAGCTAGGGTGATACCTAAATAGACATGAAGAGTTGGTCCAAGCCTTTCAGTATCTCGCTGGGGTTCCCGACTCACACTTGTGACGGACTGGTGTTCACGGTTGTGCCTCACATATCAAGCGTATATCAAGGACTCCCTAGAAACCTTATTCATCGTAGAGTAAGACCTTGCTGGCCATACCCCTTAATACTAATAATAGGATTGTGCTTGTTCAAAGTGTCTTTCTGTGAAAAAACCAATAAATTTTGATAAGTCAAACCTTCATTGAGTCATTCCAAGTCCTTTCCATAATCCCTCATTTCCAAACCAAGTCACCATTCCTGCAGAAGTGCGGATACGCCCCCCTGTTCTGACGTTTCTGTTAGTCTTTTTACTGTAGAAGTGTGGATATGCCCCCCTATTCCAACGTTTTTGCCATCTTTTTACTACATAAGTGCGGATATGCCCCCTTGTTCTGACATTTCTGCCAGTATTTTTACTGCAAAAGTGCATATACGCTCCCTGTTCTGACATTTCTGCCAGTCTTTTTATTGCAGAAGTGCGGATACACCCCCCTGTTTCGATGTTTCTGCCAGTCTTTTTACTGCAAAAGTGTGGATATGCCCCCCTGTTCTGACATTTCTAACAGTTTTATTACAGAAGTGCGGATACGCCCTCCTGATCCACTGTTTGACTGCAGAAGGGTAGACACGCCCTCCTGAATGGACAGTTTCATCCATTTGATCATTTTAAACCTCTGTTTGAACTCCCAAGGTCTCCATTTGACCATTTGGTCATCCTAAACACTCATCTAACCAATCCAAACATCCATTTGACCATTCCAAACCTCCATTTAACCTTTCTAAAATGTCCATTTACCACATTCACATTGATCATTCCACCATTTGGGATACCCATCTTACCGTGTGACCTATACATTTCCATCAAGATATCTTTCATTTGCATTCATCATCATCTCTCAACACAAAATCCCTTAAACCTTGTTTTAGGAGTTATCTCTCGAATTGACCAAGACGTTAAATTGATCATTATCCTACATAATCAATCCCTGTCTTCAACCTAATCAATCCACTTCTATCTTGAGGCAGATCTATGTTGTAAGTCAATGTCATTGGCCCAAATGAATCCCCTTCCATCTCAAGGTAGATTCGGTGTCATGATCATTGATTTAGCTAGCTCAAATCGATCAACCAACGTCATAAGTCACTTAGGGTGATTTCCAAATTAGGTTTTAGGATCCCCTCCATCAACCAATCCTCATCCAAATCATCCAATTGATACATCATCAATTGATCCAATCAAATCAATCCTCATCCAAGTCATCCAATTGATACATCATCAATTGATCCAAACAATCCAATCCTAATCCAAATCATCAAATTGATACATCATCATTTGATCTAATCAAATCAATCCTTATCCAAATCATCAAATTGATACATCATTATTTGATCCAAACAAATCCAATCATCATCCAAATCATCCAATTGATACATCATCAATTGATCCAAACAATCCAATCATCAAATTGATACATCATCAATTGATCCAAACATCCAATTGATACATCATCCAATCTAAATCAATCAATCCAAATCATCACCTAGATCATCCTTTAGAGATTGCATCTTGAAATCACTTAGTTGTTTTGCATGTTCATGCCCATTCAAACCCGTTCACAAACAAAAAAGCAAATAGCAGACCAACAAACTCAAGGATCCCAACCGAATGTCCCTCAAGATCCTAATAACATTCCACACGATCCCCATAATGACGTCTCATCTCAATCAAATACCGACATCCAGAATATCACACCACCTAGTGACGAAAACATGGCCAATCAACCCGAAGTCACCGTTGACAAATATCTCAGTATTCCTACCAATGTCCAAATGATGGATTGTCTCCTAAATGAATGTGGGGATAAGATCCTTGCCACCTTACTCATGAAGGGAGTCAAACCACCGTCTGGTTTTGATACATCACAATATGCCCTTCCCCCATTTGTTGACCCACAAACCTCACAAAATGTTCCAAAAAATTCCTATGTTCCTGAAGGTGCACCCACTGAAAATTGGTACCACCCCGAACTTGGAAATGTTGTCATCCATCAAGTCCAAGAATATCCTCATCTTCCAACCACAACATCTACTATTCCCCCACCTGATCCTAATGATCCCCATACCTATGGCATGCTGCCATACATCCCATCTTCTCCACCGCTTCCTCCCCCATATTATAATATTGGGGGCACACCTACAGTTACCAATGTGCTACCTCCTGTATTTCAACAACCTCCAAATAATCCACACCAATCTGCCACACTACCAACACCGCCACAACATGTTGCTACTATTATAACTTCATCTCAACACTTGCATCCACAACATCCGCAACACACTATCGTTCTCACACAATCATCACATCAACTAGTGCAACCTACCTCACAACAACAACAACACATCTCATGTCACCCATCTCAAAAACAACAACACATCTCATCTCACCCATCTCATCAAAAACAACATATCTTATCTCACCCACCTCATCAACAACAACAACGACCTCTACAACAACATGTGCATATCCCTACACAAACACATAATAATCCACTTACTAAGTACCTCTATCATCCCTCTCGCACATACACTATTCCATCCCATACGAATCCTCATCAGAATGCACAAAACCAAACACATACCCAACCGCCACCTTACACCAATATTTCACAACCTCAACATCATCCCCACAAACAAACATCGAATCCATACCCATATGCCATGCAAAAAACCACCATTGTCCAGCAATACCAATCCTATCCACCCTACTTTCAACAACAAAAAACTCACCAACAAGGGGCACCTTACACTTCCTATTACCAAAAACCATCATCACATGAACAAAGAGGCCCTACCTCTACATATTACCAAAATGCTACACAACAACAAGATCCCTCTCTTGTTTCCTACTATCAACAACAAGTGGCTCCCACTCAACACAATCAATCATCCAACTATCAATCCACTTACAATCAACCAACGCATTCATATCCGAATCAACCCGTTTATGATCCAATAGCGGTAGGGCCATCCTCATCATATCCACAATATTATCCATAAAATCAATCCACTTTGACTCCCATGACTCCCATCAATAAGGATTTGGAAGAAGTAAAAGCAACATTTAAAGACCTACAAGTTGGAGCGGGTAAACAATCATTCAAGTTTGAGGACATATGTCCCTATCCTTTTGATCCCTCCATCTCCTTGATTCCTTTTCCCAAACATTTTGAGATACCAAAATTCGATAAATACAAAGGAACCAAGGATCCTAGAGCTCACCTTCAAGAATTTTACGCTCATTTCCAAGAGGTCATGCATAATGATAACTATCTTATCTAACTTTTCCCTAAAAGTCTACAAGGGGTTGCCCTCAACTGGTTTATGGGTCTTGAAAAGGGATCTATCAAAACCTTTGCACGATTATCCGTACAGTTTGTCTCTCACTTCTCTTTTAATCTAGAGAAAGATATTGACACACTTGATCTCCTCAAAGAAAAACAACGTGATGGAGAGACCTTTGCAAGCTACTTGTAGAGATGGCGTGCCTTGGCTAGCAGGATGAAATCCCCACCAACAAAAAAAGACATGGTCACACTATTTATCAAAAATTCCCACCTAGATATGGCTCATAATTTCCAACTCCATTGTATCACCACCTTTGCAGGACTTGTGGAGAAAGGTCCCATCTTAGAACGAGCTCTTGTTGCAAAAAGGCAAGTCAAACATTTCAATTATGATAGAGAGAAATCCTCTGGGGATAAACCTCGCTATTGGAATAGAAATAAAAATGCTGTCAATGATGGTGTCACTGACAACAAACATGTTCAAGTGACCACCAAACCGTTAGTCCAAAACACCATATTCGTCCCCCAAGGGGCACCACGACAACAATCCAACCAAAATAATCAAGGGGGGAAACAAACGACAGTTCACTTAGTTGGGCGAACCCCTTAGTATGGTGTTTAACAAGCTTCTTCAAGCTAATTATCCCATCACATATCCTTTCACCAAACCTCTTGATATGTCTAAACCCAAGCCTTCTTGGTTTAAAGACAACGAATATTGTGAATTTCACAAGATTAAGGGACATACCTTAGATAAATGTCAAGGCCTAAAAACCTACATTCAAGGCCTCATCGATCGAGGTGAAATCCATGTAGATGCTAACACAACATCTTCATCCAATGCTCAACTCCAGATATATCAAAATGCCTTTCCTAACCACAATCAGGGCCCTAGTACTTCCAACTCTAATCCTGGACCTAGCAACAATGACAAGCAAGGTAACAACACCAATAAAATCAACTATAAAAGCATGCCATATAATTATCAAGGTGTGGTCTCATATGTAGAACAAGTGGAGCCACGTGTATCCATCATACATGTCAAAGAAAAAGATCCACAATGTGTTGTTACCACTCGGCGAACTTGCATCATAGTCCCAGCAACTCCTCCATCTACCCAATGACCATCTGTCAATTCACAATATAACATCCTAGACCATCTAGGCAAGGCTGCAGTCCAAATATCCCTCTTAGATCTACTTAAGTCATCTCCCGTGCATCAAGAAATCTTGACTAAGGCTTTGCAAAGCACCCATGTGCCTGATAATATTGACCCTACCCAATTCCAAGCATTCGTAGGCAATCTCTCATCAACCTATCAGTTAATCTTTAGCCAAGAATACATGCCGCATCTTGATTCAAGCCACAACCGCCCCCTCCATCTCGAGGTTGGGGTAAATTGTCAAAAAGTAAAAAGGGTACTCGTAGATAATTGTTCAGCCCTAAATATTTGCACATTAAAGTTCATACAATAGGTTGGATACGACCGGGCTGATCTAAGAAGTCAAGTTATTACCATCAAGGCATATGATAATACAAAGCGGGATTCTAAGGGTATTATTTGCCTCCCTATTCAAGTGGGCCCCATTGTACAGTACACTATGTGTCATGTTTTGGACCTTGAACTTCCATACAACATCCTTCTTGGCCGTCCATGGATTCATTCTATGCAAGCCATCCCATCCACCTATCATCAATGCTTAAAGTTCCCATTTCAAGGAATGGAAGTCACCATATAAGCTGACCCCCAACCTTTTGAATATTGTCGTGCCTTGGAAGCTTCTTTTCTACATTCACATTGCTGCCCAAGAGTCAAAATGGGGGCATCCCCAACATCTGATCTTGACCCATCCACCAATACACTAAACACTTCATCCCCACCATCATCCACACGTGCTTCCACTGTCACCAAGGTCCAGATCATAGATAAAGGATGTGGCGAATACGAAATGCATACCACACTCAATGTGGAAACCATGCCACCTTCACCCCGCACATATGGACAACCAATTCTGCCGCTACCAAAAGTGGAAGAAAAGACACTTACACTCACCTCCAAGAACATGGGGTCAACAACATTCAATGATTTGGGATCCCTCTAGGATCAAATGGACGAAGATATCAGTCAATGGGTTTATCGGGAGGAACCTGAGCCACCACGTCCCCTTATAGAATACTTTCAAGAAGTATATCCATGTGCCTCTAAGTTCATTGAAAAGTGTCATTACTAAGGCGAAGGCCTTGGTGTAGAAGAACAAGGAAAATGTCAGCCCATTGAAGCAACCACCATCTAACCAAGAAATTTGGGCTCCGGTTATGATACTAAATAGAAAGGTCCTGTGACATCCTCTAGCACTTCTAACAATGTTAGTGTTGACAACAGTTCCCTCGAAGACATACCGAAGGAAGAGTCCATCATACATGTGTACGATGATTTGAATCACACTAACCCCCCCACCATGTTTGAATGCTTGTCTGTTTGCACCATAACCTTATCCCTCAAACATCCCAGACTTATCGATCATGATCTACAAGGTAGCGCACCCGTCAACACATTTCCCTCAGAGGATACCTACGTACATCTCATGGAATTGGGGGAAGATGAACACCCTAATCACAAAAGAAAAATGGGTCATCAAGTGAAAATTTCACCGAGGCACTTTTTGACTACAAAAAAGTAAAAATAAAGGATGTATCTGACAGTGAAAACCTTAATATGGCACTGGAAGATGGGGACATTCATCTTCCCCTTGTAGGAACACAACTATTCGAGCA
Source organism: Sequoiadendron giganteum (assembly GCA_007115665.2). Lineage (NCBI taxonomy): Eukaryota > Viridiplantae > Streptophyta > Pinopsida > Cupressales > Cupressaceae > Sequoiadendron > Sequoiadendron giganteum. The sequence goes on along the minus strand of CM021100.1, from coordinate 153,458,451 downwards.
ATCTTTGATTCTCATTAAAGAGACACAAGAGGTAAATTTAGGGACAGAGGAAACTCCAAGGATCACCTATGTGGCCAAATCTTTATCTGAAGAAGAATATCTCACCATTGTCCAAATTCTCCGAAAAGGGGTTATCAATTTTGCATGGGCTTATTCTGATATGCCTAGCCTAGATCCTAATCTCTTTGTACATCATTTGGATGTCCGTTCAGATGCCAAACCTGTCAAGCAGAAGCTTTGAAAGATGCACCCGCAGGTGGCACTATTAGTTAAGAAAGAATTGGAAAAATTACTGGATGCTGGCTTTATCAAACCCATTGATTATTCTGATTAGATTTCCAATATAGTACCTATTGCTAAACCTAACAGAGACATCATAATTTGCACAGATTTCTGGGACCTTAACAAGGCCTGTCCAAAAGATGACTTTCCCTTGCCTAACATCGACATGTTGGTGGACATTACTGTAGGACACGAAATGTTATCCCTCATGGATGGCTTCTCTGGTTACAATCAGATCTGAATTGCCCCCGAAGATCAACACAAAACTTCTTTTACAACACCTTGGGGTACCTTCTATTACGATGTCATGCCCTGTGGTCTCAAAAATGCGGGGGTGACATATCAATGAGAAATGACGATAATATTCCATGACCTCATCTACATTATCCTAGAGGATTATGTTGATGACTTGTTGGGAAAATCCAGAACCAGAGAAGAGCACCCTGCCATTCTAAAAAGGATCTTCGAGCGCTTAGAACAGTACAAGCTTTGACTGAATCCAAAAAAGTGTGTTTGGTGTCACATAAGGGAAATTTTTGGGCTTCATAGTTTCCCGAAGAGGCATCGAGGTTGACCCAGCTAAGGTGAAAGCTATCATGGATATGCCTCCACCAAGAAACTTGAAACAATTAAGGAGCCTCCAAGGGAAGCTACAATCCATCCATCGGTTTATAGCTCAGCTTGCAGATAAATGTCAGTCATTCACCCACCTTCAAGTGGAATCAACAGTGTCAGTTGGGTTTTGACATGATCAAAGGATACTTGGCCCACTTGCCGATCTTGATGCCACCTATCCCTAGAAAACCCCTCTTGTTGTACATATCTGCCATGTCAGTTGCATTGGGGGCATTATTGGCACAACATGATGAATCCTCAAAGGAACGAGCGATCTATTACATTAGCCAAACATTGGTCGGTTATGAACTCAATTATTCACCAATGGAAAAAGCATGTCTCACTGTGGTCTTCAGCACACAAAATCTATGCCACTATATGCTTAGCCATCCTATAAAATTGATATCCAAAGTCGACCCCCTCAAGTACCTATTATCCAAGACAGCCCTGATTGGTCGAATGGCTAAATGGATCATGCTCCTCAGTGAGTTTGATATAGAATATGTGGATAGAAAGGCCATTAAATGACAAGTAATAGTGGATCAGTTGGAAGATTCCCTGTTAGTGGACGCCTATCCCACAAAAACTAAATTTTTGGATGAAGGAGTATTTGCGGTCTCATAAACCACCACTTGGACACTGTACTTTGATGGATCACAGACTCATAATGGATCAGGGGCAGGAGTCTTGCTTATCAACCCCCAAGGCGATTACATACTGAAATCATTCAGACTGGTTTTTCCCTGCACCAACAACATCTTTGAATATGAAGCCCTTCTCACAGGCCTCAGAATTGCAGTCCAATGGCACATCACTCATCTGCAAGTTTTTGGTGACTCCCAGTTGGTCATAAAACAAGTCAACGATGAGTTTCTAACAAAAGATGAAAATTTGTTGCCTTACAAATGAATGGTGGATAACTTCAAAAAATATTTCACCTCCATCCAATTTGAGCAGATCCCAAGACTCCAGAATAAGGCAGTGGATGCTATGGCTACCATTGGTTCTCTCCTTGACATGCCAAAATATTGCACAAATTATCAATTCCTAATCGAGCAACTCCTAATCCCAACGTACAATATCCCTGAGAGTGACATGGTGTGTGCTATTGCAGGTCCCAAATCCCCTTGGTACCATGAAATTTACACCTACATTCATGACAACACCCTCCCGCTTGATCTCACAAGAAATCAACGTAAATCATTTATCCAACGCACTGCCTGCTACACCATTATCGGTGATACACTTTATCGATGTGGGTATGATGGAACTCTCCTCCATTGTTTGGACGAAACTGAAGCCCGCATGACATTAGCAGAAGTGCATAGCGGTATTTGTGGGGCCCATTCTAATGGTATGGCCCTAGCCAAACAGATTCTCAGAGCAGGCTATTAATGGCCTACAATGGAACAAGATGCTTGTGCATATGTCAAAAAGTGTCTTCCATGTCAACAACATGCAGATCTGATTCATGCTCCAGCACAAGATCTACAACCTATTATGACACCTTGGCCATTTTCACAATGGGGTTTCAACTTGGTTGGAAAGATCTACCCTCCCTCCTTTGATGAACACACCTTTATCATCACAGCCATTGTATACTTCACCAAGTGGGTGGAAGCCATACCACTCACTCAAATCACTAGTTTTCAGATCTCTAAGTTCATCCTCTACTATATCCTCTGCAGGTATGGTATCCCCTCCGCGATCATCACCGACAACAGAAAGCCATTCAAAAATAATTGTATGAAGCTCCTTTGTGACACATATCATAGCCAACATCATTGGTCCACTCCCTATTACCCCCAAGGTAATGGACATGTAGAATCAATAAACAAAACATTGATGAAAATCATTAAGAAGATGGTCAATAGCACTGGCCGCGATTGGCACCTCCATATCCATCTTGCTCTTTGGGCCTATCGTACATCCATCCACACCCCTACCGACGCTACTCCATACTCTCTTGTCTATGGTGCTGAAGCCATCTTTCCAATCGAAGTTAAAATCCCCTCACTCCGAATCTCCCTCAAGAATCTCATCACTGATGAAGACACCCGCATGGAACGCCTGGCACAATTGGAATTGCTAGATGAAAAATGGGTCAAGGCTTATAACCATCTGCAAGATTATCAGCAGTGACTCAAAAGGAGCTACAATAAGAAAGTCCACCCTTGCCAACTCAATGTTGGTGATTTGGTCCTAAAAGAGAATCAGCGGAATCAACAAGATCGAGAGAAAAAGGGTAATTTTAAAGCAAACTGGTTGGGCCCTTATGTCATCACCATGAAGTATGTTTCTGGTGCCTACAGGCTCTCCACCCCTGAAGGCGAGCCCTTGGAGGAACCCATCAACATCATGCACCTGAAGAAGTTCTACACTTAGGTCAACTGGGGTATCCTTCCTGGTAAAAGTCAAAAATACAAAAAAATCCAAAAAATCCAAAAATCCAAAAATAGTAAAGAGAAATAATTCATCCTATGGTGAAAAACACCCCTGTGTGGCACCTTGGATACGTACGCTTGGTGAAAACCTGGCAAAATGAGCCTCTCGTATAGGGCTTAATCATTATCTACCTCGCATCTTGGTTACTTTATGGCTTATCCGCTGATTCCTCAATCCCCATACCCTCCCATCTGCTTGCATCACCTTGTTGCTTGGTATATTCTGGTTGAGCATTGGACGTCTGTCATCTATTATCCAACACCTTGAGCTTGTTATCCTACTATGATATTGTGTCACCTCATTCTTTGTCTTCATCTAGGGTCACTCTTCATGTCCGTCTCCATCTAGGTCTCATCGTGTCTCCTTGTGAACTACGTTGCCCCTGCACTTACACGTAGGAAAAGATGATCATTTGATCCACCCCCGGGGCTTCCCTTTGTCTTATTTTGTGGTCAGTTTGTTTGATCGTGGTCCTCCATCATCTGTCGTCATCGCCCTCTTTTTGCTTTTATCATCATCTTCTTGTGAACTACGACGCCTCTGCACTTGCATGCAGGCAAGGCTAATCTTTGGATCAACCCCCAAGGCAGTTTGTCCTTCATCATCTATCTTCATGGTCCACTTTTCGATCTTGTCCATCCTCGGTCTTTTGTCATGTCCGAACTACATTGCCCCTGCGCTTGCACGTAGGCAAGGTTGATCTTTTGATCTACCGCCAAGGCTTGTGTTGGTCTTGGTTCTCCATCGGTTTCCATCAGTCCACTCTCCGCTCTTTTACTGTGGTCTTTTCCTGAACTACGAGGGCTCTGCACTTTCATGTAGGCAAGGCTGATCTTTGATCAACCCTCGAGACCCTAGGTCTTTAGGTTGTGTCTCATCCTCTCATTGTCTGATTGTCAAGTATGTCCCTATCATCGTTGATTCTTCACAAACAAGATCTTCTCGTATCAAGAAATCTGCCCAATGGCAATTATCCTGCATCATTTAGGTCACTTTAGCTTTGTATCCATCATCGGTCTTAATAGGATGCATCATTCCTCATAGACCACATCAACCCCATCCATCCTTGGGATCTTATGGCAAAGGATGCTTGTAATTGATTATGATCTTTTGGTACTTTTGGATTTTGTTTATCATTTGAGCTCCCTATAATCACTAGTCAAGATTGCCATGATCCTTCATATTGTGGTGTGTTTTGCCTAGTTAACATAGGGACATCTCTTGACTATTTTATTGTTGCTGTCTGCTGGGATGCTCCACGTAGTACCCACCAGGATTCCTCTCAGATCCTGCGTTATGTGGGGGCATCCCTTTGTGTTTGTGGTTATCTCAATACCCGACCCGACCAAAGTCATCATGACTTTGGGGTATTGGGATAACCTTCTTGATTGTTGTGTTTGTTTTATGCATTAGACATTAATTCATCTTGGCTTACATGCCCTGACGCCCGATGTCTCATGTTATAGCAAAAATCAGTGCTCTAAAGGATGGCAAATTGCATTCATGTTGCATTTCATCTCATTGCATATTCTGTCATGTCCCGAAATAGCAAAACCATAAAGACCAAGTGTTAAAATACAAATAAATTAATAAATAAAATAAATAGCAATATTAATATTAAATATAAAATAAATGTTTATAATATCAATATAAAAATATGAAATAAAAAATATAATAATAATGTATAGGCAGATTATTGTTATTACATTCTAGTATTAAATAGCTTAATATCAATAATAATAATAATAATAAATAAATATTATAATCATTACACATCAAAGATTGTAATACATTAGAATAAAATAATAATAATATATTAGCAAATTGGTTTTATTATTATACTTTAATGTTAAAATATGTTCAATAAAACATCAAAATAAAATAATAAAATAAGTATAAATCTGAAATATCATAATTATTAGTAATAATATATTATTTTAAAAATATATATTATTGTGATAATAAAGACAACAATTAAATCTAACAAAGGGATATATTTTATGAAAAGTCACATTTTTCACCAAACAATACATTCCCCCCATGAGTCACCTACCTTGAATGGTATAAATAGAAGGAAGAAAAATAAGGAAGAGGGAAAAAGATTGAGAAACAAAACAACAGCAACAATGATTGTTATGCATTGGAATATAGAGCCATTAAATATATATATATATATATATATATATATATATATATATATATATATATATATATTATTTAATAGACATACAAGTATATATGCATAGATATAGATAAATTTTATAATGAATAATATGCAATGAATAAAGAATATATATGAATAAGAAAAGAATGATTATATAAACATATATATATACTAATGGATATAAGTAAAAGAATAATTATAGATATATGTATATGAAGTATATATATATACATACACGATTATGCAATAACGATATTTATAAGTAATGATGACTCTTTAATATAAACATAAGTAGATTATGTATATTTATGAATTGTCCTCATCCTATGATCAATTCAGTATAAGGTTGAAGGAGGCGAGTAAGGAAACATGGAGAGATATAGCAACTCAGGTGATGTACTCACTTAGTAATAATATTTAGCATATTTTGAATATAAGAAAACATATATTGCTAATTTGATTATTGGTGTAATGCTTTCTTTAGTATTATCATGATGATAATGATGTTTATATTAACTTAAGGAATCAGTAATAAATACAAATGTCTTTGAGTGCTAAAAGATTGTCTTCTAAGTGTTTGCAAGCCTACTAGGGAGGAAGGGCCTGAAAAAGGTGGTGCCTAAAAACCCCACTTAACAATCCGCTGCAGCCATGGAGGGGTGGGGGTCCCACTTAACAATCCGCTGCGGCCATGGAGGGGTGGTAGGCCTGGAACCACTTATAAGCTCTGCTGGCTTCCCCCAGTAGGTTGAGTGTCTTTTGAGGTGATGGCACGGGTAGAGAAAGCAAGTACAAGTGTTTCCTCTAAGCACGCCACTCTGAGACGTTCATGTCGCTCGGGGCCAAGGGGTGGGTTGTCCTGATAGGACGCTTGTGCTCTTGGGCTTAGATGGATAGATTTGGGCGACTCTACCCATGCCACTCCTCATATGTCTTTATTATTGATTTGTGATTATATTTATATTTGGATATCTAGATATTAATGCTAACAAATATATGTATATGTGGAAATATTAAATGCAGACTTCAATCCATGATTACTTAGTCAAAGAGAACATTCATTTGAAAAAGAAGAAACCCTAAACCTGATCAACAAGCAAATTCGAGGGAAAAATGGGTAAGGGACATTACAGTGGTATCAGAGCCTCTTTCCTGCCATCCTGTGTGTGCTTGAGTTAGTTGCTTGCATACTTGAGCTACTTACTTTGCTTACTTGAGCTAGTTGCCCACTTGCTTGAGCTACTTACTTGTGTGCTTGAGCTACTTGCTTGTCTACTTGAGCTACTTTCTTGTCTACTTTAGCTACTTGCCTACTTGCTGGAGTTGGTTGCTTGTGTGCTTGAGCTACCTACTTGTCTACTTGAGTTGGTTTCTTGTGTGCTTGAGCTACTTGCTTGTCTACTTGAGCTAGTTGCTTGTATGCTTGAGCTACTTTCCTGTGTGCTCAAAGCCTTGAACTACCCGCTTGCTTGAGCTACTTGTTTGCCTAGTTGAGCTATTTTCTTGCTTGGTTGAGCTACTTGTTTGCCTAGTTGAGCTACTTGGGTGTTTGCTTTAATTTTGTATTCATGTGGTTTTAAGTTGTATTGAGTCACAAAATCTAACTTGTTGCTTTTGAGAATGGAGAAATAGTAGAGCTTAACAAATTAGTCAATATATTGTCCTCATATCCAGAGTAACCATCACTTGGGTTATAACTTCCAACTCCTATCAAAGATAATAGCATCACCACAAGAAACATCTTAAAATCACACATCTTAGATCATGATTGCTTGAGGGCAAGCAATCTTGGGCGGGAAGGACTGTCATGTCCTCGAAATAGCAAAACCATAAAGACCAAGTGTTAAAATAAAAATAAATTAATAAATCAAATAAATAGCAATATTAATATTAAATATAAAATAAATGTGTATAATATCAATATAAAAATATAAAAATATGAAATAAAAAATATAATAATAATGTATAGGCAAATTATTGTTATTACATTCTAGTATTAAATAACTTAATATCAATAATAATAATAATAATAATAAATAAATATTATAATCATTACACATCAAAGATTGTAATACATTAGAATAAAATAATAATAAGATATTAGCAAATTGGTTTTATTATTATACTGTAATGTTAAAATATTTTCAATAAAACATCAAAATAAAATAATAAAATAAGTATAAATCTGAAATATCATAATTATTAGTAATAATATATTATTTTAAAAATATATATTATTGTAATAAAAAAGATAACAATTAAATCTAACAAAGGGACATATTTTATGAAAAGTCACCTCTTTCACCAAACAATACATTCCCCCCATGAGTCACCTACCTTGAATGGTATAAATAGAAGGAAGAAAAATAAGGAAGAGGGAAAAAGATTGAGAAACAAAACAACAACAACAATGATTGTTATGCATTGGAATATAGAGCCATTTAATATATATATATATTATTTAATAGACATACAAGTATATATGCATGTAGATATAGATAAATTTTATAATGAATAGTATGCAATGAATAAATAATATATATGAATAAGGAAAGAATGATTATATAAACACACACATATATATATATACTAATGGATATAAGTAAAATAATAATTATAGATATATGTCTATGAAGTATATATATACATATATATACATACACGATTATGCAATAATAATATTTATAAGTAATGACGACTCTTTAATATAAACATAAGTAGATTATGTATATTTATGAATTGTTCTCATCCTATGATCAATTCAGTATAAGGTTAAAGGAGGTGAGTAAGGAAACATGGAGAGATATAGCAACTCAGGTGATGTACTCACTTAGCAATAATATTTAGCATATTTTGACTATAAGAAACATATATTGCTAATTTGATTATTGGTGTAATGATTTTTTTAGTATTATCATGATGATAATGATGTTTATATTAACTTAAGGAATCAGTAATAAATACAAATGTCTTTGATTGCTAAAAGATTGTCTTCTGAGTGTTTGCAAGCCTACTAGGGAGGAAGGGCCTGAGAAAGGTGGTGCCTAAAAACCCCACTTATCATGCAGAAATATTAAATGCAGACTTCAATCCAAGATTACTTAGTCAAAGAGAACATTCATTTGAAAAAGAAGAAACCCTAAACCTGATCAACAAGCGAATTCTAGGGAAAAATCGGGTAAGAAACATTACAACCCCCTTCATCCAATCTTGCTCCTACGTCTATGACTCCTAATTTTGGTTGTGCAAACTCTCATTCCCTCTTACTAACTTTTCTTCTCAGGATCCTTACGGTTCTTGATAGGTACCACGCTCCACACACCCTACACCTACCCATTGATACCTATGTCTACATTCATTTAGGTTCATTTATCCATTTGCATCAATTCATTTAGGTTCATTTATCCATCTACATCCATTCATCTATCCATATTGAATTAATTCATTTAAGTTCATTTATCCATTTACATCCATTCATTTATCCATTTGCATTGATTCATTTAAGTTCATTTATCCATTTAAATCCATTCATTTATCCATTTGCATCAATTCATTAAGTTCATTTATCCATTTACATCCATTTGCATCAATACATTAATTTCATTTATCCATATTGCATTAAATCATTAAGTTCACCTATCTATTTACATTCATTTACCCATTTGCATCAATACATCAAGTTCATTTATCCATATTGCATCAATACATTAAGTTCATTTATCCATATTGCATCAATACATTAAGTTCATGTAGGTTCATTCACTTCATTATTATCATTCATCCATACATTTCCATATCCGTCTATGCATCATTAATAGGCCCATATTACTTACATCATAAATAAAATTGCATTACCATTCATAAATCATTAACGTTATCCATAATCACATCATCCACACATGCATAAGTAAATCATTAACATCATAACACAACATCCATATCAACACAAAAATATCTAACCATCTGCATAACATAAATCATCTGTCACAAAATGTTCGACATAATATCAATGGGAACCATCACATATCATCATCAAAATAATACAATAACCATCTCATATCCAAAATACAATCATATCATAATCACATACATCCCATCCTCAAAATAAGGTGCAACCTCTAAACATATGTGCTACACCTCCATCCAGTACCTGTCAAAAGCACCTATATTCTATCACCTATCCTCTTCCTATCCTGAGCTGCCCACACTTGACCTCTGAGGAGACTCAGGTACCGGTCCCCTGTGTGTCGGGGTCCCCTGCAACTCACGAGCCGAATTCCCAAATCATGAAGGAGTTGGCTAAAAATCACTGTACCCCTTGGTACGTGTCCCTAAAGACTAGGACGGTGCCAAGATTTGTGGTATTTGCCTAACATACTATGCTGTACGCTGCATCGGATCTGGCACTGCCTGCTCATATGCACCCCTCTAGTACACCACCTCGTGCATGTACTCATATCTTTGCCCAGCCTGGAATCGAGCGACATTCCACTCATACCTATACCTATTCCGCTCTCTGCTAATGGCTCACTGCTCTTTCTCCCATGCCTCCTGTGCCACTGTCAGTCGTCGTACCTACTCTGTGGACCTCTCCCTCTCTGCCCACATAATCTCTAGCTCTGTCCCATCACCCTGCCCTCGGTGTGCCTACCTCTGAGCAATGTCACTCTCGGCCATCTCAGCCCGTGCCACTATTGCGTCTCCCTTGAACTGCAGGATCTGGATCTGTCTCAGTACACTGTCCCTCTTCCCCTATAGTGCCTGCATTTGTCCCTGTACACTGTCCCTCTCCCTCTGTAGTGCCTGCACCTGTCCCTTTGCACTCTCTCTCTCTCTCTCCTGCTGCACTATCTCTAATCCAACCTCTACGGCCTCGACCCTCACCCTCATCTCCTCTAAAGATGCCTCTGCCGTAGATACCCTCTCCTACAATGTTGTCCTCTTCTCCAGAAGTCCTATCACCTGAACTGTCAGTGCCTCCATCTCCCTCTCGGTCCACTGAGAACACTCCACCGAGACACGATCTCCTCCCCCTACTAGCTCTGGCTGACCTCGCATCTGAGCAATTGTCATCACTGCCTCTAGCCTATCTCGGTCCCATGTCACCCGAGCCAGCTCCCCTCATACTCTCTCCATCCTTACTCGCGTCTCATCCCTCTCTCTCTCAGCCACCTGTATATCTATCATCAGCTGACCCACAACATGATCAAACACTATCATCTTCAACTCCTTCACCCTCTGCACCTCTGCCTCTACCCTCCTCAACTCCTCCTCTAACACCCATACCCTCGCCTGGGCCCCTCTCATTAACATCACTGGATTGTCAACTGCAGCCGCTGGTACTACTACTAGAGGCTCCACCACCTGTACATCCAGGTCCATCGCCTCCCCCTCTCTCTCTTCCTGCACCTTCTCAGCTTGGCTTGTCAACCGAATCCTCCGTGGCTGTCGTCTCCTCCCCACCCTCATCAGTCTCTGCGACTCCCCTCCAGGTCACCTCTCCCCCTCTGGCTCCTGCTCTACTGGCTGGACCCTCCTCTGTCAAATGCTCTCGGGCACCCCCCAGGACGTCCTCTGACATTTGTCACCCTCTCTACTCCCTCCTGAGGATCTCTGACCCTCGCATCCTCCTGCGGATCTATGGCCCTCGCCTCCTCTTGCGGCTCTAGGGCTCTCACCTCCTCCTACTTGGCTCTCACCTGCACTCGCCTCCACCGTACTCTACCGCCAATCCCTATCTGAGCAACCCTCCCCTCCACCACCTGGAGCATCTCCACCTCTGGCTCGATCCCCAATCTCACCACCTCTATCTCCTCCCCACCACCTGCCCCTCCTGCCTCTATCTCCTCTCCCCCACCACCTACCCCTCTTGCCTCCATCTCCTCTCCCACATCTCTCTTCACCCTCCTCAGAGGTCGCCTCCTCCTGACCCTCCCCCTCCTCACCGGCTAATCTCCCACACCACCCTTCTCCTCATCGCCACTCTGATGTCCCTCATCCTCCTATCCCTCATCCTCATGACCACCCTACTCTAACTCCTCCTCATGTCCCCCCTCCTGCTCATCCTCTAGCCCCCACTCTACGACTCCCACAACAAGCACCTCTAGAGTAATCCTCTCCCATCGATGGTTGTGAAACCATCGACCATACCGATCTGTCACTCTGACATCCTCTGGACCCTCCCCCCTCCCTAGATAGGGCACCCCACCTACCATCACCCACGCCTCCTTCGCTCCCCTCGCTGACAGCCTCACTCCCCATGGTACCTCTCTGGTAAGCCGATGAAACATAGTCGGTGCTCCTGGAATATCCTGCATGAGTCCAAACTGCCACATCACTCTTTTTGGATGATGCATCTCCATTATGTGTCCCTGACTCCCAATCAGGAAACATCGGCATCTAAAGAATCCCTGATGTCTCTCCTCCTCGGTCCTCCATCCTCTAAACCATCGATACATGTATGGCCGCCACACAATATGCTCCTCCCGTAACTCATCAAATACTCTCCTCCACTGATCCATCTCTCCCTACATCTCATAGCGTAAGATGCAGCCCCTGGTTGCCCCGAACTCCCAAGCCACCGGTTCTCTATCATCCAACTCTCCTCTCCTGACCACTATGGGTCTCGTCACCATGATATGCTCCCACCCCCACACCTATAATAGTGTCCTATGTGTCATGTTCCGCATCCCCCGATAACAAATCATGTGCATATCTCGGTATAACTGGGCCAATACACATGACCCCCAAGAAAATTGTCCCTCCTGCCACTTGACAATATGTCAAATCACTTCCATATACCGCAAATTGCAGAATCGCCTACTCCGATCCAGCAGTAGTATCTCGCTGATCAAACAACACAAAAACAGTGGTAATGTTGGCACCCCCAAGGCCAGACATCTATCTACATCTAGCTACCCCCTCTATATTGGCAAGTCATCTCGCCCGAATAGCACCAGGATAGTCTCATCTAACTATGCTCCTCTCGACACCTCCTCACTCACTAATTGACATGCTATTGGTAACCTCAAAATATGCCACACATCCTCTAAAGTCACCATCATCTCCCTTGTCGGCAGATGAAAATTTGACATAGCCAAGCTCCATTTCTCTATCAGGGTTGTCAGCATCGCTCGATGCACTCTCATCTCTAGAAACTGCACTAAGTGCAGTAACCACGCCCGCTCCAGTGCTATGTGGTCTGCCCCACTCATCACCTCAATCGTCATCGCCAGTGCCTCTGGCCTCTGCTTGTGGGTCCGTAATCGACCAAAATCTTGCAAACATACCATCCCCCTTGTCAAATTCTTCATCAATTTCTCTTCCTGATCCCACGACTTTATTTTTTCCTTTTTTTTCTCTCTCTCTCTCTCTCTCTTTCTTCTCTCTTTCTTCTCTCTTTTCCTTCCTCCTCCCTCCTCCCTTCCCCCTCTCGACCGCGGGGCAGACCCGTCCCTACAACGGGGCGGACCTACCCTTAGCTGGGGCGGACCTGTCCTTACAGCGGGGCGGACTCGCCCCTGCAGCGGGGAGGACCCACCCTCGACTGGGGTGAACCTGCCCCCTGCAGCAGGGTGGACCCACCCCTACAACAGGGTGGACCCACCCTTGCAGAGGGGTGGACCCACCCTTGGCTGGGGCGGACTTTCCCCTAGTGGGGGTGGCTTCACCGTTGCTGGCTGGTGGGGCACTGCTGGGTGACGCCGCCATTAGTTGCGGCGACACCTATCCGCTCTGCCCTGGGGTAGACCCACTCCTGGCCAGAGCGAACCCGCCCCTAGCTGGGGCGAAACCGACCTCGCAGTGGGGTTGGCCTGCCCCCGGCTGGGGCGGACCCACCCCTGCAGCGGGGTGGACCCGCCCTGAGCCGGGGTAGATTCGCCCTTGTAGAAGGGCAGACCCACCCACCCCCGGGGTGGACCTGCCCCGAGCTGCGGCGGATCCGTTTGACATAGGACGTACTCGCCCTCCTACGAGAAACCCTTTTTTTTTTTTTTCCATTTTTTTCAACTTTTTTTTAATTTTTTTCAATTACCCATTTTTTTATTCTGACCCACCCACAAAACGCATATTTTACATTTTTTATAAAACATTTCAAATGCATTAAAATTGCAAAAATAATTCATAGTGTTTTGTCGTCTACCTGGTGGGGCCCACCCTACTGCATATAGGACTGTCGAACCTTGTCTGCCCGGTGGATGATCTCGGTGTCATTATCCTGCAACATCTTTGCTCTTCTTCTGCTTGCTCTCTTCTCCTCTTCTCTCAACTGCTACAGTGCAAATGAGATGAGGTAATTTTAAAAATTACCTTATATTCACTTTCCCCCTCTTTTAAGAGGTCTTTTTTACCTCTTATTTACCTTTTTCTCCTTCGATTAATCCCTTCCCTTCCCAAGGCCGCCATTTGCACCATGTTTGTCCGATTGACTTCAATCAAAAGGAAAAATTGCCTAATTTTTTGCCCTCTTTCCAACCATACCATCCATTTCTTCCTATCGAGATGTCGCGCGAGACCTCTATTTTTCCCTCGTCACCGTTTCGAGGGGGCATACCCTTCACATTTACCAATTTTCCCTGCCATAGTCAATCCCTTCCAGGATTGGGGCATCTTCATTGGACAGCTCAGGTCCTCCTCCCCATGTTGGGGCATCATCTTCTAGTTACTTTTCATCTGCACTTTCTTTTCTTCGCACGGTTATTCTAACGGTACTTCGAAGAGGGGAAAAATGTAGACATCTAAATTTGATCACTTCCATATGATTAGAATCGTCTACTCTATTCATCTATTTCATTAATAGTGATTAAATAATTTATTTAATCATTATTTTATTTTCTGCCTAAGGTTCTTAAAGTATGTAATTAAATAAATTAAATACTTTACCTTATCCCTTTTCTTCTCTAAATTAAATAAATATGACAAATTATTTAATTTAGTCTTTTAACCCATTTGGATTAGAACCAATTTTTAATTCCTCTTTTTCTCTCTCCTTGTCACATTCTCCATAACCCTCTTTTAATCTAGATTAAATTAATTAATTTGTGATTAGGATGTGCACCACTTAATCTTGATTAAGTATCACATCCTCCATAATCTCCCACTTGCCTCTAATCTCTCATTAATTATCCTAATCCTGTGTTTGCATAACTTTAATCAAAGTCATTAACCATATTTGGTTTACCTTTTTTGGTCAACCTTTCCACTTGCCTTTCTTGGCCTTGACTCTCTTTCCCATGTGAATTTTTAATTCACATTTATTTATCCAAAGTTCCTCTCTTCCCCATGTGAATTTTTAATTCACTTTTGTCTTTCCAAGGTCTTCCCCATCCCCATGCAAAGTTCTAGAAGGCTTGACTTGTCACTTTACATATTCCAAGGACCTCTAGAACCTTATACTTGTCACATCACCCACATGTGACAAATCTCCAGCTTTTTGGAGACCTTCTTTTACCCAATAAACTCTCCAATGAGTGTAAATTTTTAATTTGCATTTATTCTTCCAACCACTTCCCCTTTTCCCATGAAGATTTTTGAGGAATTCTAAAATTCTTCAAATGTCTCTTTCATCCTCATTTTGGGACAAGAAGTTCCTTTTTGAGGAAATATTCTCATCCCCCAAGGTACTTCAAAGGTACTTGTCCTTCATCCACCTCATGTACTTCTCTTCCACCTCATTTCCACATCATTCCACCCTAAGACATCTCACATTCCACATGTCAAGATGTGAGGGCTTGTGAATCCTCAACTCACCATAGCCCTTCATCTTGATCTTGTTGGATCAATCTCAACCATTGAATTCTCTAGAGAATTCCAATTATCCTATAAATACCCCCTCATTTCTCCCATTTTAGGGATCAATTTTTTTGCTACCAAAATCTTGCCAAATTGTCATTTGCAGCATTTTAGTTTTTCCATAGTATTTCTCATCAATCCATCTTGCATCTTGCATCCACTTCACTCCATTTCAATCCAAGGAGCACACAAGACATCCAAAGATCAAGGGCCAACCAAGGAAGAAGCAACGTGAAGGTATAACAATCAACAATCAATTTATTTATTTTGCTTTCATGTTATCTATTTCTTAGGCTAATCATTGAGGTGCCCTTTTCTTATGTTAGTTCTTCTTATTGCATTAATCATTATTTATTTAGTTTCTTACATTAGGACTTGACATTTTAAAAGGATCACATCACCCATTATATTTTCCACTTGCATTCCGCGTCCATATCAAGTCCTTTTACCCAACACGGTCATCTAAATAAGATCAAGGCATCATCACGACGCATCAATTCTACACATAGCTTTAGAGAGCCTGGCCAGAGCCATAAAAATACAAAAAAATTGAAAAATATAAAAAATCATTACCCTGATGAAAACTTGGCGAACATGCATCTTTGTAACACCAAAGAAAATAAAATAAATATCAAAAATAGTAAAGAGAAATAATTCATCCAATAGTGAAAACCACTTCGGTGGTGCTTTGGATAAGTACCATGGTGAAAACCTAGAAAATAGGTGCCATGCATAGGAAATATTTTCTTTGCCATCTACTATCAATCCATCTACCTTCATCCATAATAAAAACCCAATCTTTCAACATCCTCACAACATTTGCCATAAGGTCCTACTATTTCTTTCCATGATTGACAAT
The DNA here is from genome assembly GCA_007115665.2 of Sequoiadendron giganteum. NCBI lineage: Eukaryota > Viridiplantae > Streptophyta > Pinopsida > Cupressales > Cupressaceae > Sequoiadendron > Sequoiadendron giganteum. The sequence continues at coordinate 153,442,294 of CM021100.1, read as the reverse complement.
GACTGAAATCATACCTTGTGCATCAACCCATTTTCCTCCCACACCCATCCCATTCCATTGCATTCATCCTAGTTAGTCCTTAACCTGACTGGGGGTAGCATCCTTAACACCTGATATGTAGTGGGTCTCGCACATGGTCTTGTATATTCAAAAAATTACTAAAAATAAAAAAATGTCCTGAAAAAAGCAAAAAGATAAAAACATCTCAAAAATCCAAAAAAATGAAAACATTCCAAAAATCCAAAAACATTATATAAACCTTCGAAAATAAAAAAAAAATTCAAGGATTATGATGGTTGTTTTTGTACATTTTCTGTAATAGGTGTTTAGATTATTCGTTCCTATTCAAAGAATAGGTTGGTTCTGCTAGGGTTTCTTGTGTCTGCGGTCATCCTTGGCCCCTCTTACGTCATACCGTGCCTTAGGCACAATATTTTTCCATTTATTGTGTGTACGTCCATATTTACTATGAACTTATTGGTTTTATTATGCCCTCAACCGATTCTAACCCAACAGTTCTTACTGGTGTTGGCGGTTCGATGGCTCTGCTAAATGGCTCCTCTGAACAACCGACCACAAAAAATTGTTTTGAAAGTGTTTCACGAGGTAAGTCTTTTGACTCCCCAATTGATGTGGTTTTACCCTTGCCATATTTTGATTCTGCATGTCAATGGATTGAGTAGCATACTCTTGTTGGTTATCTTGTTGGGAGGACTCCCCCTGAAAGTGTGCTTAAAGAATGGGTCCACAAGGCTTGGGTTGCTCATGGGGTTTGCCTTGATATGGTCTAAAATTTAACCAAGGTTTTTTTCTTTTCTGCTTTGCGGAGGTCAATCATGTTCAAGAAATCCTGAATCATGGTCCTTGGTATGTCTAGACATCTTTGTTGGTTTTCCAGTTGTGGACTCGGGACTTTGTTGTCTCAGATGACACTAAGTTGTGGGTCCCGATCTAGATTGAGTTTCTGAGTTTTCCTTTGCCTTATGTGCCTTTTTTGAACCATATTGCGTCCTCTCCAAGGAAGGTCATTTGCATTGAACTAGATAGGTTCTTTCAGGCTCAACCCTAGAAACGGGTTTGTGTTAAAGTGGAACTTTCACAAGATTTGAAGGAGTCGATTGATATTCAAATTGGAGCTCTTTGGCATACCCAAAAAGTCACTTATTTTAATCTATCGAACACATGTTATAGATGTCAGTCCACAAACCACACGATTAAGGAATTCCCTTTGGAAATTCCTTGTACTCCTTCATCGCCGCGAGATTCTAAAAAGCCTCGTTAGGCAGATACTTATGTTGCCAAATCAGAGGAGAAATGGACAATGGTTATAAACCATTAAAATAAGTCCAATGGATTTGGGATGGTTTCCAAAGTCCTTGAGCCAGCTAAATAAGTTTCAAACCCTTTGGTGAAGGGGAAAGAGGCCCAGGTTGGGTCTGTCAATACTTCGGTACGACCAAGGCTTAAGGCTATGCCTTAACCTGTTGCTATCATGATAACACATCTAACTAAATCTCCTCCTGTGTTGGGAGCTCAAAGGAGGTCTCGTATCCCTTCTTCGACTCTGGAAGAAGGAGAATATGTGCAGGAGAAACAAAAATCTTCTTCTCCAAGCATTCAAATTGGTTCTATTCCACCAGAAGTTTTGCAGAGCTAGACTCCGATGATATGGAGGAGTTTCACTCATGAATTTCCTCTCATGGAATGTTCGAGGTCTGACAGACCTCTCTAGGAAGTATTCTATTAGGGATACTCTATAGAAGTATACTGGTATTGAAGTGCTTTGTTTCCAAGAAGTTAAAATTACTAGTTTTTTGCTCGCATTGGCTTGCCGGTCTATTTGGCCAGCCAGTAAAATGTTTTGTACCCATCATGAAGCTGGACATGGTGGATCAGTCACCCTTTATTCCCCATGGTGGAATTATTATGTGGTTGATCATGGGTCTGACCCCACACATCGACTCATCTAGATTCTTCTTAACATTAATAATCATTCTTTTTGGATTATTAATGTCTATGCCTCAAATGATGTTGTTGAAAGATCTCTGCTCTGGCGTTGGATTGCTGATTCACTGCCAGTTGCTACCTGGCTCTTGTGTGGGGATTTTAATATGGTTGAGATGGTGTACCAAAAATATGGTACTCTGCCATTAAGATGGGCAATTGGCAAATGAGAGGCGTGGTTTTACATGCATAATAAAATGGGCCTTTTTTTATCCCAATATTGGTCGTCACCATTCTCATTCTTTCTGGCACACTTGGTGTATTTACCAAGCTAGTTCTGACAAGATTTTTAAGTGCCTCGATTGTGCCATGATCTCAAATCAATCTTTTTTCTCCTTTGATATCTCTTCACTTCCGGTTAAGCCATTAGTGGATGTGATGTTTTTAGATCATTTCCCCATCTCTTTTCACATTGAATGTCAGTTAAGATAGCCTCGTACTTGCAAGACCCAGTTCTCCCTGAGCATGTCTTTGCTACGTCATCAACCTACGTTGGCCCACATTCGTATAGTTTGGAATTTGGAGTGTAGGCCACCTCACGATATAGGATAGATTTCTTGGTGGAATGATTCGATCACTTGCACGATAAGGTTTCTTTGCATTTATGGGCACCAGCTGGCAATCTTTCATCGTAGATATTATGAGGCGACCACGACTGACCTCTACTCAGCCATCAAGGCTTTGATGGCTAGCCCTTTCTTCCCATCATTACAAGTCAGGGTGGTAGAATTAAGGCACAAAAAGAAAGTTGCAGATAATTATGCTGCCAAAGGTGCACAAATCAAGGCTAGATTGCACTGGTTAAAAATTGGTGATTGTGCCTCCAAGGAGTTTTTTTTGGCCCTTTGTGCCAAGAACTCATCTCCTGGTATTAAAAAAATCAAAGAAGGCACCTAGGTGATTTTTGAGCTACTTGACATTCTCTAGGCCTTTGTTAGGAATTATGAACAAGTTTTCACTACTCAAGAGTATATGATGGAGTGACAACAAGCTCTTCAGGATTGTCTTGTTGTTGTGCCAAATAGGCTATCTTCAGCCTAGAAAGCCTTTTGTGAGAAATTTCTCACAGTTGAAGACCTAAAGGAGGCTGATCACACCATGGTAGATGACAAAGCCCTGGGCGTTGATGGCTTCCCTTGTGAATTTTACAAATCCCTTTGGGACTGTGTTGGGCATGATTTACATAAAGTCTATCTTGAAGCCTTTCATTCTAAATCCCTTGGAAACATAATTAATAAAGGGAATATTAAATTCACACCTAAAGATGGCAACCCCAAGGATATCTGCAATTGGTAGCCTATCAAACTCCTCAATGTTTCATATAAAATTATTGCAAAGTCCCTTGCTTTGAAAATCCACCCTTCTGCCTTAGATTATATGCCTAGAACAAACAAGTTTCATTAAATCTAGATTTATTTTGGATAATATCATTTTCATGTGGGAAGGAATGGAATGGGCCAAGCGCTCTAACCAAAAAGTCATTTTCCTCATAATAGACTTTTCTAAAGCCTATGACCGCATTGAATGGCCTTTTATTCTCGCCATGTTGGCTGCCTTGGGGTTTGGGCATAATTTCATTTAGGCTATCCAAATTATTTTCTTAGATTCCTCTACTTGCATCACCATTAATGGATTACAGTCCCTTGCCTTCGACTTGTTCCACTCCATCAAGCAACTTTGTCCACTTTCCCCCTCTCTCTATGTACTTGTTGCAGAAGGGTTTGGTTATTTTCTTGCTAATGCGGTTTCCCAACAACGAGTTAGAGGTATTTATTTACCCAACTCGCAAGCTCAACTAGTTAATGGCCATTTTGCTGACGACTCTTTCCTCACTCTTCTAGAGGAAGAACAAAACATTAAAGTGGCTTTGGAATGCCTTGAGATTTTCTGCCTTGCTTCTAGCTCCACCATTCAATGGCATAAAACCTTATGCTACAAGTAGTCTACTCTTCCCACATCGCAATGGTTTCAATAGTACAAATGGAAGTGGATTGGGCCAGGGTAAATCTTTTGATTCATAGGCATTCCCTTTCCCTTCCAAGATTCCCCAACAGAGTTGTGGCAAGTTGTTCTTTCTAGGATTGAGCAAAAGCTAGCCTACTAGATTACCAAGCCTCTCTTTGGCTAAGAAATTTTAGGCCTATTCTAAAATTTTGGCTGCTACACATGTTTATTATTCATCTTGTTGGGTTCCTTCGAAATCCACTTACACTAAGCTTTAAAAAATGTTGCGTGACTTTCTTTGGGTCTCTTTTGAGACCTATTGAGGGTTTTACTATGTAGCCTGAGAATTTTGCTACCTACCTAGAGATTTTGGAGGGCTTGGCCTACTCTCCACTCAATGAAAAGGGACTGCATTATGTGTGTATGGGTAATTAGAGCTCTTACTGGTGATGAAGCCTAGAAAATTCTCCTCAAGCACTACATTCAGTCTGACTTTCCTTTTCATAGACCAAATTGGAAGGGATTGGCTTTCAAACCCTTCTAGTTATGAAGGAACCAGTCCATATTGTGGGAACTTTCATGGCCAAAAACATTTGGAGAGCCTGGGAAGTGGTCAAACCATGGCTTCGCTTCGCTGGCTCAATTTTTCATGATGGGATTTCACTCAATCAACATAATGTGTGGTGGTTGCCCCTCTTTTCTAATAATGGTCAATAACTGGCCAAATCACCTTGGCTTAAGGATTTAAGATTTCATAAGAAAGGTATTGAGCCGTGGGGAAAATATGTGTGTGTTCACTTATTCTCCTTAGGTCATTCAATAATGTCCTAGGAATCCTAATTGGATTGACTATCAACCTCAAAGGTGAGTCAATTCTCAACAAGGAAGACCTAGGAAAGGTTCTTTTAAGCTTTGAGGGGTTCACCACCAAGCAAAAGCTTGGAAAATACAATTTAACATTCAACTCACAAAACCTAGTAATGCAAGCTAAATGAATGACACAAATGATGAAATTATGCAACAAAAAGTTAGGGTATGTGTACCTAAAAGTTTTGGAAATGTAACAAGGATTTTGGAAATGCAAAGAAGCTATCAAAAAGTGTTATGGAGGACTAAGATGCCCTTACTGTTGACTTAGTTCCGTTGTTGTTTTTCGGGGCGAATGTAGAGTCTTCAAATGTCAAAACCGGATCTAATAGAATCTCTAAAAAATACCTTCAGGAGGACTAAGATGCCCTAGGTGGTGACTTAGTCTCATCTTGAATTTATGGAATTTCTAAATGTGATCCCAAGGTTCAGGGTTTGTACTTCCTTCTTTACTAAGTCTCCAGATCTGAACCTATAAAATAACCTAAAAAATAAAGGAAATTTGATTGATTGTTTATGGGGGTTTGCCTTGGTCAAACCCCTTGTTTGGTAATTAAACCTCAATGAAAAGCATAGATTTGAAAATGGAAATGTGTGTGCGCCCTAATCTTTAGCATGCCTAAGATTATGCAAGCTAGAACATGGAGAAACTGTATTCAAGTGTGTTAGAATAGAATTCCTAAAATGCAAATGAAATGACCTACAAAGGAGATCTCTAATAACCCTAATAAGTCATAAACATGAAATACACCTTCCTTAGGTAGAAAATAGAACAACAATGGAAGATGGAATCGATCAAGAAATAAGTCCTTAGGCTTGGAAGAATGGCTAGTTGCATCTGCAAGCTAGAATCTCTCATAATTCTCCATAGACATCCATCATCAATCTTCGACAATGCTAGATCTTGACTTGAAAAACCTGCAAAAAAATGATAGAAGGCTACTCCAAGACTTCAATTCCTTGCTTGTTGAAACTCTCCTTGAAAACTTTCTTCAAAACTTGTCTCAATTTTCTTCAACTTACTTGGTTATGTGAAAATGGGTGTGAAAATTACTTTTATAGGCATTCCTATCTAATAACCCAGTTATTAGATCCCGAAGGCCAACAAAATACTAATTTGAATCAAGGATTTTCATTTCCCACTCTTAATTCCCGAAAATAAAGCCCTCGGGACTAAGATGCCCTAGGTGGTGTCTTGGTCCCACAAGGATTAATTTTCCATTTAAAAAGGTGGGTTACCAATATTAAGAATAGTTAATGGATTTTAGTCAAGTTTACAGATGAAATATGCCTTAGGATGCACAAAAAAGGGTCTTAGGGGCCTAGAATAAGTGACCTAAAGGGAATTTAATGCAAGGAGTGTTAAAATAGTTCCAAATTAATTGTGAAAATGCAAAGGTATGCACTTTTCTACACTACATTTAGCCCCCATTTTAGTGCCCATATGACACTACATGAATATACAAGCTAAAATACTTCAAAAAGTAACTTTATAAAAGGATACTCATATGAATTCGCTAGGGAGAATGAAGCCCCCACTGTAGTTACCAAAAAAATGACAATGTTAGGAACCACATCCTACATCACAAATTTGTTAGTAGCTCAAACATAATCCTCTTATCTAACTTGCCTAGAAAATTAGATTCGAGGGTAGATGTACGCCCTCCTTGATTCCACTTGCTTTACAGAGGTGGAATCAAGGTAGCAATCCAACCACATCGAATTGGACAAGTCTATCATAGGGAATTTCCAAGTACCATACCACATGATGATAGAAATTTGATGAGAATGAGAGTGGAACCACGATTCCAACACAACAAACCATTGAAAATAGAGGTCGCTAGCTCCTAATATGGTAGTTTAAGTAAAAAACTCTTATTTTCTTTTTATCAAAAATGACCTAATATGCATGTATATAGAGATAAAAGAGAAGGTAAATCACATTCATTTTATCTTTTACCTTGTTTCAGAGTGATCTTGGAGTAGAGTGAGTCACCATGCCGAGCAGATGTCCATCCACTTGTCCACAAATCAAGCTTCTACGGGAGGCGATCGCATGTGATGAACTACAACCGATTGTGAGTGGATTCTTCCTTCTCTGTACTTTGATTTAGTGAATTTTTTATGTTCTTATGAAATTTTTAGATGAATTTAGAGTCTAGGGAGGGTTTTTCTTTCATTTTTTTAGCTTTGAGGAGATGCGGGCTGATACTAAGTACTGCCTAGGGAAATCGGTTCACCACCGGATCGTAGGACCACACATTGAGCTTTCATGGATTCTACATGCACATTCACCACTTGTTTGACACATCTTGATTTTCATAGTAGCACTGATAATAGTCCTTGATGGCTGTAGAGCCCATCTAGAAGGGGGCTAGTGCACTTGATTCAAGACATGGAGCACTACCGTGTCATCTACACATGGGGTCAGAGCATGCTGGCACACCTGTACTATGACGGGTCAGTTTACCTATGAAGAGGTGAACAACATGCCACACTACACAATATTACAAACCTGGATCCTAGAGCACATTACCTGCACCAGGCCGAGAGGATTCTCGATTGCCACAATAATGGGATACCCATAGGCCTTTAGTTATCCCCCAAGATAGGCATGGTAGCATGGTGATGTACCATTTTTCGAGGGTTAGATTTGACAAGTTGAGTGAGGAGGACATTGTATGGAGACCCTATTTGATGGAGCTATTTTGGCCGAACACTACAGGACAAATGACACAGATGTAGAGGGATATAGTTTTTTGGGGCAACACAATCATGTAGTGAGACCCTTCTACTATGATCACATCATGAGATAGTTCGGGAAGGTACAAAGATGACCCATACTGCGGTCTTCATATAGAGGGTTAGTACGGAGCACCCATAGACCTGGGGACCTTAAATGGCTGACAATAGATGATGTTATCTGGAGTGATGTAGAGGAGGAGGATAAAAATGTGTCCCTAGTATCTAATGCAGATTACATTAGCACGACATAGGAGTACGATGAGTGGTGGGAGGTGGTACGACCAGGAGGTATCTTTCCTATGGACTATCCTATGGGCTTTGTAGGACCTTTACTAGATCCGAGGGAGGAGGACAGAGAGTCAGGTAGGAGAGTATATCCAACAGATATATTTCCAGATGGGGATAAGGAGTTAGAGGAGGACATTGATTACGAGGGAGAGGAGGATGACGAGGAGATAAAGGGAAAAAAGGAGACAAAGGATGAGCAAAGGCAGCCTACGAGTGAGGACAGTGATAGAGGTGAGGCTAGTCCTCCTAGACCCGAGTGGAGATACATAGTTCCAACATGAGTTACAAGGTCACAATTTGCACATGTCTGTGTCTGAGAGAATAGAGAGAGCAATAGGGCATTCAAGATTCCTACGAATCATACTACAGACCCAGGTGATGATGTTATTATTATGATTTGTTTTTTTATGTATATCATGCTCATGTATATGTATACATTGTGATGATGTGTACTAATTATTCTTATGATTTCTATCTTGCAAGGCCAATGATAGATCCCAAGTGTTGAAGTGAGCAATGCAAGATCTTCAATCTGCAACACTAAATAACCTCCACAAGAGATAGAGAGAAGCAACAATGGAAGATGCTATGCCACCAAACAAGGATTATAATATGATACAATGATCAATATGCTATGCAATAGAAAACAATGCTATGTAAAATATGCTAGAGATGCCTTGCTTATAAAGGAAAGGATGAGAGATAGGGTTAGAAAAGATCATGACAAGTATCTTAATCCTATCACATGAGACAACTAACTCATAAATACCTAGGAAAGTGTAAAGTCTAGATAAGACAACTAAGACTTCTAGAAGGAATCTTTTATCCCAAGTAAACTTAACATGTGAACTAATACCCTTAAGTCCCTAGTAAAGGAATTAACTAGGTACAAGACTTATTCACACCAACACCCCCCATTAAGTGCAACTTAGGGAGGAACAAACCAATGCAAACATGAAAAAGATGGGTCCCAACAACAAGGCTTGATGAGGTACCCATGTACAAAACAAAAAAATCTCATAAATGGAGAAAAGGAGAAAAACCCTGTGGGAGAAAGCTCCTCTCCAGAAAGAGAGAAAAAGATGAAAATAAAATAGAAAAAACTAAAGAAGGAAGGAAGACTCCTCAAGACCCCCCAAGGACAACTTCCTTCACCCCAAGCATCGATTGTAACTGAAGATAACGAGGTGATACCAAATTTTTAGTGAAGATGTCTGCAACCTATTGATCTGTAGGGAAATACTCCAAGTCGAGAAAACTATCTTGGATGATCTACCTGATGAAATGCATGTGGATTTCAATATTCTTAGTACATTGATGCTCCACTGGGTTGTGAGAGATATGTATGGCACTTTTATTGTCACACCAAAGAGTAGTGGGCTAAGTGGAAGGAAATCTGAACTCAGTCATCAACTGATGATGCCACAAAAACTCTTGACTTGCCAAAACTACACCTCGATACTCAGCCTTTGTCGATGATAATGGAATAGCAGTCTGCTTCTTGCATGACCATGCAATCAGACCAGAACCAAGGAAAAATACAAAGCTAGAAGTAGACTTCTGATCATTGACATCACCAGTCCAATCTGAGTCAGTGAAGCCCACAATCTGAGATGCACCTGAAGTGTAATGAAAGCTGAAATGAGTAGTGTCCTAAATGTATCTCAAGATACTTTGGCATCCTTCCAATGACTCTCATGGGGCTCCTGTGAGAAGTGAGAGACAAGTCCAACCACAAAGGAAATATCAGGATAACTATGTGTCAAGTACAAAAGACTGCCAACCAACTGTCGATACAAGGTGGGATCAACTGTAGGAGTAGTGCAACTGGAAGACAATACAACACTTGATTGGAATGGAGTAGGGGAAGGCTTGCAATCAACCATGCCAAATATTTGAAGCAAATCAAGAGCATACTTCTACTGGAAAATGAATATCCCCTCAAAAGTCTAATGAACTTGAAGACCAAGGAAGTAATGAAAAAGACCAAGGTTGGTCATATCAAATCGCTCCATCAATGCCCACTATGTTCTATAAATCATGGAAGTAGAACTCCTTGTGAGAATCAAATCATCCATGCAGAGCACAAGTATGAGTAAATCATCTTCATGTCATTGAGTATAAACTGTGGGATCTGAATGGCAGCGAGTGTGGCCAGAATCAAGCAAGAAACTATCCATATTCTCATACAAAGCCTGAGGGGCCTCTTTGAGACCATACAATGAATGTCGAAGCCTACAAACAAGTGAAGAGTCCTACAAAAAACTTGGTGGCTGCTCCATATAGATCTCCTCATGAAGATCCCCATGCAAGAAAGTACTCTTCACATCTATTTGTTACACTGACCATCCCTGTGATGCAGATATAGCAAGGACAAGGTGAATAAAATACATCTTGGAAATAGGAGCAAAGGTCTTAGAATAGTCAATTCCTTCAACTTGAGAGAACCCCTTTGCAACAAGACGAGCCTTGTACTTGTCAATGGAACCATTTGTTGCATACTTGGTACGATACACCCACTTGCACCAAACCAAATTTATTCCCTTAGGAAGAGGCATAAGATCCCAAGTATGATTCTTCATCAAAGAAGAATACTCATCAGCCATAATACTATCCCACTCTGGAATACTAGAAGCATCGAAAAAATTCTGAGGATCATCTGAAACTACATGACTCAAAAGAATGATTCTTGAAGTCTGAGAATGAGTGCAACAAGTGTCTCTGGGATCACCAACAAGAGGACCAACCTCCTCAAGATTAACTTGAGCCCATCTTGGCCTAGTGGATGAATGAGGAGGAGGTGGATCAAGACCATCATCAAAATATTCCTCAAGTAGCAAAACATCATCAACTGAAGAATATAAAGTTGGTTGTGATGAAGAAGAAGTTGAAGGAGGATCTATCTGGGTGAAGGACTCAACAAACCGAACATCACATCAGAAATAAACCTCTTGTGTGTTAGGGTCAAACAATTTGTATGCCTTCACATCTTCACAATAGCCAACAAAGATGTACCGCTGACTCTTCTTCTCCATTGATTTACGTTGACCATCCAAAATGAATGCCCAAGCCTCACTACTAAATACTCTGAAGAAGGATACATTAGAATTGCGATGAGACCAAGCCTCCTCATGGATCATATTCCACACTGCCTTGTGGGGTATACGGTTCTGAATATAGTTGACACAATTGATAGCTTTGACCCAAAATGTTGGAGCCATGGACCTAGACTGAATCATACAATTAGCCATTTCCCTGAGAGTCATGTTCTTTCTCTCCACCACACCATTTTGCTGAGGGGTGTAAGGAACTATGTACTGATGAAGAATACCATGATCACTGCAAAAATCCTGAAATGCCTAATTGACATACTTCCTCCATTATCTGTGAGTATCTATTGAAGAGAAAAATTTGACTGCTTCTCCACAAATATTTTGAAGGTCTTGAAGTTGGTGAGAACTTCACTCTTGAGATTCAAAAATAGACCCATGTCCATCGGGAAAAATCATCAATGAATGTGAGCACATACTTAGCCCCTGAAAAAGGAGTTGGGAATGCCATGAGATCACTATGGACCAACTCAAGAGGTGTGGTTGCACGTGTAGCTTGACCCTTAGGAAAAAGGATGTTGATGTTGCTTGCCAAGAACACAACCTTGAAAAACACTATCCATGCAAGAGATATTTGGAAGACCAACCACTAAGTTATGTGCTTGCTGAAGATATCTATAGTTCAAGTGCCCAAATCTTTCATGCCAAAGTTTTCTCATTGAATTAGCATGAGAAAAAAAACATGAACTCGATGAAGACTCAAAGCCATCAAATTGATACAAATGGTTCTCATGATCAACTATCCCTGTAGCAACAACCTTCTCAAGATCTTGCAACTATCTAATAGTCACATTCTGTGGAGTAAACTCAACTGACCTCCCATCTCTAGAATGAAAAATCTGATATATGGAAAGTAGATTCACCAAAATATCAAGAACAAGAAGAACATCATCAATGCACCCATCTAGCATTTGAACGGAGCCTATCCCCAAAACTAGAATATGTGAAGAGTTCCCAACTACAATCTGAGAAGTGGAACTATGAACAATGGAATCAAGAAGATTACATGAATTGGTCATGTGGTGTGATGCACCTGAATCAAGAATCCAATTATCTAAAGATGAATGAATAGATCATGCTGAAAGAGCTTGCCCTTTTCCCATGGAAGAAGGCTTGGCCATTGAAATGTTGTGCTTCTTCATAGCTTCCTCCAAGGCTTCTAGTCTCTTAAAAAAAGACCCACATCATGCCCAATTTTTCCACAAAATGAACAAGGATCTCCTTTATGTTTCTTGGACTTGGAAGAAGAATCTCCAAAGGTATAAGAAGAAGGAGATGGAGTGGCCTTCTGATTATTCTTCGGCTTCAATTTGGAGGGAGTATCACTAGCTAAAGATGATTCTATCTTGGGATTCTTCTTATTCTTTCCTTTACCCTTGGATGATTGAGCCATTATAGCATGATTCTTAGAACTAGGTAGGGCATCCAAATGAATCAACTTGGACTCTTCCCTAGTAAGACACTCACAAAACAACTCAAATGTAGACCTTTTGTAATCTTTCCCCATGGCATCCATAATTGAATAGAAATTAGAAGAATTTTTTTGATAAGGGAATCTCAACTTAGACAAAATCAAGAAGATACATTCATCACTAGATATATCATGTCTATAACCTTTTTGTTGGTCATTTTTTCCAGCTAAGCATTAAAACTCTCTAAGAGACAACCAATATCTATATTCAAGAATCACAAAGTTAGTGGCCAACTGACAAGAAATGGAATTGACACACATTTCCCCTACACTTCAGGCTTTGTAAGACCTAGGGGGGTAACCCTTTACCAACATCTAAAAATATAAGCACATAATTACCAGGATATTGCTTAACAGATAATGTTCTCACAAAATTATGCTAGGAAACATAAAATACCATTTAACATTGGCTAAGACATTGAATGAATTTCATTAATCAACATGGAGAACATGTCAAACACATAACTCAGAATACAAAATTGAAATAGTTTTTAATTTTAAGAATTTGTGACCAAACTGAAAACAACAGATGCATGAAAACTTGACCAGTGCCAATAAGAGGGCTATGGAGTCACATAACCAACATCTCATCCTAAAATGTTGAACATGTTCTGAAGATCTTTTGCAATTGTTATCAAATTATGACAACAAGACCACTGAAGCTTTATCTGGTAATCATTCTTTATAAATCCACCTGAAACACAACACTCCTATCACATTTGTTGAAGCAATTACACTATCCCTTGAATAATAAGCAATAATAAGTTTAGCTGGAACTTATTAAAGCAATTACATTATTCAATGAATAGAAGGCAACAACAGATGTAACTCAAATGCAAAAAATGTGCATAAAAGCACCCATGTAATATTTTATTATTGAATTCAAAAGAGTTTTACATCTCAACAATGGCGACAATTATCAAATAAAATATAAACATGAAAGCATAATTCAGAACACACACTTCAGATTTAATGACTCAATTACAATTCTTCCTAGCTTTAGAGTTCTACCCAGAGCTTCTACCTGACTTGCAGAGCTTTCATAAATTTGGAACCCTTTACAAAAAGAAAAGAATGAGAATATAAAGAAGAAAAAAGAAAGCTCCAGAAGTCTCTTTCTCGTTGATCAACAAATTTGTAAAGCCTCTCTCATCTCTCCTCAAAATTTGCCTCCAAATTTGCCTTTGCTTCAAGTTTTTTAGTAACAAAAATTTTCCCCATGTGGAGAATTTTCACTCCATTTAACCAGTTGCTAAAAAATGCCTTTGCCCATGAAAGTTTCATATTTCTGCTCTTTGTTGTGGCTGCACTTTATTTTCACCTCCAGATATTAAATTTTTCTAACTTTAATGTTGGGGCTTTGATTTTATTCTCACCAGGCTATAAAATCTCACTTGTGCTATTTCACATGCTATTTTTCTTTGTAGTTACATTTAAAATTAATGAAAAGATTGATTTATCTACCTGGTGAAAATCCTTTACCCATGAAATGGTGTTTTTTCCAGCAAATAAAAACTTAAGTGAATATTTTATTCACTTTCTCAAATTATCCCTTGTGCCATTTTATTTTGCAACTCACTTTTAAAATCAGCTCATGAAGAATGGAGGGCCCCACAACCTTTTCAACATCAACATTTTAATATTCAACATTTAAAAGGCTTTGCCTAGAATGAAGGCCAAGAAATGATACTATAGGGCTCCATTAAAATTTTTGTCTGTGCCCTTTATCTATTTACCCCGTAACCTTCAAAATATTTTACCTCTTACTTCATATTTAATTTTTTTCTTTAAATGGTAGGGACTTTAGAATGCTTTACTTGAGACATGTAAAACATTTTACTTGTGCTTTTACTTTACATTCTCACCACAAAGCAATTTCCAACCTTTACCTTACCCGGGCACACCACGTAACTTTCATCTTTGCAATTAAAATAATTTCCATGGAGTGAAAAACTCTTTAAAACCATTTCGGGCCAACAAAATCTAAATGTGGATGCCTTTGATTTTATAATCGGGCTATTTAAAATACCTACCAACACCCCAGTTTGCATTATATATTATAATGCTTTTTGCTTTTAAAAATGGAGGCTTTAAAGTATTACACCATCTGACAAATATTTGGATTGCTTTTAAAAACAAATGAGCCTCTTTAAATATTTCCATCATGCTTCCTTTTAAAATCTTTACCCATGCATTTAATTCCTCTTAGGACCCACCACTTGGCTTCTTCTCGCCCATCTCGCGGGAGTTAAAGGAATTTCATTTTAAACCTACAAGACAACAGGGAAGGCTGAAAATTCTTTTAATATTTCCCTCATGCCTTTCAATTTTATGGAGCCCACCACTTTTACGAGGCATTTTACATTTAAATATTTAAGAAATCTCATTTCTTGAAATATTTAAATTCAGACTTTATCGGGCATGTTTTATCCTTTTAAATGCTTTGATTTTGAAAAAAGAAAATGAAACACTAAAAGAATTGTCATTGGGCCCCATTTCAAATTTGAAAACATTATAAACCTCATCCTGTGCTTGCACACCTCGAAGCCGTTGTGATGACATCACCTTCATTTGTGCAAGGTTTGCGATCAGCAGTGGGGATTTTACTGACTCCCTCATACAATGTAGGCCTTGTGATTTTGAAGTTTTCCCTAACTCCATTTACCTTGCTCAGCTTCTGCAAATTCCCCATGAACATGGTGGTAGCTTCTTTGCATTGGACGCCTCCAATCTTGGCACCATACTTGAAAATTTCTGAAGACCATTTATCAAAAACCATTATGTTCATATGCTGCAATCAAAAAACTACATTCATTTGGGATTTTTAACAAACTCACATGCTCTTGAAGGAATTTTCTATGCATGAATGTCGTGAGTGTCGTCTCGAAACCAATCAAAAGCAAGAATTAAACTTTCTTTAATTAAAAACATTTGAAAGTGCACTTTATGTTTTCCCTAAATGCCTCATTTACAAATACACAATATTTAAAATATTCACAATATTTTAAATATTGACATTTGAGAACATTAGAAAATAGACAAATTTTTATTACGCCTACGGGTCATTTGAAGAAATTGATTGCAGGAAAATTGGGACACATGGAGCCATGAAAATTTGCGTAGGATCATAATCAATTATGTAGAGAAAACCCATTTCCTTAGATTTTTCCCATCCCTTAAAATTCAGGTACCTCCTTTGTAAACTAGCCCCTAAGACGCATTTGCGGCAACAAAAGTATATTAAAATAATGTACCAAATGACCTTCATTTTTGATAAAAATGGAGTTGTAGAGGTTTTAGACCAAAAAAAGAAATGGGATTTCATTAGATTTGCAAGATTTGACACTTTTAGGAACACCATTTTTGGCCTTGTCGTGATCAGAAAATGATTAAATAACCCATCATAACTTATTCTAAGACCCTGAAACTAAGCAGGCCTACACGCATTTGATCCAAAAATGGAATGCAAAATACTATTCAGAAAAAGAGATCCTGAGGTGCAAGATGTTAATTAACAAAGTTGCCTACTCAGACTTTTCTGCAATTGCACCTGTTCAAAACCAATCAAGGCTCCTGAAGTCACCACTTTGAAAATATACCAAATCAACTTTTGGGAGGTTGCCACTGGAAAATTGAGCTCATTTAGATCCAATGAGTATGTGTGAAAGAGGGATTTTCTTGAATCATTATTCTTCACGAGATATTAGGGGTCAAATTTGACCACCTTGAAACACTGTCAGAAATGCAGGTGTAAAACTAAACAAACTGCATTTTCTTTTGATCTCAAAAAAATAGAAAATCAGATCATGAAGCTCTAAAATCAGACCAAGAAGCACATGAATGTGGGGAGAATGGAGAGAAACAATCCTTTCGTCATGACCATCATCCATTTGTGAAATATTAACTTGAACAGGAGGCCACTTTGTAGAACTGAAAGTTCTCAAATAGCAAAATAATTTCTTTTCAAAACATTGTCAAAACTCACCATGGGAAGCTAAAAATTGACATGCCTGCTCACATAGGACACATGAGTGAGCCTGCAAACGGGTTTTGCACAAAAATCAATAGTCTCCAAAATATGACCCTCCAAAGTAGGTCACTTAGGAAAATTTGTCAGGGGTACCTCTGAAAGTGCAGAGGCAAATTTTTTGAAATGGGCACCTCAAATTTTACAAAAATTGAGAGTGCCACCACTTTCAATTGTGACAAAATCAACTTGAATTGTGCAAGGAAATCCTAAATTGAAGGAAATGCATATTGAGAGAGTGATTGTAGGTCCGCTTGAAGTTGCAAGACTCTGAACTGATTTGTTTTACCGTACAGTTCTTCAAGTTTATCCCAAAAATTCTTAGGTGTTTTACACTTTGAAATATGAAACAACAAGTTATCAAATACATGTAAGCCAATGAGCCCTTTTGCTTCAACCATTTTACATCTATTGACAAAATTTTCATAATCCCTTGTGAAATCAGGTTGTTTTGCATCTAACATTGGTCATAGACCCTTAGATTGTAACAATTGAGTCATTTTTAACTTTCATGTATGATAATTGTGTGGAGTGAGAGGTTCAATTTGCCTTATATCCACCATGAACACCAAAAGAAAGAAGACAATGTGACACTTAAATTGTGCCTTTCACCCCCGAGAATGTTTTAAAACTCAATTTGTAACCCCCCCAACAAATTATAATGAAGAAATTTTGCAATTTTATAACACATGGTGATTTTTTACAAATTTTAGAAAAAAGATCTTGCCAAAACTGATAAATAAGGTTACAAATAGATTCCTTGTGATTTTCTAGGCAATTTCAAAAAAACGTTTGCCAAATTTTGACTTCGTATGCAAAAGTTATGCTAATTACAAGCAATAAATGCACATGTACCTTCAGGTTGAAAAAACTAGGAAAAAAATGTCAAAATCTAGAAAAAAACACTTGCACCACTGCAAATTTTGTTGAACCAGCTGTCCGACAATATCTTGTTTTTGAAAATCCGACATTGTGGCAAAAAGTTATGCAAAATTGAAAAAAAGGCCTGAGAAAGGAACTTTGAAGGCTAACTGGGAGCAAAAGTTTAGCACCTTCGGCTTTAGAACTTGGTCGCTCATGTGACCCTGCGCTTGGATAAGGCAAAAAATCAATAGTTTGTGAAACCGCTAGCGGTCTGCAAAAGAGTGGTCACATGTTGCGGCTTGCCCTCTTGGCAGTTGCCAATATTTTGGCGATCTGATGGATGCTGGCTGTCTTCGACAGTTTAGCTGTTACCGCCCATTGGCGGTTATGTCACCGGACCACCTGCTTGGCGGTTCCCTTGTCCGTGGGCTAGTAAGAATGTTATCCGGTGGTCTGGTGAAGCCACCGACCAAGAAACACTGACTGAAGGTGGTGAATGTGGGTCGGGGCTAGTGGAAGGTCGACAAGTGGGCCGACAACTCTATAGTACGACCCTGCAATATTAAAGCCGTCCAAAACAAAAAAAACTTTGTAGATTTTTTAAATAAAGCCCAATCAATATTTATGCCGTCCAAGTAAAAATAATATGCCCGATAATATATTAATGCCCCTAAATTTTTTTATAAAGCCAGATATAAAACGTAGAATATTGAAAAATTATTATTTTTAAATTTTGCAAAATCGTACCATCGACCTTGGGGCTGTACGGCCTCTGGGTAATTTTTTTTTGCCCCAAAATCATTTTTTTCCAAATATAGGCAAATTATATATCAAAATTCTCGCAAATGGCCACCCCGATACAATGGCAGGCCTTTTTTTTTTTTGCCAAAAATGCTCCTATAAAAAGTTCACTTGATTTGAGCTCCAAACCTTTGTTTGCCAAAGTTGCAAAAGGTGACTAGATTGAGTGAAACAAATGCCAAATCTAACTTTCTTGAGCCTCCTGGATGCAATGGGACATCCCAAAATATTGCCACTATAGCCAAAATTTTTGCAATCACCAGATTTCACCAAAATGCATACATGCAATATAGGATTAAAAAAATATTTGCAAACCCTTTTTGATTTGCAAGATCATACAAGAAACTCAAATCACAATAGAAAACTTGATGGAAACTCTCTAATAAAAAAATAGAAGGGGCTTGTAAGATTCAAAGCTCTGATACCATGTTGAAGTAAGAAACCCAAGATCTTCAATCTGTAACACCAAATAACCTCCACAAGAGATAGAGAGAAGCAACAATAGAAGATGCTATTCCAACAAACAAGGATTGCAATATGCTGCAATGATCAATATGCTATGCAATAGAATACAATGCTATGTAAAATATGCTAGAGATTCCTTGCTTATAAAGGAAAGGATGAGAGATAGGATTAGACAAGATCATGACAAGTGTTTTAATCCTATCACATGAGACAACTAACTCATAACTACCTAGGAAAGTGTAAAGTCTAGATAAGACAACTAAGACTTATAGAAGGAATCTTTTATCCTAAGTAAACTTAACATGTGAACTAAGTCCCTTAAGTCCCTAGTAAAGGAATTAAATAGGTACAAGACTTATTCACACCAACATTGAGGAACTCTTCCACTGTGCGGTTGTAGACATAGTGCCACCCTTTCCCGTAGATGAGGCTATTGCCACAGAGCTCATACCCCCACTGTTCGTGGCATAGCACATGGACCTATTTGAGCCTTATGTGAGACTCAAAGGAGCATATGACAATGAATATAGGTTTGTTGATCATGTTGCGGGTTGAGTATCAACACTGGAGGTAGAGTTAGAGGAGGCTCAAGCAGCTCAGAGATCTGAGCGAGAGGCTATCTTATAGTCAGAGGTCAAGCAGCTGCAGAGAGAGAATGTCAGAATTTGGGCTGATAGAGACCACACAGAGTGAGAGAATGTGGATGCAATGATACACGAGGGTGAGTTATGTGGGGCACTATGGACTATCCAGGAGATGTATACCATGAGTAGATCCTGGTCACACACCTTCGTCTCTCGACGGGCATGAACACCACATCCCGAGGGATCCAGTAGTCATAGGCCATAGCGACATTGTACTATTTGATGAGATGTATTAAAACTTTTGATATATATATGAGCATGCTTGGATTTATTTTTATGTGTTAGATGGCAATGTGATTTATTAAATAATCTTGGTTAGACTATTCAATAAATATCTCCATGATCTAACATGTCTCTTCAAGCTTTCTTAAATTTATGAGGTAGTATGTTATGCCAAATTAAATGCACTTATGATTTAATTGTAGAATATTAACTGGAAATAAGGATTTAACCTAACATAACATACATCATAAGGTTTGAATAGTATGATACCTAAAGTAAGAATCCAAAATAACCTTGGACCCACTACTCCACAATTCAAGACACAACAAACTAGGTGTCAGGAATGAAGCAAGCATGAGAGACAATGGCATACTATCCATTTTCTCTAACAATGCTTCTTTAAGAACTCACACTATTCAGAAAGGCTAGGCATAGTTCTGATGCAAATGCGTGACATTAATATGTTCCCGAAGAGGTGTACCATCCATTTCAGATATCAAGTATGCTCCAGACCCATAAATTTATTGAATTACATAAGGTCCTAGCCAATTAGGGCTAAACTTTCCTTTCTCTATCAGGTTACCATTGACATTTCGCTGATTCTCATATAGCACCAAATCGCCCTTGTTAAATAAGCGAGGGATGACATGGTCATTATAATTTCATTGCATTTTCTTATGGTAAGCTTGAAGATGTTCAAGGGTGTTGATGTGCCTTTCATCGATCATTTCAAGTTGGTGTAGTCATTGTTCCCTATAAGTATTGTCATCAATTAGCCCTTGAAGAGAAATTATTAAGGAGAGAATCTCTAACTCTAGGGGCATAATTGCCTTAGCACCATAAACAAGGTTGTAAGGTGTGTTTCCTGTTGAAGTTTTGATACTAGTACGATAAGCCCATAATGCGTATGTTAATTGCGTATGCTAGTCTTTATTATTTTTGTTCACTATTTTTCTTAGGATTTGTTCAAGAGTCTTGTTAGTTGATTCGGCTTGTCCATTAGATTGTGAGTAGTAAGGTGTTGAGAATCGATGTTGTATATTAAATGTTTCCAAGAACTTATTCACATCATTGTTCTTAAATGGTGTCCCATTGTCTGAAACTAACACGAAAGGAAGTCCAAAGTGAGAAATAATGTGTTCCAATACGAAATGACATATTACATCGGCAGTTGTTGAATGTAAAGGAATAACTTCTACCCATTTTGTGAAATAATCTGTTGGCGTGATTATAAATGTATGACTTGCAGATGAAGGTGGAGATATTTTTCCAATAATATCCAAACCCCATACTGAGAATGGCCAAATAGGAACTTGCGCATGAAGCTTAGAGGCAAGAGCATGAATTAAGTTTTGATGCTCTTGAAACTTATGAAATTTCTTAACATATTTGAAGGAATCTCGTTCCATATTTTTCCAATAGTATCCCATGCGGATTAGCTTTTGAACTAATGATCTTCCTCCAAAATTCCCTTCACAAGCACCTGCATGGGCTTGTTCAAGTGCTATAGGGATTTCGGATTGTTTAAGACACCTAAGTAAAAGGCCATCAAAGGCCTCTTATACAAGATGTCTTCCAACATGATGTATCTCGACGCAAATTTTCAAAGACGAGAGTGAGTGTTTTTATTTGTTGGCTTAGGAAAGGTACCGTCTTTCAAATAATTGAATATCGTATCATACCATTTGCTTGAGTTTTCAATTTCTGTTGCTAAAACTTCATTTTATTTATCGTTGATTGATGGTTTTATAATTGTATGCACAATGAAGGTGAAGTCTTTTGAAGGATCTTGAAGGGATATAAGAGAAGTTGCACTTGCCATTGCATCTACATGACGATTATCTTTTCGAGGGATGTTATCAATAGTGAATGATTCAAACTTCTCTAACAATTTCATTGTGAGATCCTTGTATTTTGATAAATTTTCATGCTTTAGTTGATATGTTCCGTTTATTTGTTTGATGACTAATTGTGAATCACCAAATATCTTAATGTCTCTAGCACCCATAACTAGAGCGACATGCAATCCAATGAGTAATGCTTCATACTCAACAATGTTGTTTGTACATAGGAAATTTAAGCGATATGATAAGGGGATAGGCTCTTTTGAGGGTGGTTTTATTATAACCCCTGTGCTAGAGCCAGCCCTGCACTTGGATCCATCAAAATATAATTCCCATGTATCTTCTTCGATTTTCAACATGTTGTCATTGGGGAAAGAATCATTCCAATCTAATGCTAAAGAAAAAGGAGCATCAACCAACTAGTTGGTCAAGGCTTGACCCTTAATTTCTTTTTGTGAAAAAAATTTAATGTCAAACTCGGTCAACAATATTACCCACTTAGCTAAGCATCCAAATAAGTTTGTTTTAGTGAAAAGGTGTTTTAAAGGGCCAAAATTTATCATCACTTGTATTTCAAAATTCAATAAGTAATGTCACAACTTACTAGTATCAAATACAAGAGCCAATAATTTGTTTTTCTATTGTTGTGTATCGCCTCTCATAGTCAATCAATGTTCGACTAATGTAATAAACAAGATTCTCTTTACCATTTTCATCTTGTTGAGCCAACAATGTTGCAAGAGAATGGGCTAATGTTGATGTATAAAGGATGAATGGTTTTTTTGCATGGCAGGTTGTAAAATAGGTGGAGTGACAAGATAATCTTTCAAACTCTCAAAAGCCTATTTTTTTTTATGAATAGGCAGATATCTATATTAATATAAATATATAATTACAAATTCACAAAAAAAGGGGCGGGTGGTGAAAAGGCACACCCTGAATGTCACATGGGCAGAGCCCAGAAAAGCGAAAATATCACATGGGCCTAGCCCAAAAGTCTAATAACAAAAAGAAAAATTAAGCGGCTAAGGCAGTGCCAGTAGATCTTGGGGGATCCCTGTCATCCAAATTTTTCCCCCATACATCAGTGGGGTTTGGAGTGACGTCAGGAGGAGCACCCCAACCATCATCAAATTTATCTTCATCTTTTTCTTTTTATTTTTCCTCGCATCGAGGCGAGATTGCAAGAGCCAGCCGCGGAAAATTTTTGCCACTGGAAGGCCAACTAGAGCCAAAAGCAGGTGAAGTATCAGAGGGCCACCCAGAACCACCACCACCACTCCCTGGAGCACCACTAGAGTGCCAGCCCTGACCAGGATGCAGCGGAGGAGAACGAGCCCACCTAGGAGGCTGAGAATCTCATCGAGCAGGAGGCTAGGAGCAGGATCGCATGGAGTCACTCCGCTTCCAGCCCCAAGAAGGCAACTAGCCATGGGAGGAGGAGGGAAAATTAGGGATCCGAGCCACAGTGCAAGGGGCATTGCCCCAGTGGTCCAGGAGAACCTACAGGTGAGCCAATTCCAGTGCAACCTTGTTGGCTTGCACTTGAATATGTAAGAGAACATTAGAACATATAACTGCTTTAGCATAAAGAGACACATTAACATCTAAATGAGAATGAGCAAATATATAAGCATTTCTATCTTTCCATATATTGAAGAGGATTTCCACCCTGAAAGTGTGCCAAAGCTGGGTGAACTTAATTGAGGTTCCAGGCGGGTCCCCCAGTAGAACCATATGCCAAGAAAAGGGTTCTGGCCGAAAAGGCAGAAAGAAATCATGAATCCAAGTCTAAAGCTGCCGAGCTCTGGGAAAAAACCAAAAAAGGTGCTTAAAGCTTTCAGACTTCCCACAAAAAGGGCAGCGAGGGTCAGGAACCCCCAAATGAACAAGCCGAGAACCCACAGGCAAGCCTTGGAAAAGAATACATCAAGAAAAGTGGGCCAGCTTCGGATTAACAATTACAGACCAAGTGGCATCAAACCTCTTACGCCAAGTATGGGCAGAGGAATTAAGAAGCCACCTCTAGTTCAAGGAACTAATAATAGGAAAATGGGGTGAAAGCCACCTGTAACCAAGCCATGACTTGTAGCTCCTAAGAAGAGTGTCTGGAAACCATTTCTAGTCTTTCCACCAAGGTTTGTGCCCACGAATGCCAACTTTGTGAAGCATTTCTACCAGAATGGCACTCACCAGCCCATGAAAAGTAAGACGGTCCTGGTTTTGAAGACTGTACTGGGCTTTAAAAGCATCCCATTGTAAGAGACGCATGGTAGGATGGTGAAAGCGCTGATGTAGTGTTTGAATGCCCTTCTTATGAAATCTAAGGGCCTTGAGCCAAGGCGACTTGGCCAGGGGTTGACCATTCTGAGCCAGAAGGGGAGACGACCATAGGTTATGCTGGTTGTTGGAAAGCCCATCATGAAATCTAGCCCCGGCCCAACGGAACCAAGCCTTAATAGTTTCCCAAGAGCGCCAGATGCTCTTGGCCACAAAGGAGCCAACAATTTGAACTGACTCCCTCATAACCAAGAGGGTTTGGAGACCGATTCCTTTCCAGGTGGGCCTGTGAATAGGAAAACCATACTGAATACAATGCCTGAGGAGAATCTTTCAGGCTTCATCCCCGGTGAGAGCTCAGATAATCCATTTGACATAGAGATCAATCCCTTCTCATTGAGTGGAGAGCAATCCAAGCCCTCCAGAGTCCTTGGGGAGACAACAAAATTCCCAAGCGACCCGATGAAAACCCTTGTGGGTTTCAGAAGAGGCCCATAAAAAATTACGAAGCAACTTTTCAAGCCTACTATAGGCAGCTTTAGAAGGAGCCCAACAAGAAGAATAGTAGACGTGAGTGGCAGCCAAAATTTTAGAGCACCCATGGAATTTTCCAGCTAGCAAAAGAGGCTAAGTAATCCAATAGGCCAACTTCTGCTCAACCTTGGAGAGCACGGCTTGCCAAAGCTCCCGAGGGGAAGCCTGCAAGGTGAAGGGGATGCTCAGAAACTGAAAGATTTCTCCCTGCCCAATCCACTTGCAATTATAAGTTTGGAGCCATGCAGGAGTGGGGAGCACTGATTTTCTGTAGCACAAGGTCTTGTGCCATTGAATTATAGAGCCAGAGGCAAGACAAAAGGTATTGAGGCATTCAAGGGCAACAATGATAGAACCTTCATCCTCTAAGAGAGTGAGAAAGGAATCATTCGAGAAGTGGCCATTAACAAGCTATTCCTGAGAGTCCGGGAGAGAGATCCCTTTAACACGTTGCTGGGAGACAACATTGTCCAGGAGATATCCAAAGCCCTCAACAGCCATAACATACAAAGTAGGGGCAAGAGGGCAACCCTGGTGAATGAAATGAAAAAGACCAAAAGCAGAAGACTGGCGGCCATTAATGGAAATGCAATCCGAGGCATCAGAAAAAAACATACGAATAGACTATATAAAGTTGGGCCCAAAGCCCAAGGCTTGCAACATTGCAAGAATGAAAGGCCATTCAATGCGGTCATAAGCTTTGGCAAAATCAATTTTAATGAACACCGCTTTTTGGTTCGACCGCCGGGTCCACTCCATGCCTTCCCAAACTACAATAATGTTATCAAGAATAAACCTGAATTTAATGAAACCAGTCTGCTCAGGATGCACACCTTGAGGCAAGAGGTGACAAATTTTTAGAGCCAGGGCTTTGGCAATGATTTTGTAAGAAACATTGAGAAGCGTGACAGACCGCCAATTGCAAATATCTTCTGGATCCCCAAGCTTAGGTATGAATTTAATATTGCCTTTATTTATTAAATTTCCTAGAGAATTGGTTTGAAAGGCCTCAAGATAAACATGATGCAAGTCGCTCCCAACACAATCCCAAAGAGCTTTGTAAAATTCACAAGGAAAGCCATCAATCCTAGGAGCCTTATCATCGGCCATGGAGGAAACGACTTCGTTGAGATCATCAATTGTTAACAATTGATCACAAAAATTAATTTGGGTTGAAGAAAGCCTATGTGGCACAATAGTAAGGCAGTCCTAAAGGGCTTGCTGGCGTGGGGTCCTAAGCAGTGAAAACCTGTTCATAGTGACACACAAAAGTTTAGAGAATGTCAGGTAGCTCAAAGAGCACTTGGTTACCATCTATGATTGCTTTAATGCCTGGGGAAGAGTGCCTAGCACGAAGAGCCAAAAAAACTTTTTGGAGGCACAATCACCAATTTTGAGCTAGTGAAGCCGAGCCTTGATTTGAGCGCCTCTGGCAGAATAATTATCTACCACTTGCTTTTGATGTCTTAAATCCGCCACCTTGACTTGATGTGACGGGGAGAAAGGACTGGCCGCTAAAGCCTCCATAGCCGTACGCAAGTCAGTAGTGGTGGCCTCGTAAGAACACTGACGAAAGATAACAAGCTAGCGCCCATAAATGCACAAGAAATGCACAATACAAATGATGGCATCATTCCACCAAGCAATCCAGCCCGTACGACCAGGTGGCTTGCACTCTAAATTTCACACCCGATGAATGTGGGCCAGGGTGGGCTTGTGACAGAGCAAAGACGTGTTCAAGAAGAATTGAGTCTTACACATGCGAGGTTGACAAGATGCCCATTCAATGCTAAAATGAATTGGGAAGTGATTAGAAAGAGTCACATCCACTAATGGCTCAACAGGCAAGGAAAAACTATTAAAGAAAAAAAAAAATTGAGCCAAGATCATAGCACGATCAAGGCGTTTAAAGACTCTGTCAGAATCAACCTTGCAATTTCTCCAAGTGTGCCAGAGAGAATGAGAATGGCGGCAACCCATATTGGGATCAAAAAGCCCCAATTTATTGCGCATGTAAAACCACGCCTCCCTTTCACCCGCTGTCCAATGAAAAGGAAAAGTGCCATTCTTGTCGTACGCCATCTCTACGATGTTGAAATCCCCACAGAACAACCAGGTGACAATTGGCAAAGAATCAGCAATCCAACGCCAAAGCAAACAACACTCCACGACATCATTAGAGGCATAAACATTAATAATCCCGAAGGAATGATTCTCAGTATTGAGAAGAACCCAAACAACCCGCTGGGAGGGGTCAACCCCATGGTCCACCACACAAGAATGCAGTCGTGCGGCCAAAAGAGTAGCAGCTCCACCACGACCAGCCTCATGCAGAGTGCAAAACATAGTACTGGCTGGCCAAATAGAGCGACAAGTCAAAGCAAGCAAGAAACCTAAAATTTTAACTTCCTGGAGAAAAAGCACTTCAATCCCTGGGTAATTCTTCAAAGTATTCCTAATAGAATACTTCCTGGAGAGGTCAGTTAGACCTCGAACATTCCATGAGATAAAATTCATGGAAAATCTTCCATACTTGCAGAATCCCGGTCCTCTTCACCTAGGGAAGAGAAGTTATTCTTCAAAAACTCTTGCGAAATAGAACCAATCTAAATAGGAGAGAATCTCCGTTTTTCAGGCACATATTCACCTTCTTTTGGTGGAGGAGACGGGTTGTGAGATCGCCGCTAAGCCCCCGCTACGGAGGACGAAGCCGGTTGAGCACACAAAATAGCCGTAGGTTGAGGCATGGCCTTTGACCTGGGTTGTAAAACAACAAAAGTAACTCCTGAGGGAGTAGCTATCCCCTTCTCTAAAGGGTTTGAAACCAGTTTGGACGGTTCAGGGGCCTTGGGAGCCGACCTAGAACCAGAAGACTTATTTTTCTGATTTGAAACCATAGTCCACTTTGTTTTAGCCTTAGCAGAAGGCTCTATCGGATGAGGATTTTCAATATCCCGTGGTTGAGAGGATGTACGAGGAACTGTCAAAGGGCAATCCTTGATCTTGTGGTCAGCTGACTGGCATCGATAATAGGTGTTGGGTAGATTGAAATATGTGACTTTCTGGGTGTGTCGAATATCACCAATTTGAATGTCTATAGACTCTTTCAAATCCTTGGATAAATCAACTTTAACACAAACCTTCTTTTGAGGATGGGCTTGAAAAAACCTATCATGTTCGATACAAACGACCCTCCCCAAAGAGGAAGCAATATGGTTCAAGAAGGGCACGAAAGGCAAAGGTAACCTGAGAAACTCAATCCAGACTGGGACACGCATTTTGGAGTCTTCTAAGATAGCAAAATCCCAGGTCCATGCCTGGAAAACCAACAAGGAAGATCCAACATACTAGGGCCCATGACCCAAAATAGCTTGGACATGACTAACTTCCGCAAAGCGAAACAAAAAAAAAACCTTTGGTAAGATTTTGGACCATATCAAGGTGGACCCCATGAGGGACCCACGCCTTGCTGACCTAGTCTTTCAACACACTTTCAGGGGGAGTCCTCCCAAAAAAATAACCCACAAGGGTGTGTTGTTCGAGCTATTGGCATGAAGAATCAAAATCAGGTAAAGGTAAAACTACAACAGGGGCGTAAGAATGCTTACCTCGTGAAATAATTTCAAAACAAATTTCTGAGGGTGTTTGTTTGGTGGGGGAGCCATTAAACTGCACCGACGAACCACTAACACCAACAAAAATTGTTGGGTTAGAACCGGTTGAAGGCATAATAAACCCCTAAAACCGTAGTAAATGCGGTCGTACTCAATGAAGGAAACAATTTCCTACACAGGAAGTGCAGTATGATGCAGGAGGGGCCATGAATGACCTCAAAAAGCACAAACCCCTAGTAGAGCTCATACACCACTATCCTTGAAAATCGCCCCAACTTGAATTATTTGATATGCATTCCAATAAAAATGTATTCCTTTCTTGAGGAGATGTGTAAATGGTAACGTTCAATTTGCCAAGGATGCTACAAAACGTCATATGGCTTGAATTCTTCCTTGTAAGGTATGCAATTGAGAGATATTTCTAGGAGGTGGCATGTTGACTATAGTATCAATCTTTTTTATGTCCACCTTGATGTCTCTGTGAGATATGATAAAACCTAAATTTTTTTCACTATCTACACCAAAGACACACTTTTTTGGATTCAATCTCATGTTGTAGTTTTGAATTCGTTCAAAGATCTTTCAAAGAACTCTCACATTGTCTTGTCTTGTTAAATATTTGGCTAGAATATCATCAACATAGTCTTCCAAAATTTTATGTATGTAATCATGAAATATCAATGTCATAGCTTGTTGATATGTTTCACTTGCGTTCTTCAATCCAAAAGGCATCATAACCCAACAAAATGCTCCCCAAATAGTTGTGAATGTTGTTTTGTACTGATCTTGAGGGTTGATGAAAATTTGATTGTATCCATAAAATCCATCTATGAATGACAACAAAGCATGTCCCACTATCGAGTCTACGATCATGTCAATATTAGGAAGGGGAATGCCATCTTTTAAAGATGCTTTATTCAAATCACAAAATTCCGTACACATGTCCTAATACAATTATCAGGTTTTGAAACTACGACAATGTTTGAGATCTAAGGAGAATAATCTATAGGTCTTATGAAACTAGCCTCAAGGAGTTTTTCAATTTCTTCCTTAACTAGCAAGGCTCTTTTAGGGTTCATTTTTTGGATCTTCTATCTAAGGGGCTTAGCATTTTCAGCAAGGACTATATTGTGTGTTACAATCTTAGGATCAATTCCCGGCATAACTGAATAAGTCCAAGAAAAAAGTTTAGGAAAGTCATAAAGGAGAGTTGCAGTATCCTCTTGTTCTCCATCATTGAGGCATTTCCCAATCTTAATCCTTTTCTCTTTATCATTGATGTCCATTGCTATATCCATGATATCACCTAAAGGGAGAGCATTTGATCTTGGAAATTCAAGGTTGTATTCTACATTATTCATGTCAATCTCACTGTTCACCTTTTCTCCATCTTTTTGTTTGGTGCTAATCATAGCACATGTAACATTTTTCTTTTGAGAAGGAGTAGATGATTTATCATAAACTCCTAGAATTTGTTTCAAGGCTTCATCATTTTCAAAGTATTCCCATGATGGTTCAGAATCCATATCAAGCAATTCTAGATGATTCAAAGTGAGATTTATTTTTGGTTTGCACATAATGGTGTTGATGCTTAATGAAGGTATTTTGTTTTCTTGCATTATTTTAGAAGGACAGTATTCCAAACCATTCTATCAAATTTGCAAAATTTGAAAGTGCCACCAATGGCTCCAACTGGGGATGTATGCCCCTTGTAGGCATAGCAAGAATCCAGATCTCTGGGGAGTAGACCAAGTGCCAAGTCTATTGGGTGCTTTGAGTCCTTATTCAATTTTTTCAACATCACTTGGTGACCCCAGGTCACCAAATGAAAAGGGGAGTCAATTCTTACCCCTGTCAAACACCAATCTATCAAAGGAGTGAATCTCCCTCAATCCATGCTTTCCTCTATCACACCATAACAACATGAGTGATTGCATTTTTGCAAACACAAGTATCAATCTGACTTTGAACAAATGGAAACTTGCTCCCTATTTATCTTTGATGTCACATGGCAACCAAATCACATAGATCAAATCACTACCAATCTCTTCATTTTCTGATTTTTTAGCCAGTGATAACATATGAGGATAATGATCAAGACCATATGGAGAAATAGTCTTATCACATTTACTAACCCCCTCATATTGATTATGCTCAAAGAAGATAACATGCCCCAAAAACAATATGCAATCCTCCTCAAGGTTTTGAAAATCAAATTTATCAACACCCACTATACCTTCATTTGAATCATTTTGACTGCTATCACTTTCAAGATCAATAGGGTCAACAAAAATACTTTTATGTGTACTAGTAACTTCATGTGCACTATTAGTTGATAGGCATATTGACCTATGTGCCAAAAACTCACTGTTATCTAAAATTTGTTTATTAGCAATTGAACAAGCATCTCTATTTTCCTTCACACCAATGCTTTCCTCATTGGATGAAAAAATGTCCATAATCATATTGTGAAGATAAGGAACATCAAAAAAGAACTCAATTTCACATTCACTAACATGAGATCTACCATTGTTTGCATTATTTGGCTACTCTACACAGATCAAAAAGTTTTGCAATATCAACACAATTTGAAAATTCATCAAACTATTTCACATTATCAATGGATAATAATGTTGATTTGAGATCCATGTGCTTGTCATGATGTACACTCTGATCATTCAATAATGAAACCCTTCTTTCATCCATGAGTACATCATCACCCTCTTCATGCACAACTAGCATCTCCATATTTGCCTTATATAAACAATCATGAGCAGCAGGGTCATAAGCACATTCATCAACATATTTATCATTTCTAGCACTATGTTTAGGATTAACATATTGAACACACATTATTTTTCTTCAAATTCTTCATCATCCATACAATTAACATGCTCTATTGATGGAAAAACTGAATTACATTCCAGGTATGCATCAAATGCAATTTTTTCATTCACTTGTGGATAAGTGACTTCATGAGCATTCTTATCATTACATCCTTCATGTGAAGGAAATATCTCTAAGTCATCCTCATAAGAATAGTCACAATCCTCAGAGGAGCAATCAATATGGCTGTCACTATGATCCTCATCACAAGAAAACTCATCACTAGATAAACTATGCTCAAAATTTTTAGAATGAGTATTTGAACTTTTATCTTCAATATCTTGATCACTGATTTGTAATCAGATGTCAGTAGCACTTGCATTATTTTCACTAACCAAAACATGACATGGAATGAAATCTTGCATCTCTTTTACTTCCTCGTCACCAAAGATAGTACAAGAAAAGATTTCATGCATATCTATTTTTCCATCATACCATGTATCTTCATCTTCATCATTGTTGTACAGATCTGCATATGTGTTGCTTGTGAGCTGATTACAATCAATATTCTCATCCATACAATATGGATCTTCATTTTTTGATAGACTCTTTTCATTTTTGTGTATCATGTTTTGATTTACCTCAATAGGACAACTACTATCTTCTTTTTGAGACATCACATTTTGTGCATAATTATGTTGGGCTCCTTTAACAATCTTTATCCAATCAAGTACTTGGTCAAAACTATGAGGCTTCAACTCCTTCGACAAGGTACTCAGCCTATAATCATAAATTTCACAAAATAGATCAATACATGTTGAATCTTCAGGTCTGAAATTTTTGGGGACTTTCAACAAGGCATCCAAAAATCTCAAAAACAAATCACGGGGTGATTCTTCCTTATGCCTCTTCATGTTAGAAAAATCTTGAACAAAAGACATCTAATCAATTTTGCTCAAATTTTGTTGTTGTTCAACTTGGAGCTCACTATGATCTGCATGTTGTGATGATGCAAAAATCATAACAATATAAGCATTACCATCTTGACAACCATTTCTATTATCTGATCCATGAATTCCATTTGCATGAGGTACCAACACTTACAACCTTATATCCTTTCATCATTGAATATTTCAAATTGTTCTCAATATTCATGGCAATTTGATATGCTTGATGCAATGCTGTGGGATCTTTATCTCTTAATAGATAACTCATTTTTTTATCAAATGCACCTAAGTACACAACCAAACATAATGCATCATTTGGTCTTAGAATTTCTGGAATATCCCTTATTGTTTTTGAAAATCTGAGATTGAAAACTAGGACTAACTCATCCTCTCCTTTCTCAATGCTCATAAATTTGTCTCTCACTGAAATGGGATCAACCCTTTCACCAAATTTCTCCATGAACACTGCTTTAAACTCCTCCCAAGAATATATAGAGGATACTGGTAAATAAGAGAACCAATCTCTTGCATCTCCTTTTAGAGACTGAACAAATAGCCTCATGATCACATCCTCATGATCTACCTCATAGTCATCCATCACATTAACAAACTCTTGCAGATGTCTACTTGTTGATTTAGACTTATCACCATTGAGTTTTGGTGTCTTATCTCTGATTTTAGATGGAATGACATTTGGGTAACCATTAATGCCACTAAAATTGATGGGTCTATATCTTTCTGTGTTAAAACCTTTTTGAAAACCTAGCTAGGGATGATTACAAACCATGGTTGCACTAGGAACCATACAAGGATGCATATACTAATGCATTTTGACATGCCTTTTCAAAACTTTCACAGTAATGCAACTATTATGTACATAGTTCCTAGCTTCCTTATATAACATATGACCTTAAAACCTTTACAAAGTATGACATCTTTTTTCAATGTTTAAGGTCTATTCACCTTGAGTAACTCTAAGCAAAACAAGCATACTTATACATAATGCTAATTGAAAATTTATCACAAAGGAATGCAAACTCAATATTACTATCCTTTCCCTTTTTTAGTGCTATTTCACTCAATAGGGAACCAAATTTTTTCAAGAATTGAATACTTCTCATAAATTTATTTCAAACATAATAATACTTTCTTTAAATTTATGAGAATACCTGGAAACTTGTAGCAACTGCTAAACTTTCTTCTTGGCTGAAATTTTTGTAGATCTGGAACTTTTCTTCACATCTTTAGAAGGTTCTTTAGATAGATTCACCACCTCTTTTCACAAAGGACTGAACTTCAAGCAATATGAAGCTCCTTCAAAGATGAATTTCCTTCTGGGTCTTCTCCCAAAGCAGAGTCACACATAAATTCTTTGAAATTGATACATCAAAATCACTTCTAGGTATGGAAGCTTCTTAATATTTGAACTAGATGTTCAGATTCACCAAATTCTTGACTCTCTCTGAATGGATAATTCTAGAGCTTTCCCTAGCGGAGTCACCAATCTGTTGGTTATTTTTCTCGCAACCTTCAACCCTAATAGAAACACAATGCCTAAACTAGGGGATACAATGTTTAGGACAAGGAATCTGCACTATCAACAAGTTGAAGACAAGAAAAGCCAACAGACAAGGCTATGAAAGCCTTTTGCACTTTGAGCTCCACAAGACTTAGGAGGGTGTTCCTAATTGTAGGCCTGAATGTATGATAAACTTATGCCAAACAAAAAATTATAGACCTATGAGAGTGAACAGTTCTTAGATATATGAGTGCTGGGTATTGTAAATTCTACCAAGTTCAAGGATAATCCCATTTGCATTGAACATTGCTGAGAACACATAATTTAAATATCTTCATCTCACACACATTGAGGGTTAATAGATGAAATTCTCTCAAATTCAGCCTCTATACTCTTTCAAATCCCATGAAGATACAAGGAACATAAATAACTTAAACAACCAAGCAAAAGTAACAAAGATTTAATATGATTTAGATTTTTTTTGAAAATGATTTGGGTAAAATCATAGATCAATGCCTAATCCCAAGGCATGGAGTCAAGCCTAAGTTTATGAATGCAAATTTAAACAACGTACTTCAAATTAGTGGCCCTCTAACAATTAATGCATTACATTAATTGTAACCTCTCATATTACTGCATAATCATACTTAAAGATCCATTTTATTCCCTCAAACCCACAGTAATTTGCATACATAATTTAATTCTTAACTTGAAGAAACCCATACACAAATCACACAATTGCAAAGATATTGCAATGACAAATCAACATATCCTTGATATATTTAATCCATATGTAATTTGAGAACACAAAATGGAGATAACTTTTGCAATATTTTTATTGATTTGCTCAAACTAATTGACATTGTTATAAAAGTATATACATTCATTTACTGTAAGTAAAACCCCAATTCCCAACTAAGCATTCTCTATTTCCTTCCCCTAAATCAAAAGTTTAGATACTTTTACAAATGAAAGAAGAAGAAAAGATATAGAAGGAGAAACCCTAAAACTACATCCGCAGTTGACACCTGGATCCATTCTTCTTCGTTAATTCTGCAACCACCTTTGCTTCCTGAAGAATCTTCAATCTGCACCTTGGTTCATGCATCTTGCATTTACCCTCTAACATAAAATATTCCCTTATCGGGAAAAATTCATTCTTCATCATTTTTCCTGAATTAACTAAAAAAATATCTTAACTGAAAGCCTCTCACTCCTTTACCATGCCCTACAGAAGAAAATGTGATTCTTACTGTGAAAATATTCACTCATGTACATTTTTCCCTTTTACCTTGCAAGTGAATCTATTTTATTTCTCCGTGAAAACTCTCTTACTCCTCCATATTTTACCTAGAAGCTAAAAACTTAATTTTCTTTCTTGTGAAAATATTTTTATTCTACTCTTGTTATGCTACAGTCAAAGTCATCTCACTTAATAGTGGAGGCTTTTAACTATTCTAAATTGGGCCATGGAAACATTTTACTCGTGTCTCTTTTATTTTACACTTCACATTAATTTTTTTTGTCTTTTAAATGGTGAAGATTTAAAAATCATTTACTAGTCAATAAAACATTTCACCTGTGCATCTTTAAAATATTTCACTTCACATTTAAAGTTTTAACTTTTCTCATTTGTTTTTCCCAGCAACATTTTATATATTTTATCAATTTTACTGCAACTTAAAGCTTTTCCTTTTACCTATGAAAGCTTTAATCGTTTTATCTAACTATAAAACTGTTTACTTGTGGGCCATTTATTCTCCATTTTATACCTTAATAATTCTCCATTTCTCCACCGTCAACAATAATGTTCTAAAAATGCTTTTAAAGGACTTTGCATGGGCCTAGCATGAGCCTCTCCCCGCTCTCCCACCACTCTTCCTGCACGACATTATCAAATCCACTGGCTCACGGGAAAACATTTATTTAAAGCTTTAAATAAAGGTTTAGCACCGATAATAAAATCTCAAACATTGCAATTAAATATTTTTCACAGGTCCATCTTCCTCCCCCCCCTCCATCCTGACGTCAACACATTCCCTCATGGGCTGGTAGGGAAAGCCTGCTTCTCCTTCTGTTGCATCTCCTCAAGGCATATTGACTACACAAACAAATGTTTAGAGTAGTCACCATGTTACTCAATCTTCTTCCCACATTACTTTGTCATTTTCAAATTTCTTGAGTATTTTTAAAACTTGTTGAGCGAGTTGCAAGGTGTTTTTGAGCTTGCAAGCAGCCAAAAAATGCATAAAACATTATTAAAATTGCTTCCCAAGCAAGAGGAATGGTTGTGGCACCTTTTTGGAAGCAAAAACCATGACCTGCAGCTCAAAAATAACATTAAAAAATTACCCCAAATCAAAAAACATGATTGCACTTTGTAATCTACTCCTTCCACAACAAAAAATCTCTTCACAGTGAAAAATGTGTTTAAAATGCATGAAGACAACAACAAAGGAATTCTTAACCAAATTCTCCCCCAAATACCGCCTCTCAGCTCACTTCCCTGCTTCCCTACGAGCTTCCTCTACCATGAGCTTTCACTGCCACGGCTAGCAGGCAAACAATAAAAAGAGCATATAAATTGATTTTTTTCTATCCAATGATTAAACAAAGTCATTAAAAAAATGTTTTAATCCACCTCAATTCCTGTGGAAAGCTTCTCACGCTTCTTGTGAGACTCTATAAGCTTCTCCCGCTTCCCTATGAGACTTTGTTGCCTTAGCAATAGCTTCCACGGGCTCGCGGGATCCTGTGAAGGAAAATTTATTGTGGGCAAACCGGGACACTTGAAGCCATGGAAATTTGCGTAGGGACATTATCAATTATTTAGATAAAACCCATTTCCTCAAAACTTGTATAGCTGAGAGATTTCTGGGACCTCATTTGTAAACTGGCCTACCGAATGCCTTTGCCGTGACTGAAATGCATTAAAATAATACATTCGATGATCTTTGATTTTGACGAGAATGGAGCTGGAGATGTTTTATACAAAAAATAGAAATGGGTTTCCCTTAGAAATAAAAAATTTGAAAGTTTATGGAACAACAATTTTGACTAGGTTGCAGTCAGAAGATAATTAAACGACCCATCAAAACTCATCTTGGGGGCCTGAGATTGAGAAGGAATGTAGAAATTTGAACCAAGAATGCAGTGCAATAAATGAATCAACAAAATAGATTTTGAGGTGCAAGATATTAACATACAAAGTGGCTCAGTCAAACTTTTCTGTAATTAAACTTGTCAAAAACCAAATAAAGCTCACCAAGTCACCCCCTTGAAAAAATATCAAATCAGCTCCTAGGAAGCTTTCACTGGAAACTCCAGATCATTTAGAACCACTGAGCATGTGTGCAAGATGGATTTTCCTTAATCAAAATGCTTCACGAGATATTAGGGGTCAAAGTTGACCACCTTGAAAAGTTCCAGAAATGCAAATGTAAAAGCTAAACAAACTACATTTGCTTTTGATTTTGAAAAAATAGAAAATCAGATCTTGAGGTTCTAAGACCGAACCAGGGAGCATATGAATGTGAGGGGAATGCAGGGCACCAATACGTTTGTCTTGATAATCATACAACTATGAAATATCAGCTTGAACAATAGGCCACTTCGCATAACTGAAAGTTTGCAAACAACAAAACAGTCCCAAAACCCTCCAACTTTGCGTTTCAAAACACTGTCAAAACTCATCATGGAAAGCTGAAAATTGACATGCATGTTCACATATGTCAACTGAATATTTTCACTAAAGGGCTTGGCATGAAAATCAACTGGCTCCGATTTATGACCCTTCAAAGTAGGTCACTAGGGTAGATTTTTTAGGGGTACTTCTGAGTGTGCAAATCAAAAAATTTATTATGGGAACTTTCAAATTTGCAAAATTTGAAAGTGCCACCATAAGGATTTTCTACCATCCATCTTAGGAGAAACTATAATGGTTTTATGTCTAAAACTTGATCTTTTTTATTTGAAGTTCAATTGATTACTCATGCAACAATTTCT
Source organism: Sequoiadendron giganteum (assembly GCA_007115665.2). Lineage (NCBI taxonomy): Eukaryota > Viridiplantae > Streptophyta > Pinopsida > Cupressales > Cupressaceae > Sequoiadendron > Sequoiadendron giganteum. The sequence continues at coordinate 153,405,273 of CM021100.1, read as the reverse complement.
TAGAGATTTTAACAAGAGTCTCCACCTCTTTCAAAGAGGAATGAATTTTGTTTTTTTGGTCCTTTCTTCCAATGAAGTTATTTACCTATCTTTTGATTTTTGGCTCTCCCCAATGCTAGTTACTTATATTCTCTAGTAGGGCCACCAATCTGTTGGTGTAAGCTTGGATGGGGAAAGAGGATCCCACAATTTTAAAGCTTTGATCAAATAAGATTTACAAAACTTAGCAACTCTTTCACAGGATGGTCTATAATCAAATTTCAAATTTCTTCCCCAATAGAGTCACCAATTTGTTGGTTTCCAAATTAGTAGATTGTTAAACCCTAAAATTATGCCAAGCTTTATGATCGGGTTCAACAAGTGATATGGCCAATGAACATAATCAACCAAGATGGTTGGAATTCCCTGCTCTTCAAGCTCTACAATGCCTAGGCAGTTTTACCCTTATTCACCAATGAATGCTTGTTCCCTGAGATTGAATGGTGATGATTAAGGCAGATGAAAATCTTTTGCAAGTTTGAAGAGTTTGTGTGATCAACAATTTTTTCAATTAAATCATCCTCATAATATTTTTAGTTACATCAACTCCATATGATCATAAAACTTTCAATTAAATAATCTTAGATACTAATCTATTTCAGACTGGCATGAGGGTTTGAAATAGAAAATGAAAATATAAAGCTACCTGCTACTCCTACTCCTACAAATGAAAATTAAAATGTATAAATGAGATTTTATGAAATATTGTTCTAGAATGGAGATGATTAGTGCCTACTTTTTGTTGGGCAATGGAGTCAAAATATGTGTTGATATGTGTCCTAGTTATAACTCTAGTTGTTTGGTACTTAGATGTTTATAACTTGCATAAACGTGCAATGAATTAAATATAAGAATCTTCTTATTGACCCAAATGACTTCCCAAGTTATTAAAAAGGATTTAATTCTTACTCGAAGAAACTGATTAAATGAACCACGCAAAACATGAATGTAATTTGAAAAACCAAATATATACTTGATACACTTGACTTGAATAACAAGGAAATATCAAAGTGGAGACAACCACATAATTATATGCAATAATTTCAACAAAACAACTCAAACCAGAATTTGGCCACCAACTTATAACTTCATTTCTATTGATCCGCTAAAAAAATTTACAATGTATACCAAAATTGTCTTTCTCTTGACTATCTTCTATTCTCCCTTACCCAACTTCCTAATTTGGTCTTGGTTTCCCTCTTATAGATGGATGAGGGAAGCGACAAGCTTTAGACCATTACATTTCAAAACAACCCTTCAACTACCCTTTCATTTGTATAAACTAAAAGTATTAGTTATCTTTTTGTTCATTCATAATTACAAAAATATAATTAATGAGAGAAAACATAAAAAAAAATTTACACATTGAAGGTCAGAGCACTTGTAATACACTAAAATTCCATTAGTAATCATAAGGCACCCATGATCATTCAATTTGGCAAGGTCCTCCCTCCTTGATGATGTATCGAAGGCTTGGAACTATGCTATCTCTTATACAAGGCCTATTCTTCAAGGGAAGCCAAGCATGTCCACTCCCATTAGAACACTATATAGTCATTAGGCCATTTGTATTCTTGAATTTGTGTTATGTTTTCCAAATTATCCTTCCATATTTTATTCAAAAGTGCCTTGAATTTTGCAATAAATTTGGAGTAACCTGAGTCTAATGCAATTATCCCATATAGAGTTAGATTGAAACTACGAATATTAACATCTTTCTCCTTTTGTAGATTGGTGATTACATTGGGCACTATTTGGTCAAATTCATTCTTCCAATCATCAAGAGTCTTAAGATGAGCCTCTTCCCTTGGGATATCCAGCACAAACTGATGCTTGAGTGTGTTGAAGGTTTCTATCTTTGCTCTGATCTTTTGACTTTCCCTGAAGATATATTGAAACTCATCTATGACCATGTTCACCATCTTTTCTATGGGTTGCAAGGCTGTTGGAGCATCTAGGCTTCTTTGTAGAACTTTGCATAATGTCATTATAGTATGGTAGACATGCTACCACTTTTTAAATAAAGGATCTAGAATTGCAATATGTGCCTTTATTTGCTCCAATTCCTGCAATAAAGAAACGTATCATTCATGTATATCTTCTATTTTATCCACAACAAGCCTAATTCTATGTTCTAGAACCTTCTCCAATACACAATTTTTTTTGCATCTCACCTCTTCTTTTGTAACTTCATTAAGCCTTTTCAAATCTGCAATCTCCTTTTCCCAACCCTACTTCAATGATTCTACTTGATCCATAGGATTTGTGTCAACTCCCAATTCATGAGATGTGGAGGGATGATAGATCACAATTTATTTGCCTTTGGAAGAATCAACCCTATTCAATTGTTGCTTCAATTTCACATTCTCCATGAACAACCGATTCACCTCCTCATTCATGTAAATCTGAGCTTTCTCATACTCAACCAACGTGAACTCCATGCTTCTAACAATATCTCTGGTAAACATAGTTGAATGCATTGTCATAGTAGTTTCCTCTAATGCTGAAGTATCTTTAATTTTTTTGACCATCGACATTCCCGTCATCTCCTTCACTACATCCAATAGCCTTAGTTTTGTTTTATTTTTATTTCACCCAAAATGACAAGGTTTCAATCTCAGGGTTGTACCCAGTTCCACTCATTCCTTCTTCTGAGTCAAACTCTATAATTAGCATAGGGTCCTCCCGATTTCTCACTTGATCAAGTAAAAACATCTTCTTTAACTCCATACTTGGGATGAGTAATATATTTATTTTGAGTACCATGTCTCTATCCTCCTAGGGGATGATGTTTACTTCATTTATTCTAATCTCTCTGAAAGTCTGGGCTATAATTTGATCATGTTGGGATTCATCAGTCCCAATTTTATTAATCTTCACCCTTTCTTCAAATTCTCGCATTTTCATTTTGTCTCAAAATTCTTTAAACTCGGGGGACTTTATGAACTCATCATCCTCCACAAACCTAAGGGATTCTATTACTCTCTCATCTTCAAGCACCTCCATCTCTCTCTATTCATGCATATTTCTCCTTTCATTAGGTTTGGGAACCTCAGTTTCATGTTTAGTGAGTGGCTAGGTAACTTCAATGTCATCTTTCATGTGCCTCAGTACACTGACAACCTCCTCAGCGTCCCTACTTCTGACAACTCATATGATACCAATGGGACTACATCATCTATTTTTTAATCTTTTAGCCTTTGGTTGTTCGGGGAATGGATCTGGTGAACACTGTTGAATTGAAACATCATCAATAGGCTCATAAATCACCCCCTCACCTAGCTTCTTAATAGGAAGCTTGGTGGGATTTATAGGCTAACTCTTAGGTTCTTTGGCTGAATCACCATAAAGTTCTTCAAAGTTGTCAATAATTAAATCAATCCTCTTAAGAGGATTCCTTTCTTCTACAAACAACCCCAAGAACTTTGGATCTTCTTTCTTCTTTTCTTCCTTCACCTTCACAAAAATATCCCATTTCCTTTTCCTTTGAAATACTTCCCGAGGGATGAGAAAATTCCTTCTTACATCCTCATCATAGTCAAGGTAATGTGTAATTCCTTCTTTGGTAAGAATAACTTGAATCACATAGTTCATATATCCTTCGAGGTCAAAAACCCTTTTCATTTTAAATCCCAAAGCATACTTGTTCTGCAAATATTCCTATAATTCCTCAAGGGTGTCTGTACCAATGGAAAATCCTCCATATATAGCCAAATTAGGTAAAAATGCCCTTTTTTTTTGCTTCTTCATGGCCTCCCTTTCCATCCACAACATTTGCCACATGAACTCTAAGAATGCCAAATGGGAAGGGAATTTTTTTGGAAACATATAGGGAGGCTGGGGGCACCCATATATTCTTATGACTTTATAATTAGGCAAGAAAAACTAATCACCAAAATTATGTGTATGTCCCTTCTCTGGTTTTAAGGCCAAAGGTCTTAATAATTCTCTCATTTATAAGGAAAAACTTGGTGAAATTTTACCAAGGGCGGCCATGATTCTAACTAAAAATTCATCGTGGAAGATCACATATTCACCTTTCTCGCACCTACTATCACACATATAGAACCAACACTATACTGGAATCCTTTTCCCTTGTTGATCATTCATCCTTATGTTTATCCTTTGGGTCAAATTTTCACTATTATGATATAGGATTAAATGGAATAATAGGGAGTAATGTCTAAAAGTAATAGGGGCCTTATTCTCTCTTGTATAAATCCCTCATGTAACCCTTTCTCAATCACAAAAGCAAAGTCAAATTCAACATTCACATCAGGGTTTTGTATTCTCATTGCCATCATCATCAGTTCAACTGGAATTTTGTCTTGTGCATCTATCCCTAGCACTTGACATAAAGAAAAGTATGTTCTTTTGAAGTAGAATTCAAAGTCATCTACTGAAAATGGCTCACCACAAGTAGAGGAAATAGGTATCTTTCTATTATTTACCCATTTTTTCATGTACAGTGGAAGCTCATTACTTCGGTAAGTTTTCCTAAGTGTATTGTAAAATTTCTCTCTTTTGAAGGTCAACTTTAGTGAGAGCTTGTTTGTTTAATTAAAAAAAATCAATGATGGCAACCTTAGTTAACACTACCAATGGCGACCCATTAGGAAATCTCACAATTTTTTTTGTTGGATAGTAATGTTGTGCTAGTGTCTTGATTAACTCAACATCTATGAAAATGTTTGGGACTATTAAATTTGCTAAGTCAAGATTCTGGGGGTTCGAAACTAGAACCTCAAAATTTCTTTTCTCATAGAAGTACCAAAATAAATCCCACCCTAAAATAGGAATAGTGGCATCCCTACATCCCTTTACTTCATCTTTGAACACTTTCTTGTAGCCTTTGTCAACTGATTTTGGTAATGTATCTAAAATTGATTGTTGGAGTGGTCTCTTTTTTATTCAAGGCTCTCCTTTCTTACTTGCAAGCTCAATATTTTTAGGAGACATTGTTACACTTAACTAGGGTTCAAAGCTTCTAACTTTGTAGAATCAATTATAGACAATAGCTAACACCACCTCAAACTAGAGAAGCAATTTGAAGTTTCTTATGAACACGAGAGGAGTATAGGTGCACTTACACGTTTCTATGACACTCATAGAGCCTACTCTATGCTTCAAATTCATCCTTCTTTGAGCACTTCAAGTTGATTGTGAATGGTTTAGATAGCATCAAATTCAGAGTATATCGGCTTCTGAGCTTCGTAACTTTATCATTATTACCAACTCGTGCAAAATTTTTTTAGTGATTGATCACATATGTGAGTTTTAAATATGCACGCTCAATCTGAATAGATAATATAGAAAGAAGTATTTTCATTTATTTAATTATATTTTTGTCATTAATGCAGTGCCAACCATTACCGCCATCACAATTCAAGGCTCTTGTGAGGTGGCAGGATCGTATTTATTTTATTTCAACCCACCCCGCTATACCACATATCATTTTACCATCATAATACTATTGGAAGATGGCCAATGCTCCCCTTGGGATTCATGAAATGGAATAACCACCTCACGTGGATCCGTTAACTTTGGCGATTGTATTGGGCATTAATAGGTTGATATTTTGGTGCAATGACAACCATGGGGCCAAAAATTGGTATCAGAGCCAAAGGTGTTGGATTTGAATCCCCTCGGGTAATGCTAAGGGGGAGATTGTTGGCAGATGGTCAACACTCCCCTTAGGATTCATGACATGGACTAACTGCCTCTCATGGATCCGTTAACTCTGGCGGTTATATCAAGCATTAACAGGTCGATCTTTTGGTGCAACGATAAACATGGGGCCAACCAATACACCCTTTGCGGGGCTGTGGGTTATGTTAGTGTTGTTCACTTATAGTTGTACCACACTCACTCTTATTGATTTCTACGATAGTGCAGTAAGCGCTCATAATGAGTCGTATATCTTGTCAGCCTACTGCAAGCTATCAATGGTGATTACACACCCCCACGGGGTGCGGTATTTGAATGATTCATATATTTGGGTGAAAACACATGGGGTAACATTAATGTAATATCTGAGATCATCTTTTTTGGAAAGATCAGACAATTTTCTAATCTTTAAAGCTTTATGATTTTTCCCATTCTTGACTTTTCAGTGTCAGTTAGACTAATAATTATTTTTTCTCTCTTTTATAATGACTAAGTTCAAGAAAATGATACAATAAGGATACTAATAGGGAATTTTGATGAGCAAAATAAGGATCAAGGCTTTTCCTAATAGATTTTAGGTTTTAAGGTTTACTAAGCTGGCGAAAAAGCACTTGAGTGATGCTTCTTCTCTTAGTCAACGTGTCAAGATTTGAAGGGGATTTCCTGGATCATTTGTATTTTTAGTGCCAATGAAGCTTAGATGAGCTATGTATGTATCTTGCATCTATTTATTTGAAACATGGAAAATGTATTTTGTATCTAGTTTATGAAATCATTTCTTTGAGAATATTGTACATTTCGTAGAATGAAATAAGAAAGATAAATTATTCCTATATCAATTGTGCATATTATCTTGTTTTGAAAAGAAATTTTTTATTGTTATGTTCTTGGAAATTAGTTTAGATTCACTTGTGGTAAAACATAGGAGAAATTATTGAGATGAGCAATGGGCATGTTACAATTTCTAAATATGAAGCACTCATCATGTTACTGAAGATGGCCATAGAATGGAAGATAAAGGAACTACAGGTCTATGGTGAATCTCATTTATTCATAAGATATGTAAATGATGAATATCAGATGAAGGATGTCGAGCTTATGTCATACAAAAGAATGGTGGACAGTTTCAAGCAATACTTTGTCATCACCTTCAAACAGGTTCCCAAAATCAACAATAGAGCAGTTGATGCTATGGAAACAATAGGTTCACCCCTAGACATACCCTAAATATTCCCAAATATGAATTCATTGTGGATACACTACTTATACAAAAATTTGATCTCCCAAAATCAAAACTTGTATGTGATGTTGTTGGTTTTGACTCACCTTGGTACCAAGACATGTTTTCCTATATCCAGCATGGGATCATACCTGACTTAATGAAAAATCAAAAGAAAACCTTTGCTCATAGAACTTCTTGATTCACCCTATATCATTAGAGTCTAGACGGTACGTTACTCTGATGTCTCAATGTGGACGAAGAGTGAACCGCCTTACAAGGAGTGCATGAAGGTGTTTGTGGGTCTCACTCTAGTGGACCTAATCTAGTACAACGTTGTTGAGAACAAGGTATTATTGGCCCTCAATGGAGAAAGAATCCAATCATTACTCAAGGAAGTGTCACCATTGTCAACAACACAATGATCTTATTCACGCACTGGCACAAGAGCTATGACCTATAACTACACCATGGCCTTTTTCGTAGTGGGGACTTGACTTGATAGGAAAGATATCTCTTGCTTCATCCAATGGGCACAATTTTATCATCACTACAACAAAATACTTTACAAAGTGGATAGAGACTATTCCTCTAACCTACATCATAGGGAAACAAATATCCAAGTTTATCTTGAATTATTTGATTTTTTAGTATGGAATTCCCCAAACTATCATAACAGATAATGGAACTCCATTTAAAAACCAACATGTCCATGAACTTTGTTCCAGGTTCTCTATCCAACACTGATTCTCAACCCCATACTATCCCCAAGGAAATGGTTAGGCCGAAGCATCCAATAAAACCATTCTAAAAATATTGAAAAAGACTATTAATGATGTCGGTCATGATTGGAATTTGTAGCCAAACCAAACCATATGGGCTTATCAAACTAGCATTTGCACACCCATAGGTGAAACACCTTTTTCATTGGTCTATGGATCTAAGGAAATCCCACCTATTGAAGTCAATATCCCACTACTGTGAGTATCCCTGAAAGACATGGCCAACAATGAGGAATATCAGATATCCAGACTTAATGAGCTAGAACTCCTAGATGAAATATGTTTGAATGCATTAAACCATCTCCAGGTTTATCAAAATCAGCTCAATTGAAGCTATAACAAGAAGAAAAAGAACAAAAACTTTCAAATTGGTGACTTATTACTAAAATAAAATTAGAAGATCAAGCTAAATCAAGATGGGAAGGGTAAGTTTGAACCAAACTGGTTAGGTCTTTTTATCACAACAGTAAGCAATGGCTCTAGAGAATATCAGTTGGCTACTCTTGAAGGAGAACCTTTAGCCGATCCTTTGAATAGCAGCCATCTCAAAAAGTTTTACACTTAAGCGCATCATAATATCCCAAGCAAAAAAGATAAAAAAAGCAAAAAAATCAAAAATCAAGAAAATAGTAAAGAAAAATAAAACGTCCTTTAAGTGAAAACCACCTTATGGCACTTCTAGGACCGGTATTGTAGTGAAAATTGGGTAAACAAGTGCTATGTTTGAATAAGCTCTGCTTCTCTATCTATCAACACTATTTGTCACATCCACCCTATCCGTCCCATAATAAAATGTGTATCCAACAATGGCTCGATAAATGATCAAGTGTTGAACATTGTTACACCATCTTTATCCATCTACCCTAATAAATGTAATCTTGTTCTGAAATGGGGCAACCTCCTAAAACTTGTAGCGGATTGGATCCTTGTTCATCCCATCATTGATGACAACAAACAAAATCAAAAACAAATTTGAAAACATCAAAATCCCAAAAATATTGTAGGTCATCTCTGGATGAGTTACAATTGAGTTAGAAAAAAAGAAAACTATGAGCCTCTATGTTTATAACATAGGCAAGGCCATCATTGATGAGCCCTCGAGGCCCTAGGTTAGTCCCCCAAAACAAAAACATTCAAATATCTTATCAAAATCTAAAAAGAAAAACATCTATAATAGTCAAAAAAATCCAAAAATAGTCACTCAATACATTCAAACTATGATGTCTCTGCATTCATCACGTAGGCAAGGCTAATTCTTGATCAGCCCCCGAGGCACTTAGTCAGTCCCTTTAGGTCCCCCTAATTGTCTCTAAATCTCTCGAAAACAACAAAAATAACATCAATGTTTTTTATGAAAATCTCAAATGTCCTATCTCCATTGTCATCTACTACAATAAAATTTCCATGCATAGTAAACAATCATCACCTTCAACCTTTGGAAAGGCAATCAACAATAAAAAACATAAAATTGGCATTTCCAAAGTAAATATTGAAACAATTGGATCAATATCAGACTTAACAATTCCTAATGTATCAACTACCTACCTATCAATAATTCATCATCAAAATCCTAACATATGTATTAATGGATAAAACGTTCCTACAGTGGACACCACTAATGGATAGCATCCTAAAACATCAAACAACTATGACAAATGATACTACAACATTGTTTATCTTTCTTATGATCTTATCTTTTTGATTTATCTTAATGTCACATTCCTAGGATCTCTCAAGGATGTACATAAGGATTTAGAGAGGAAGGAATAGAGCATTGATCATCGATTTCTATTTTTTTCTATTTGTTAGATATTTTTATGATACTATCATGACAAATACTTGCTTTGTTCGGTGTGTGGAAGTCATTTTGGGGCAATTCATGTAGCAATTGTTAGAAACCCTAGATCAGACATGCAAACCTAAACACCTTCCACATAAGAGAAAACATCAAAAAAGCAGAGCTTTGCATGTCAATGTGCAAATTATATTATTCAGAATTAAGAAATTACAATAAGAGAATTGCTTTATAAAAGCAATGTATGCAACCCTAATGTTGACCTAAAAACAACTCAACTAAATAAATCTTACTTATTAATTAAGTAAACTAATTATTACCTAAGCAAAACCTAAGTAAAGTTATGCAAGTACAATTAAATATTAATTACACTAACACCCCCCATAAGTGCAACTTAGGGAGACTAAATAAGCATGCACCTAAAACTAAGATGAATACAAGAAAGCATGAATGGCTCCCGACAACAAGGCCTGATCAGGTACCCATGTACAAATGCAATAATGAGGTAGAGAAGGAAAACCCAGTGGGACAACCCCCCCTACAATGAGATGACTGCTGCAAAGAAGCACTGGAAGAACACTGTAGAGTAACACTGGAACCGAAATCTGGCAAGCAAGGAAAGATACTTCTGTCTACTACTGAAACCAGATGAGAGTCACTGATTGACTTAAGGAATCATGATAAAAGCAACAACAAACCCGATGCCTCAGAACACTCGAAAACTCCAAACGGGAACAACCCTAGAATCTATGAAGCAGTAGTCGATTATTAAATGATGTATCACTGAAAATGAAGTGCAAAGATGCAAGGTGCATTCTCCCAACTGCCAAAACATCCAAGTAATCTCCAAGACACCCATCGGGACAAATCTGGAATAATGATAAACTTGGGATAGATATAGAAAAAAGTGCATGGACAGCAACATTAAGCTCCTCAATACCTTTCCAATTCCGCAAAGATAGCGAAAATCGGAGATCATGGCAAAAAGTTATGAGCTCAGAAGCATAAAATAAACATCTGAATTCAAATAGAAAAAATGCAGTAAAATAGGAAAATACTATAAAATAAACTACACCATAGGATAGTGCTTGGAACTAGCTTTCTGGCGATATCTCGTTTGCCCGATTTCAATACCGTATGCCCAAGTTATGCCAAAAACAAAAAAACTGCTCTTTTAGGGAAAATCAGGGTTAGGAGGGGCAAAGAGGCCATACGGCCGATGATGTCATGTTGACGTCAGCACTTCACGGGAAAAAATTTGACGGCCATCTGGTCGTTGCCGCAAAAAATTGGGCCCCTAGTTGCCATATGACCGTAGGCGCTGGGCAGGGGGTTGGGGTAGAGCCCCTGGTTCTCCATGGGACTGATGACCAAGGATGAGAAGCCCTCAAGGGCTGGCAGAGGCAGCTGGTTCTCCACAAGACCCTAGCCGGAGTCTCCAAAGCCTGCGGGGGCTGAGCACAGGGGAGCGACGACGGAATGGAGGGGAGCCACCGGCAGCGGTGGCTGTTGGGTGGCCACCCAGTGGCTGCCGGGGGGCAGGTCTTCTTTGAACTGTGAGCGCCGGCTTGAATCCAAAAAAACTCCATTTTTAATTTTTTTTTCGAAGTTCGTGCCTCGAAATGCATGCTGGGGAAGTTGTACGGCCTCCTTGGCAAAATTTTTTTGCCCTCCAGATCAACTTCACCAAAATCAACCAAACAACAGGCGTTCTTAGGGTTTTGAGGTGCTGCAAACATGATGGCGACGTCCATTTGAGCCCATAGTGTTCCAAAAAATCGACTACCCCCAGATCTTGCAAAAAAGATGCTTGTGGAAACCCTTGCACTTAAAACTCATTGAGAAGCCATATCTTCATATCACGAACAAGCAGCTACAGGTCTGGAGCTCTGATACCATGTTAGAAACCCTAGATCAGACATGCAAACCTAAACACCTTCCACAAAAGAGAAAACATAAAAAAAGCAGAGCTTTGCATGAAATGTGCAAATTGATAATATTCAGAATTAAGAAATTGCAATAAGAGAATTGCTTTATAAAAGCAATGTATGCAACCCTAATGTTGACTTAAAAACAACTCAACTAAATAAAGCTTACTTATTAATTAAGTAAATTAATTATTACCTAAGCAAAACCTAAGTAAAGTTATGCAAGTGCAATTAAATATTAATTACACTAACATCAATTGCATGTTAGGTACTCCATACCTCTTTGTGTAACTGGTCTGAAATGTTTTGAAACTTCTCATCCATACACTCTATTAGGATTTTCGTATTTCTGGTATGAGCAAGAATACTCTTTGTTTATAGAGTCAAAGTCCACACAATGAATACAACACCACCTTGGTCATCAATACCATAGTGCATCATGTTTGTTTGCTACATCAATAAGGATTGCTAAAAATACGAAGTCTCTATGAAAGCAAAAGAAAATTCATCAAAGACTAAAAACATCAATTTTCTATCCATCTCTAAATCATATTAATACTTCTAATTGATAGCTCCATCCTACATCACAATATCATTAGTACCACATACATCCTACATCCACAAATTGGTCAATACATATCATGACCATAATAAAATTAAAAACATCATACATCATCATCCATCACATATATCATACATCATCATCCATCATATATCATCATCCATCACATACATCATTAATAATCATCACATACTGTGAGACCAAGGATATTAGTATGGGTGGATCACGCTTGATCCATGATGAATTGAAGCATAACGTAGCCACTAATACTCAATCTTCCAAACAAGATCATTCAAATTAAAGATAAACTAAATATTTATTGAAATGAAGCATTCTAAATATAAAACATTGAAATGTCTATTCTATCCCGTTTGAAACTTATCCCATTTTGGAATTGGTGTCGTGTTGATGTGGAACAATGAACCTTTCCCAATCTCGTGATCAGTGAGCTTGTTTCAATCGATTCTATTGAAGAGAATCGATGAAACTGTTCTGATAAATGGATGAAAATATGATTTATGCTTAATTGAACATGATGTGAGCTAAATTAACATGATTCTATGCTAAAATTGATCTAAATATGCAATTGATAAGATAATCTAAGCTAATTCTAAGCTAAAAGATTCAAACCCTAATTTATAAACAAGCTAAGACGGTTGCATGGAAGCCATTAATGGAAGCTTAAAGCTATTATGTAACTAAAAATAAACTAAAATATGCTAAATATGAGTGTGAGTGTGAGTGATTTCAACATGAGTTTTCAATTGAAAGATGGATCCATTTGTCTCCAAACAGTGTTCTATTTATAGGAGATCAAATTAGAAATGAAGGGTTGAGATCAAAAAGATTAATCAACAGTCAAGGATGGAGGAAATAGGAGGCATGGATCATGGATTCTCATCAACAGGTGAGCATGCAAGATGAGGTTTAATCAAGGGTTCCCATTTGTCCCAAACAAACACACTTTTGACCTGCACACACAGGTCACAACGTAACTTGCTCAAGAGGTCACAAGTTTAACTTGCTCAAGAAGACAAGTGAGAATATTCCTTTTTTAAATGATTGGAGGAGAGAGAATATTCCTTTTGGAATATTCTCATGGGTGAGGAAAAAAGTTAATTTGCAATTTAAAATAAAGTTTTAATTGTGCAAAAAGGGGGTAAGGAATATTCCATGGGAATATTCCCCTTTTGGAGGAAAATTAGATTAATTGTTAATTAAACAAGGTTTAATCATACAATTAGGGGTTTTTAGAGGAATAAAGTGATTTTTATTAAATTAAATGATTTAATGAATGGGGAAAGGTGAGATGACATTTAATTAAATAACTTAGGGTTATTTAATTAAATAAGATGGCTTAGGAAATTAAATTAAATAGTTTGATTTATTTAATTTAATGAGATGAAATGTTAGCATGAAAGGGGGCGAATTAACTCGATTTGATGTGTTAGGTTAATAGACGAAAATGATGCAATTAATTAATTAGCTAAGCTAATTCAATTAATTAAAAAAGAGGATGAGTTTCGAGAGGAAATGATGTTAGTATACTTGATTTGAGTGCATGATATCATTCAAGACATTTTTCAGTGTCTACATTTTTCCCCTCTTTGAAGCGAGGTATTTGATGCTTCGGTTCAAAGACTAATGCTCTTTGAATTAAAAACTATTGCTCAAATCAAAAAATAAAAATTTTCAAATTTTTGAGATGCTCCGACAAAAGGATTAAGCTGATTCCCTTCCCTCTTGAGAAATCGAGCATAAATTTTGAATTTTAGGTTGATTTCTTGATAAAGATGAAAAGCTGCCCTAGGGGTCCAGAAAGGTTTCTAGATGCAAAAATTATGCCAAAAACACAAAAAATGATGCAAAATTAGGTTCCGATTGGAAAAATTGGTGGAAATGATGATAAACCGTAGCTTGAATGGTAAATTAGGACAAAAAACCCTAATTTTGATGTATAAATAAACTAAGGGTCACTTTCAATTCATTTGTGCATTCACACCTTAGAGATTCTTATTGTTTTGAGCTTTGACACTCTGATGAAATGGTGCAACGAGAGCTTCCACGACACATTTCTGACCAAGTTCGAGAGTATCAGTGGATTCTAGGCGTAGGACCACCGGTATGTGATTGAAAACCTGATTTGAAATTTGACTTTTTGATGCATTTATTGCTCTTTAGAATTTAAACTTTGGCAATGTCGCTATATAGCGACGCCCATTTGAGAATCAACGACACTAAAATGAATTTTAGTGACACATATGCTTATTGTGACATAGTTCATGATATAAAATTAGGGTTTCCAATTTTAAATTGTGATGCACATGTATATGGCGATGCACTTTCTGATTTAAAAATTAAGGTTAGGGTTTCCAAAGTTTAAATCACGATACATATGTCTATAGTGACATGATTTACAATTTGCAATTTGAAATGCTTTCAAGTGTCGCACTTTGGAATTTAAATATAGCGACGCTATTATGATTTTTGACCTGAAAATTCCAAACTGAGTCAAATTTTTTTTAATGTTTTGATGTCATGTGCTTTGTGGCTGTATGAGGTCATTTCACCACTGATGTCGTGTGAGCATCAGCCCACAATGTTGGAGAGAGTGGGCAATTTTTTCGAGTTGCACCAGGAGCACCTAGGAGAGATCGGCTTATGGTACATTGCATATGTGCCCATCATCCAAACTCATCTAGCCATGATGACCGTGCTGTGAAAGAGGTGGCATAGTGGGACTTCATCGTTCCACCTTTCGACAAGCGAGGCGACAGTTACCTTAGAGGATGTATGGTGGATTCTGCGCTTGTCAATACATGGTGAGCGTGTGATTTATGATGTTGACACCAGATATGATGCTTGTCACGAGGTGATGGAGATGGAGAAAATTTCTTTAGTCACATCATAGATAGACCTCGAGATGTATAGAGGTCGCATGCCCACCTTCTGATTGACTATTGTAGCCATCATTTCAGGTTTGGTCGCTCCAAACCGACGAAGCAGAGGGTTTAGCTTAGGATGGGGCCAAGCATGGAACATGATTCTCCACAAGAGGACTCTATTTGCATGGGGTCCAATGATGTTGGCCTCTTTATATCATGATATGCATGACTTCATCTATTGCGGCGACAAAGCCATTGGCATAGGGGTGACTTTGCTTCACATTTGGGCTTGGGAGCATATTGTCATGTTTCGTCCGATTGTAAAGATGGACAATGTTGAGCCATATGATCCCATGATTTGGAGGTATAGAGGCACCATCACGCTATGACACACTGGGCAGCTTGGGCTCCCATACTGGCGGCAGGTACTGGATGATATGCTAATGTTTAGATGGTGACCCTGGCTACAAATGCTAGCATGGTATGATGATGCTCAATAGTTGTTTTTTGCCAAGTAGAATTGGTATATGCAAGGCCAAGAGCACAAGATCATAGAGATATATTTTCCAAAAAGGGTGGCACAATAGTTCGACGAGCAACAGGATAGGCCCGATGATGCCTACAGATCCATTTTTGCGAGGTTAGCTCGAGAGGTTCCCACATGGGGACCCACTATTCTAGCTCTGAAGGTAGTGGAGGATTTTAGACAATTAGTAGCTTAGCCATGGGAATATGACTAGGGCCAGGTGGTCACACAAATGAAACCTACTTATGATGCATGGTTTACACCTCCATGTAGATTGACAGATCCAATGGGTGCTCCTCCATGAGGGAGAGGAGTGGGCAGGGGAAGAGAATAGGGACAAGGTGGATAGGATGACCAAGATGGATAGATTCTAGGGGCACCGCTAGTGGGACAACATCCTCCTTAGTAGCCTCTTGTTTAACAATAGCCAATGCAACCACCGCCGTCAAATCCTAGAGACATTTAGATTCAATAGTTGTAGTAGCAAGTGTAGGTTGTCACAAGTGAGAGATCGGACCCGCCAATAGATTTTGGTGATCACTACTAAGTGGGACTAGGAGAGACAGTAGGTTGTGGTCATCACAACAAAGATAGACCATGTGAGACAATAGGTATAGGCTATAACTGCTGAGATAGATCAGGAGATTGGTCACCAACAATAGATAGAGGCAATTATAACAACTACTCAGGGTAGGACTGTATCCACGAGATTGTATAGAGAGGATATGACCGAGGCAACCTATTACAGGATGCATTACCACCGTGATGTTCTAGCACCACTTAGACAACTCGACTATTCATAGAGGAGTGATGCATGACCTAGAGTCGAGGAGCAGCCATTAGGGCTAGCTTGAGTGTACATACACTTTTTGATTTTGTTGCCTAATTATTTGATATAGATATAAATTCATGGGTTCATTTTTGATAGCCTCGTGGATATTATATTTATGATCAATATACATACATTGACTCAGATATTGTACCATGACATTCATTTTTGGATATATATATATATATGATATAGATACAGATTCAGTATCATGTGTTCATCTTATTTCATGCATGAGATGTATGGATGCGTATGATGTGAGATGATATGCTTATATTTTATCATGTATGGATGCATTTTATTTATGCTTATGTGATATTCGATGATATGCTATGGATGGATGCAATGTTAAATTATTTTTTAGTATCTTTTTCATCATATACTATGGGATGAATGATATGATATGCAAATGTTATGCTATGATTGTGTATGCAAATGTTATGGATGCATTTATTTTTGTGTATTTCTATGAAGTTTTATGAGATGGTCATGTATGCATATGGATGAATGGATGGTTAATGAAAATGTTTATGCTTATGAATGCAATGTAATGTATGATATGCAATGATTTAAGATGCTTAGAATAACAAATCTATATTATTCATCACAAGTTAAATGTTAATGATGATGCAGGATGTATGATGTGTGCATGCTTATAAGTTTTTGGATGCAAGATGGATGCATTGATGATGTTTTTGTTGACTGTCATGATACCAGGTTACCATAGAGAGAAGATAGAATAAACAAGATGAATGACCATTGATTTTGATGATTTATTCAAAAGATCCAACAAGTCTATGATCCACTGAGACTTTATTAGAGATGGTGATGAGAAATTCATGATGATAATGAATGATTGATGATTATTTTCTCAAACCTTGGGATCGAGATTTAATGTTGTTCCTTATTATTTGATATAACACATAGACACAATGCATCAAGGTATTGATAACCAGGATGGCATTGCATTTAGTGTAATGGACTTTGACTCTGCCAACAAATAGGAGAGTTCTTGTTCACACCTTGACATACATAAACTTTGTCGGAATGTAAGTTAGAAACTTAAAATATATTGGACCAAAGCATACACAAAGCATACACAATAGTCAACAATGCACTCCAAACAACTTCCTTACACACAACTAAGCAAGTATGCACCAAGATTATTTTACAAGAGTATCCACAAGAACAACAAATGAAAGATAATGATCGATGCCCCATTCCTTTCTCTCTAAATAATTTTGATAGACATCATCGAGAGGTCCTCAGAATGGGTCATTAAGATAAATCATACAAAAAGATCAAAGACAAACAATCAATGTTATCTATATCTCTTGCCAGTTTAAGATAGCTATGGTGATGTCTGATACTGATGTCCATCGCAGGAAGGATACATCCTAGGACATTTTGATTAGAGGGTTGTTTGATATTAGGATGATGATGAGCTTTATGATAAGCCATTGGTATAAACTTCACTGATGCATTTACCTATGATTTAGACTTTAGATTTGGACAATTAGGTTCTCACTTTACGACTTGCTACACTTGCTTTCTATTTTCTTTGCCAAAGGGTGAAGGTGATGATTGATTTATTATGGGTGAAGATTTATTGCAAGTGAAAACGAAATGGGATGGATGGTTTTTTGGGGTTTTTTGGAATATTTCAATGTTTTTGGGTATTTTGAAAATGTTTTGAGGCTGTTTTTGGTCTTTTTTGAAATTTTATGAATGTTTTGGGATTTTTGGTTATTTGGAGATTTTTTAGGGTTTTCTCTAGAGTATTTGAGGCTTTTTAGGTCTTTTGAATGTTTTTGGTATTTTATGATATTTGAATGTTTTGGGGTTTTTCAAGAGTTTCGATCAAGAACCTAACCTAAAAGACCTATCCTAGGGGCCTTAGGGGTTGATCAAAGATAAGCCTTGCCTACATTATACATGTAGAGACTACTTAGTTTGACCGAAATGACTTATTAACAAAGAGATATGAAAAGTTGGAGGGAATGTTAGTTTATTATGACGAACTCCTAAAGGACCGACCTAGGGTGTCTCGAGGGCACATCAATGATGGCCTTGCCTATGTTCAAGCTCAGAGACGACATAGTTTGACCAGGGTATTGCTTTTGGATTTTGATGTTTTGACCTTTTTACTGTTTTTGATGTTTTGGATTTTTCCTTTACAACTTTTTGAATGTTTTTGGATTTTTCAGCTGTATAGGATTTTGCAAATGTTTTTGGATTTTTTTGATGAAGTTTTATGAATGTTTTGGGATTTTCTGATAAGAGTTCCAATGATCTCAAGATATACAAGAACCTAATGTGATCCATAATGAAGTGCCCCCAGCGTGACATAGTAGACTATCTCGATATAGGCAGGACACACTGACCTTAGGAATATGCCAAGTAGTACCAAAGGGGATACAATACTTCACAACATCAAGCTATGAGAGATATGAAAACGGGTGATGGAATGAATAGAATGAATGATGAGGCGACAGGTGGATGGTGATGCAATGAATGGTAGGAAAAAGAGCCAAATAATAGATGGAGGTGATTTATTTATGTAAGGAGCATGTTTGCCAGGTTTTCACCAAGGTACTTGCCCAAAGCGCCACTGAAATGGTTTTCACTAGAGGACGATTTTTTTTCTTTACTTTTTCCAATCCTTTTTCTTATTTTTTTGGATTTTGATCATTTTTTTATTTTGTTTTTGTATTTTCAGATTTTACACCCTTCAAGCCTAGGCGTAAAACCTTTTGAGATGCAAGATGTTAGTTGGATCCTACAAGGGTTCTCCTTTAAGCATTGATAGTGTTGGCAGATGGTCAGCGCTCCCCTCGGGATTCATGACATGGACTGACCGCCTCCCATGGATTTCTTAACTCTGACTGTTGTATCAGGCATTAACAAGTCGATCTTTTGGTGCAACAAAAACTATGGGGCCAACAATTGGTATTAGAGCCAAAGGTATCGGTTTTGAATCCCCTCGGGTAATATTGAGGGGGAGATTGTTGGCAGCTGGTCAACGCTCCCCTCAAGATTCGTGACATGGACTAACCACCTCCCGTGGATTTGTTAACTCTAACGGTTGTATTAGGAATTAACATGTCGATCTTTTGGTACAACAACAACTGTGGGGCCAACAACTAGTTGATATGCTCTTGATCCATAGATTGTTGTGACAACAAATGGACCCAACCAGTTAGGCTCAAACTTTCCTTTACCGTCCTGATCTGGTGGATTCTTCTAATTTTGCTTTAGGACAAGATCCCCTACCTGAAAAGAATGACATTTGATCCTGTTATTATAGTGCTATTTCAGTCAATGTTGATATACTTGCAAGTGATTGAGGGCATCAAGACGACACTCATCCAAGAGTTCTATCTCATTAAAAGAGAGATTTTGTATTCTTCATCGGTGATCAAGTTCTGCAGTGACACTCATAGTGATGGAAGCTCAACCTCAATAAGAAAAATGGATTCTGATCCATAGACCAAAGAGAAAGGGGTTGCACCTATGGGTGTGCAGATACTAGTTTGATAGGCCTAAAGAGTGGGATTCAACTGCAAATTCCAGTCACGACCAACTTCATTGACTATTTTCTTTAGGATCTTTAAAATAGTTTTGTTTGTAGCCTCAACTTGGCCATTTCCCAGGGGATAATATAGGATAGAAAATCAATGTTGGATGTTATATCTTTGTCATAGCTCTTTCACATCCTAATTTTTAAAGGGTGTTCCGTTATCAGAGATAAGGGTTTGTAGAACATCATAATGACAGATTAGGTAGTTCAAGATAAACTTAGCAATTTGCTTCCCCGTTATGTAGGTCATAAGAATGGCTTCAACCCACTTGGTAAAATACTCAGTGGTTGTTATGATAAACTTGTGGCCATTGGATGAGGTTGGAGTGATTTTTCCTATGAGGTCAAGTCCCCACTATGAAAAAGGCCAAGGTGTGATCATTGGTTGTAATTCTTGAGCTGGAGCATGAATTAGATCTCCATGTTGTTGACATTGGACACATTTTTGCACATACTGATGAGCTTCTCTTTCCATGGTTGGCCAGTAGTACCCCATCCTCAACAAATTATTCTAGCTAAAGTCATACCACTAGAATGGGATCCACATATACCATTGTGTATTTCTGTTAAAGAGGTTAAGGCTTCCTCTTGGTTAAGACATTGTAGTAATGTTCCTTCAATGCTTTGACGGTAAAGGGTATCACCTAGGATCACGAATCGAGATGCCTTTTTGACAAAGGTCTTTTTAAATTTGGCAGTGATATCGGATGGGAGAGTTCATTTGCTAAGGTAGATAAATATATCATGATACCATGGGGATCCAGGACCAAAAATGACATGCAAGAATTTAGATTCAATGATTTTGAAATTCGATATGAGAAGTTGTTCTACCAAGAATTCACACTGGAGGACGTTGTTCGACAAGTCCAACAATGATCTGATTGTTGCCATGGAATCTATTGCTTTATTGTTTATGCAAGGAATTTTCTTAAAATTTATGTCTATGAAAAAGTCCTTGAGATTCTCTACCATTTTTTGTAAGGAGTAGTCTTATCATCCTTAGTTCGATAGTTGTCATTGACTCGGTTGATAACTAGCAGTGAGTCCCCATAGACTTTCATCTCTTGTATCTACCATTGAACTGCTATCCTTAGGCTATCCTTAGACCCGTGATTAGGGATTCATTCTCAACAATACTGCCGGTACATGGGAATGATAACATGTATGACTTTGGAATGTAATCACCTTGAGGGGTGATAAAAAGAATGTCTACTCTGGATCCATGTTGGGTGAATGATCCATCAAAGTACATATTCCACTGAGCTGTGAGATTGATAAGGAAAATTGATTCATCAGGGAAATCAAATATCAAGGGGTTCTCAACATAGATAGGTGCATTTGGTAGTTGGTATGTGATCACTTGTCCTTTGATTTCCTTGTGCTCCACATAATCTATGTCAAATTCAATTAAGATTATCACCCATTTGGCCATTTGTCCAGTAAGAGTTGCTTTAGATAATAAGTATTTGAGTGGGTCTATCTTTGTAATGAGCTTGATTTGATGTGACAACATGTAGTCTCTGAATTTTCATGAAGCAAAAACTACTACTAGGCATTATTTTTCAATGGGTGAATAGTTCATTTCATAGCCCGCCAATGTCTTGTTGATGTAATAGATAGCTCTTTCCTTCCCATTTTCATCATGTTGTGCTAGAAGAGCTCCTAGTTCTGTTGATGTTGCTAAGATATATAGGATTGATGGTTTGTTTGGTATTGGTGGCATGAGCACTGGAGGTGTTAGTAGACAGTCCTTGGTCTGCTAGAAAGATTTATCACATTTCTCATCCCATTTGTAAGTTATTCCTTTATAGAGAAGATGTGAAAAGGGGTGTATCTTGTCTGATAGTTGTGTTATGAACCTTCTGATGGACTGTAATCTTCCTTATAATCCTCTCACCTACTTCATTGTTTGTGGTGGTTCCATGTCGAGGATAGCTTTTACCTTTGTTGGATCAATTTATATCCCTCTTTGTGAGACGATAAAGCCAAGAATTTTCCCTGATGTAACCCCAAAGACACTTTTTTGTTGAGAAATTATGTCTCCAATTCTAGCTTGAAGTCCTCGTTTTCATGCCTTGGTGATTTTGTGTTGTTTACAAAGTTCTGGCGGAGGCGGAGCCAGGATGAAACTTGGCATTGTTCTATTTGCCTAAGTTCCGAGTCTCTGACGGAGGCGGAACCGGGATGGAACTTGGCATTGTTCTGTTTTCCTAAGTTCTGGGTTTCGGTTCTCGTTCCTGCTCCGACTCCGCTTCCTATCGTCTGTTTCACTTCGCAGGTTCTGGCGGAGGCGGAACCAGTTTTGGAAGTTAGCAATGTCCGTTTGCCAGGTTCCTGTTTCAGTTCCTGTTCCGACTCTGAGCCCGACTCCTGTTTTTACGATCTGGTTCTTCTGGATGTTTGGATTCTACTCAGGGTGTTTTCCTCCACCTTGTCCTATTTCTGGATTATTGTTTCTTGCAGTTGGCGGAGGCGGAATCGGAACCGGATTGGTTCCTGATCTTGGACTTTTGGTAAAGTCCTATTTTTGTTCCTATTCCGTCCCTGACTCCGACTCCAGTCTTTTGTGTTCCCATCTTGGTTTGACCTAAGGTTGACCTTACCCAGTCAGAACTATTTTCGATGAGTTCCTCTTTGCCGTGGGCGGACGCAAAACTGAAATGGTTCCTGAACCTGAAATTTCGATAGGGTCATGTTTTGACTCCAGTTTCGACTCCAACTCTGACTCCGGCAGTGTGTATTTTCGGTGGAGTCTTGTTTCGACTCCTGTTCCGACTCCGACTCCGACAGTGCTATTTATGACTTGAAGTCTTGGTTGTGCCCGATGTCTATTTGACCATTTTGGTTGCTCTGTCAGCTGTGATTGCTAATGGGTCTTGGACGCATGGCACCTGGTTAAATAGTGATTGGATGGATACCAAGATAGTTATTGTGGCAGTTGCATTTGTCAACGAAGGGTGGTGAGCTCAACCATTTTGAGTAATGGCTTTGAATGCAATGATGACTTGTTGTAGGAGATCTGTCAAATCTGACCAGATGCGTGATTTGAGAATGGACTTCATTGCTCTTCTGAGTTGGTTACATTTGGATGAGAGATGTGTTATTTCTCATAAGTTAGACAAGTTGAGTTGAGTTGTGAAGTTGCAGAGCAAGTTGAAGTCGCAAGCTGAAGAACAAGAAGGACGTGAGTTCTTGAAGAGGGTTTTGAACTGTATGTTGTGAAAACATTGTAACAGTGGATCTAAATCTCTCTAGGTGATTGTGAGCTGAACAAAGAAGTCTAGATATTGTATGTAATCGATTCATTACTGTAATACAATTGATTTGACTTTGTGTGGTGGGTTTTTTTCTTGAAAGGGTTTTCCCACGTAAATACTGTGTCATCTTTGTTTGCTTATCTTTCTGGTTTCTCATTGCCATGGTTGTATGCATCTCTATAAGTTTTAGAAACTGTTAGTTTTTCATTTTTGCTTCTCTCCCCTGTAGTAAAGATGTTAAGGGAAAGTATTCCACACTGTTGGGTCATTAGATCCGCATTCTTTTCCCTTCATTTTTTGGATACAGCCGTACCTTGTACTCCTCAAGTCTATCAAAGAGGGGTCCTAAGACTGGTATGTGCTCCCTTATTTTATTCAATTTTTCCAAAATATCATCCACATAATCTTCAACTATTTTGTGGATCATGTCATGAAAGATGAGGGTCATTTCTCTTTGATATGCCACTTTTGTGTTCTTTAACTCGAATGGAATTAGGTTCCAACAATATGTTCCCCATGGATAAGTGAATGTGGTTTTGTGTTGATCATCCTTGGCGATCATGATTTGATTGTAGCTTGAGAAACCATGCATGAGTGATAACATTTCATACCCAATTGTTAGGTCTACAATGAGGTCGATGTTAGGAAGAGGGAAATCATCCTTTGATCATGCTTTATTTACTTGTCTCTAAAATCAGTGTAGATTTTGAAGCCCCCAGTGGGTTTTGAGATTGGTACCAGGTTTGAAACCCACTCAAGATAATCTATCGGCCAGATGAATCCAACGTCAAGAAGCTCTTGTAACTCTAGTTTCACCAAGATTTCTATTTGAGGGTGCATCTTCCTTAACTTTTGTTTGACTGGTTTGGCTTCAAGATAGACTGCTAAGTGATGCACAACCACTTCTGGATCGAGCCCCGACATATTTATGTATGACCATGCAAAGTTAGCTCTTCGCTCTTTCAAGAATGCCACTAAGTTTTTCTATTATTCATCCAACAAGGATTCAACATACAAGGTGATCTTGGGTTCTTCTATTCCCACATTGAATGGAGTAGCCTTTTTTTCTAGTACTATGGACTTTTCTGGATGCATTGCACTAAGGGGAAGTTTGAATCCCTCATCCTTGGGCACCTTAGAGAGGATTTCACCTTTGGATACATCCTTTCTTTTTACTGTTCTAGGATTAGAGAGTGCCCCAGTGTGGTTTTCACTCGAAGATCTGCATGTTAGTTGCATTTCATCAATTTTGTGATTGAAGGATTCAATTGTCTCCCCATAGTACGCCCTTGTGTTGAGCTCTATGTAAAAGCCCGATTTATGATCTACCCATGATAGGTTATCAAGGAGTGCCATGAATTCTGAGATTTCCTCATCATTTTTGAATAAATCCAAAATCGGTGGTCCTTTTTGGTCCATGTCAATGAGTTGCGGGTATACTAGGCGTAGTTTAGTTGGCTGATTGCTTGGAGCAAAGGATGTAATGGATATCATGAAGAGGGATTTATTCTCAAATAGGTCAGAAACATCAAGGGGGAAGTCATCTAAGGTCATATCACATGGTGTAGGTAACCAAGAGGAAGCCTCAACCCGTTTAGCGAAAGTACCTTTGCCAATAAGGGTGAGCTTCCTAGTAGTACAACCTAGACCAAGATGGTTTAGTTGTTTCTACAGAACAATGGGTTCTAGCAAACCATTATCATTTTGTCCTAGCTTCTCATTCTTGTTATATCCCCATCCCTTCATTAGTTGCAAGCCTTTATTGTCATCTTCCATGGGAAGAACATGGATAGGTCATTCATCTTGATAGAGGAGTTTAGATACATCCTCCTTGTTGATGTTTTCTTGATTTAGATCCCCCCACTTGGTGAAGGTAGTAGTTGCCATCTTGATTTTTTTGGACTCTTTGGTACTAGATATGGGTTTCTCGTGGGATTAAGGAGAAAGAGGCATCTCTCCTAAGATAAAGGTATCCTTCATTATCTTATAGTTCCCACAACCATCATCTTGGATTACATCTTTGATGTCAGGAATGTTTTGCACAATGGGCATTTTTGTTGCTAAGGTAGATGCAACGGATGCTGGGTAAAAAAATGAGGTAGATGGTGTAGGCCCTTCATCATTCTTGGGTATCTGGGGTATCTTATGGAAGTTGGCCTCAAGATTCTTGCAATAATAAAAAGGTTTAGGATCTCCATGGATGGTAATTTCTCTACCTTCGAAAGGAAAATTTACGCATTGATGATAGGTCGAGGCTACAAATTTTAAGGCATGGATCCATGGTTAGCCAAGAAGGATATTATAGGGAAGATCAAGATCTAGCACTTGGCATGTAGTTTCTACAATGAGAGGCCCCACTTGGATGGGCAGTGCAATGATACCTTGTGATACCCGTTCTTTTTCATCATATGCTCTGATGGTGGTACTCTTTGCTTTCTCAATAGTATCTTCTAAGTAGCTCAAGTTTTTGATCAACTTAAGGGTAAACATATTCAAACCAACATCACTATCCACTAAGACTCTTTTGACCTTGTTTTTATGAATAATAACCTCAAGGTGTAAAGCACAGTTATGAGATGATTGCGATGGGAGGTCTTGTTTGGAGAAGGTGAGAAGATGATTAGTGATATTCCCTACCATAGATTGAAACTGATTAGTATCAATATCCTTGGGGATAGATGACTCGAACAAAGCTTTCTCCAATATTTCCCTATAGGCAGGTGATAACCTTAATAACTTAAAGATTGATATCTGTGTGGGGGTCTTCTTAAGATGATCTAAGAGATTGCACTTGCTGGGATTAGATGTTGGAAAAGTAGGTTGTTCCTGAGATTGAGATGGGACTCCTTGGATGGTGACCTTTCCACATCATGCAGTGACTCCACACTCCGCACTAGGTTCTTTGATGGTGATGATAGTGATGACATTATCGTAGTAAGTGACGATGTTGGAATAGGTATGTTGTACGTTCGTGCAATCCTTAGCTTTACCGTTGTTGTTGGATTTGTTATGATCCGACATAGGGTTATTGTATATCTTAAGATATTGATTCCTAGCTGGTACTTCAACAAATATGGTGTCATTCTCTATGAGGTCTTGGATGATAGTCTTGTGTCTCATGTAGTTTGTCATTTTGTGTCCTTTTATTTTGTGAAAGTCATAGAGATCATGCTCGTTGTACCAAGATGGTTTCTCTTCTGGTTCTTGGTAGTTTTCAAAGTTCGGAAGTGTTATTAGATTTTATTCTACCAACTTCTTCATGATGGTTTTGATTGGTTCAGATAACTATGTGTACTTGTGTTTGGGATAGTTGTTCTTGTTGGTGGTTTGCCTTTGTTTCATGTTAGTGTTATTGATCTAATTATTCTGAGGAGGTATTGTTTGTTGCACAGTTGGTTGAATGTTAGCAACTTGATTTTTGTTGGGTCTAGGAGCACTTAGGACCACCTTAGCATCTACCACACCATCATTTGTCACATTTTTGTTTTTGGCCTAGACATGAGGCTTATCATTAGAACTGGTTGATGGGTGGTTGTAAGCTTGAGTATTTCCCTGTGAAATTAGAGCTCATTTGATGTTAAGGGCTTTAGGGACAAGATCATCATAGGATGTGATGCACTGCATTCTCAAGTGGAAAGATAGATCTGGATCCATATTTATATGATGATTCCCATTTTTTGTTCATCGGGAAGGGTCCATTTTCTCTTACTAGCTTTTTATCTCCATTGTTGCAAGAAATTGGTCAAAGATTCTCCTTTGTTTTATTTGAGAGTGTACAACTCTTCTAGATTAATGTCCATGTCAAGGTTGAAGGAGAAGTGATCGATGAATTTATCAGTGATTTCTTGAAAAAATTTGATGTCGGGAGGTAGATGAGAAAACCAATCCATAGTAGAATCTGTTAAGCTTCGAGGGAAGATGCACATCAAATAAGAATCATTGTAGGCCACCTCCATACATATGACATTTAATTCCTTGACATGGTCCACGAGACTTCCTCTCCCTTTGTATTTATCGAATTTGGGGATTTCAAATCTGGGAGGGAATGGTACCATTGTGATGTTTAGGTAAAATGGATAAGGACATAGATTATGTGTATGGGGATTCTTTGTCTTTCCCATTCGAAGATCTTGCATTTCTTGGCATAGCACCTTGAATTGTGATGCTAGATCATCTTGTGGGTTTGGTGGAGGAACATATGGTGGGATGATGGATGAGTTGTATGCAGGATTTTTCTATGATGATGTGTTGTATGGGGTGTATGGTGGCACGAGGTTATGTGAAGGTGATTGAGGTGTTGATGTATATGTTCCTAACGCATTTGGGTTGATGATGTATTATTGAGGATTATAGTAGCAACTTTGCGGTTGTTGTTGTTGTTGGGAATACTGTTGAGATAGTAAGGCTTGTTGTTGTTGTTGTGCCACAAGGACTTGTTGTTGTTCCTGTTGTTGTTATTGTGGCACTAGGGCGTGCCATTGGGCATGATGTTGTTGTTGTGCTACTAAGGATGCTTGATAGTCTTGTTATTGTTGTTGTGTTGCTAAGGATGCTTGATAGGCTTGTTGTTGTTGTTGTGCGGCTAAGGCTTCTTGTTGTTGTTACTACTATTATTGTTGTTGTTGTTGTTGTGCAACTAAGGCTGCTTGTTGTTGTTGCTATTGTTGTTATGCAGCTAAGGCTACTTGTTGTTGTTGTTGGATGGCTTGTTGATAAGCTTTTTGTGTCTAATGGAAGGCTAAGGTACGAGTTTGCAATGTAGGACTAGTAAGTTGTTGGGACACTTGCGATGGATTATGGGTGTTGATGTTTTGGATGGGTTGTGAGCTGGTGATGAGAGGTTGGGAGTTACCTTGGTTTAACATTCCTTGTAAGATGGTGGATTGAGGTGGAGGAATGTAATTTTGAGGTCCCATTTTATTTTGCATAGTGAAGGGGACTGTGGGGAAAGATGAGGATGGTTTCATTAGATTTTGCAATGGTAATGACATATTAGGACCTTGAGTCCATTGATTGAAAATGTTCCCTTTTCCAATGTCGTGAGGATTTCCTTGTGCTAGAGATGTAGACAAAGGATTACTTGTTTTGATGGGATTCGATACCAAAGGATTGCTTTGAGATGCGTTGATGATGGATGGGATAGATGTGTTTTGTGACACCAATGTTATAGATGAGCCTATGGGAGGATTTGGAAAAGATGTCCCTACTTGTATACTATTTTGCGTGATGGTGGACACACTTGTGGTACTCATAGTTATGGATGAATGGGGATGTCCCCGATACGTTGAAGTGGTTGTGGAGTAATGAAGTTCAAGGGGTTTATGTGGCTGTTTAGGATCTTCGAGGACAGGAGGAGCACCAAAGGTAGGTGTCCAAGTGGCTGTTGGAGGCGGAGGATTGGTATCAAAGGTACCCACACGTGTACTTTTTTTAAATGGAAGAGTTAGACCAAAGTCCTTGGCAATACCAATTGCAAGACTAGGAGTGGATGTTCGATTTATCCTTGATGGTGGAGTTGTGAAGCCTTGTGCCAAATTTTGTGCAAAAAATGATGGGGAAATTGGAGCTATGTTTTCAAAAGCTTGATGTTCCATGATTTCCTCCTTAGTAAGCTCAAAGGGATTGTTGGTGATGTATTTTATCTCATATGGTCCTATCAGAGATGATGGTTGTTGTGATGGGGTGACTTGAGTTCCCAGATCAAATTCTAGAGGGTTTTGGATCACTTGAGGTGAATGTGACTTTGGTTTTATCCATGATTCTTTTGTATTGTGATCTTGTCTTTACCATAAATTTTGGGTCACTTATGGGAGAGTTGTGTTGAGATTTGTAATGTTTGAACTCTCTAGTCGACTCAAATCTAGGTAAAAGGGATGCTCTAAGTCTTTTTGAAGCAATGGTGATAATGGGGGATGAAAAGGTGGATGAAGTGGAGAGTGATCTTTGCAAACATTTTGGGACAACACTTTTTGACTTGAGTTTGATGTTTTGATGTTAGGATAAAAGATGTTGATGAACTTGGGAATCTTTAGGGTAGTCTCACGACCTTCAAGATAAAATAGTCCAAAGATGATAACTAACTTAGCTAGGTGCATGGAAAAGGATACATTTTAAATATAGAGTAGCCAAGTTAGGGTTTGGTTTAATAGATGTTGAAGTCAAAAGTGTTGGTGTATTCAAACGTTTTGCAAAGTTTGGTGAAGTGAAGGATGAAATTTGATGAAGGGGTGGATGAAATGTTTGACCCAATGTTGACTTAGAATGAACTTTTGTTTTCCAAGACCAAGGTAGTGATAATGATGCTAGACCTCTAAATATTTCAAATCCTAAAGACCCAATAATGGTCAAGAATAATGGTTTCTTAACAAGAGGTTATGATTGTGATAAAGTATTACAGCCCACTTCCTACCAAAATTTGAATTATGATGCCTATTTCTATTAATGATGGGATGTAGATATTCCCTAACAGATTTTGATTGTGTGATAGATCATTTAGAGAAGTTCAAAACCATAAAAAGGACCAATGTTTTAGATAGGTTTGTTATCATGAAAAAGACCTGCGTTTTGACCAAAAAGAAAACATGCAATTCTAGATTGTTCCTTGAAACACGTTTGTAGAAGTAGTATAACAACTTGGTTCTATTTTGGTGAAGTGTTGTAAGGTGTTTTTTGAGAGATTTTGGAGTAAGGTGCCTAAGTTTGAAATGATGACCTATAGACCTTCTCTTGGAGATTTTGATTTTGCATGAGATCATTAGAGAAGAAGAAGATATTTATTGCCACACGAGAGGTGGTAATATAGACCTTTTGGCCAAAATATCTGCTCTTCTTTCTTCTTTATCTAAGATGGTTGCAAAAATTCTCCATTGATTGGATGTTTCCTTGGTTTCAAAAGTGAAGCTTCTCAAACTGCCAATGATATCTGTATGTTCTCCCTCAATGAATTCAAAGTTCGGTTGAATGATATCACTTGTAAGGCTGGGTTGTTGAATGAGAGTGATCGATCTCCAAATGGTCATGTGGGGTTCAATTGTGCCAATTTATCTTGCTTGAGTGAATTTATTATACAAACACTTGTCTTGATTATGTTTTCAAACTAAATGTTTATGTCAAAAACATCATAACCTTCACAATGTCCATTTTGTAAAAATCATGAGGTTGAAGCCATAATTGCTTATGTTGCCTTTGGGAAATATGGATTGAGATATAAGCCAAGATATTTAGAAATATCTAAGGATAATCCTTAGGACAAACATTAATATCAAGGTTAATTCACTATAGGATTTGACCCCAATTTCCGACGATTGTTCATTGGAATCTTGACGATACATTGTCGGCCGACCGACGAATCACATAAACCAGCACCGTCGCTCAATTTTCGTCTATATCCCGACGGACTGTAAAACGTCGACCTCACAACGCAAGCTCGTCAGAACCACAACGCCCACTTCATCGATCGCGCGATGAACAATACCCGGAGCATGGGAGGCATACCTTTGCCAAACCGTCGAATTAACAACATAAGTTCGTCGCCATTACGACAAAAGTTCAACGTATTTCCAATATCGTTGAGAGATCAAGACTATTATAGCGATCAAAATTGCTTGAGAAGATATATCGGGAGGATTGGATTTTAGTCTCAGTGATGAAGTTTCATCGGGGAGATACACATCTTGTCTCATCAACAAAGCATGAGGGAAGCATATCGGCAAGACATCTATCATCGGAGTAAGTTCTGAATGTCTACCCAACTAGCTATGTGACGCTGTTAAGAATACATTGGCAGGAGTCTTAGCAACATACTTTAAATTGAAATAGCGATAGAAGTTCGTCGAACACGTGACGAAATAGGCAATTCATTATGGCAAAAATTTCGTCGGATACATTGCAAATTTGTTGGACTCTTTTTGCGGTTCGTCGCAAATTCAACGAAACATTGCAATTTTTTTTTTAAAAAACTATTCGTTGAAATGTAGGCATATCGGTGAAAGATCAAGATTATTACAACGATCAAAATTTCCTGAGAAGATATATCGAGAGGACTGGATTTTGGTCTTAACGATGATGTTTCATCAGTGAGATACACATCTTGTCTCATCGACGAAGCACGAGGGAAGCATATCGACAAGACATATACCATCGAAGTAAGTTCTAAATGTCTACCCGACCAGCTATGTGACATCGTTAAGAATACATTGACAAGATTCTTGGTGACATACTTTAGATTGAAATAGTGACAGAAGTTCGTCGAACGCGCGACGAAATAGGCAAGTCATTATGGCGAAAATTCGTCAAACGCTTTTTGTGGTTCATCGCAAATTCGACGAAACATTACAATTTAAAAAAAAAAAAAAACTATTCTTTAAAATGTAGGCATATTGGTGAAAGATCAAGACTATTACAACGATCAAAATTGCCTGAGAAGATATATCGAGAGGACTGGATTTTGGTCTCAGCGATGACGTTTCATCGGCGAGATACACATCTTGTCTCATCGACGAAGCACGAGGGAAGCATATTGGCAAGACATATACCATCAGAGTAAGTTCTAAATGGCTACTCGACCAGCAATGTGACACCGATAAGATTACATCGGCAAGAATCTTGGTGACATAGTTGAGATTGAAAGAATAATCATCAGGGAGACTTACCACGTCGGGGAAACTATAGAATTTCCTAGCGATACATGATCTCTTGTCGATGAAGATACAAATGGATCAAAATACTTATTGGGGTGACTCTTGGTGATATATAAAAGTAGTCAAGTCGGCTAGGCCTTAACAATGCAAGATTGATGATATCAGGCCTGTTTGTAGCAGCAATAATGATAACTATTTTCTTGGTTGTCATACAAGCCATCTCCATCAACAGTTGATTAAGGACTCTGTCTGCAACACCACTAACATCCCCAACACTACTACCACGCTAGAAACATGCAAACCAATTATGCATCACAAGTTAGAGCCTACTTCAAAAAGGTCAAACAAAATTCCTAGTCATTTATAGTCAACCTTAAACTTTCACTTATAAAAAAGCAACACACCTGCATAGCAATAGAATCAAGCTCATTGTAAAATAGGACAGAAGGAGCTGACCCTCTGGCCTTATAAAAAATGTGTCACATTAGCCTCACTCTCTCGAAACCACATTGATAACAATTCAGGGCCCTTCACACTGATGAAATTGGCTTGGCATTCTTTGGCAATGGCTTTTGCAAGCAATGTCTTTCCACAACCCGGTGGTCCATAAAATAACACTTCTTTTGAAGGAGACATTCCAAATTTTTCAAATTTCTCAGAATGCGCCACTAGATATTGAACAGTGTACACGAAACTCATATGAATTTTGTTAGTTCATATCTCCTTCAAAATCAGGTTTTTCGCATTGAAAGAAAAGCAAGGCAGAAATATAGTGAACCACATATCTAAATATACCTCTTGAAGCTCCCTCTTGAAATTTTCCAACCCTCCAATATCTTCCCAAGTGACATTTGGAACTTGACAACCTATCAATGTTTTCCCAATATTCATAAGCAAATTTACCATTATGAAAATCATCAGAAACAAACAAACTTAGGAATTGAAAATTTAGGGGCACAACAGATCAATAGTTTAAAAATACAATCCCTACTTAATCGATATGAGAAAAATTGAACATCTAGACATGGTTTGGAAAAACTCACAGTTTCACGGACAGCGGATGGGTTGCTAGAGCCCAATGCAGTCTGGAAGTGCTAATTAGTCATGGCCATTGAATGTAGAATCTCAACATCTATTGCCTCATCTTCTAAGTCAATGACATCCATTTTTTCCCAATACACTGAAGTGCAGCCTCAGTGCACAAAGTTGCAAGATCTGCTCCAACATATCCATGAGTATCGTTACCAATCCTTTTGAGATCAACCTGTACCAAGAATCCTAAAGATTAATATATACTGTTGCCAAGAAAAACAAAGATTAATAAATTCTCTCAAAATCCAAGCACTGCTTGACATTAGATCTAGAAGTACAAAAAGAAATTTAGGTTCTACAATATGTACATCATCAGAGAGCTTCATATTCTTCGTATGGATACGAAGCACTTCCAAGCTGCCTACTAATCACCAAGTGGGCAGGAAAAGTGAAATTAGTGAGACCACTAAAAAAAAAAAAAAAACAGAGCTTCGAAACCAAATCCACACACAACACAATGTTCATAGTGAAAAGTTAGCACTTTCTTTCATCTTTGCAGATTGGTTTGATGCTTCAAACGATACATTTCTTATATTGAAAAGTGCATTACTTACCTTATTGAGCTTCTCTTTGTTTTGAGAATAGTTTAATATTCTCTACTTAACAAGGCCAACCACGTGAATGTGGAAGCTCATTTAGCCCTCCCCCCCCCCTTACATCAATCTCAATTCCCCATACCCGATCATATAACATTAATCATTCATTCATGAATTAATAACATATAACATTCATTCATTCATCCCACATTAATAACATATAACATTCATTTATTAACATATTCACATTCATTCATTCATCCATTAATAACATATAAAATTCATTCATTAACATATAACATTTATTCATTAACATATTCACATTCATTCTTTAACATATTTCATTTTTGCAATTTTTACATATTATCAAAAATATGGCTGTCATAATATGATTACAATCACTTCTTTTTTTGTTTCTTTTTTGTAGCTAAAAAAAGCTGAAGTGGAGTATCGTTTTCAAAATCATTTGTCCCCCCTTGAGTTGTTCTGAGCTCTTCTCATGATCTTAATGTATGCCTATTCATGTACTCACAACGTGGATGCGGCTGCAAGGGGGGGTATGCTGCAATATCAAAGAAATGTTAAATTGATATGTTTTATTATTATTGTTACACGTATTTCATTAATTAAAAGAACATCAGAGTGGTGCTCTTTACCTGATTGGGCCACATCATGTTCCTGATATTGTCTTATAGCCTCATGCTCAACATGTTGAACACCCTCTAAATCCTGATCTGGAGTTGAAATACGAAAGATTACATTAATTAATACACCAATTGAAATTAAATATGTTTAAAAGAACATTAGAATGGTCCTCTTTACCTGATGGAGCCAGATCATGTTCCTGATCTTGTCTAGCCTGATCATGCTCAACATGTTGATCACACTCTACATGCTCTAAAGTTGAAACACGAAAGGTTACATTGATTAATACACCAAATGCAATTAAAGATGTTTAATTGTATTAATCCATACTGCATTTTGTATAGCACATGAATACATCCAGTACCAAGATGCACACCATGGACTTCATCAG
Organism: Sequoiadendron giganteum; assembly: GCA_007115665.2. Lineage (NCBI taxonomy): Eukaryota > Viridiplantae > Streptophyta > Pinopsida > Cupressales > Cupressaceae > Sequoiadendron > Sequoiadendron giganteum. The sequence goes on along the minus strand of CM021100.1, from coordinate 153,370,901 downwards.
CAGGTTGTGCTCCACCCTCACCAGGCTGCATTCCAATGTCATGTGCAATATTATAATTGCTTATCTATGTAAAACAAATAGGCACATTATTATGGTGGAAATTAATATTGAACAAATTGCACAAGTATTCAATTTGAAATCAACTTTATTGAGTTTATTTACCTGCGTGTTGGATGCATTGGAAGATTGTGTTTGCCCAGTCGAGACTCTTAGCTATTCAGATAGGGCTCCATAGCCTTGGTCGAAGGCAATCTTCAGGTCCTCTTCTATGGGCACTCTGTTGAAATCAAAGCCCTACATTTTTGCATGCGATCATGAATTTTGCTTCTATGGTGTGATAAAACCAAAATTGTTTGCAATTTATTATTTGGATGCAATATTTCATTTATTGATATTTACAAATTGTGTGGCTATTTTCATATAACCACCAGAGCCAAGTTTGTGCTGCCTGTGTTTTTCTAGTCTTGCCTTTGTTGCCTTCGATGTGTTGGGCAGCCTATGAAAATTTTGAAATACGTTAGATTATGTAAAAAGAAAGAGTAATCAGTATATAATTAAATTGTTGATAGTATCACATACCTTCCTTGGCCCGGTGGTATCTTTCCTTTCTTCTTTTCAGCCTTCTCCTTTCCATTTGACACCAAGTCCTTCCACTCCCTTTCTGGAATCATGGGGGATGCTCGTACTTTCTGTTGTTCTCTAAATGTGACCTATATTGGTCCCTCACATACTTTAGATAGGTACCAGCTTTCTTAAGGACCTTGGTTCGGTTGAATGTTTTATCACCGAACAACACAACTAAATGTTTAATGAGCTCATCTTTTATATCTTGATTTTGGGCATTCCATCGTGTACGTATGGTGGGCTCGAAGAGCTCCAATGTAATATCACTTAGATGTTTATAAAAAACATCATTTCCTGCAAAATAATCATGGGATCATTAGTCTATAAAGAGTGATTAATAAGTAAATTTCAATTGGATTATATATAATAATAATTAAAATATTTTAAAAATACAAAATGAATGCAATGATGCATTGAAACACATGAAACCTCTAAAAATTTCAATAAAAAAAAATGGGCGAGAGCAGGCAAGGAGGCGAAAAAACGTAGAAATACGAAACGAAGCGATACCAAGTTAATCCACCAGAACCAAGCAGTATTGGCAAGCATATCACAAAACCAAGGCTGCCGACCTCCTGGCAAACTGCGGAGTAAATCAAGGATAGGTAGTAAAAGTTGACAACTGCATGGAGCAGTTGTCAGGACTACCAACACTTCTAATCACTGATAGTTTGGGCGGATGAAAGATCTCCGAAATCTCTAAAAATCAGTAAGCTGGGACAATCAGATGGGATAATAGATAAGACTCAAGCAACGTTTAGCCAAAGCATTAGGAAGTTGTGCTAGACTCACAGGACAAGCGCAAGCATTTATAGGAAGCCGAGGGATAGAAGGTGTTAAGGCACTTGGTGCTGGAGCACCTTAAGGTCTTAGCAAATTTTGGCTTGTTGGTGGTTCTAGCTAACCACCAAGGTAATAAGGACTATTTTATAAATTCCCAAGGTTGATTTGGTGTGTGTGGTGGCAAGTTTGTGTAGAGTCTTGGGTTTTGTGTATGCTTAGGATATCCTGCTAAGTTGTCATGACAACATCTCCTAAACACTAGGAAGCATTTATGTTGTTCTAAGCCCGACCTAAGGGTCCCAACATGTGGGGATAGGATATATAAGGTCAGACAACACCCTAACCTGATAGGGGGAAGAGTTGGAAGTACTATTGTACGGATTGTGTCTTGAAGAGAACAAGTTTTTTTGACTGTGTGGTTGAAACAAGGCCTTGATCCAGTCAATTAATGGATTGAAAGGACTGAACTAATGCATTGAATCTTTAATTTGTGACATGTAACTACTTTTTGTGGCATTGGCTTAGTTATTTGGCATGACTAGTTAACACTTTGTAAATTCTTTGTGTTCATCTGTTTCACTGCCCGGTGCGGGGCCAATTTTGTAAAAGATGCACCCCACTTGAATTCCCGTGGCTGAACTTCCATGGGCTCTTGGAATCAAGTAGGGGACCTTGTATATAGTGTAAATATGGTCTGTGGACTCTTTGTTTGTAGGAGAGCTAGTAATTCCATCAAGCTCTAGGCGAGTGCAGGGGCATTCTGGCTAGGTGCTTGAACAGAACAAAAGCAAGAGGGCTTGCTTAACGGATTGGTTTGTGCCAATCAATGGTGTAGAGGTGTAGGGGTATGTGACTTGGACATGTGTATGCAAGGAGAAGTGCAGAGGAGGCCATTAAAGCACTCAATTAAGTTAAAGAAACTAGAATGTGTCACATGCCCTAGAAACCCTTGAAAATAGGGGTTTGGTGACATACCTATGTACGAACACCAAGAAGGTCTAAAACCTAGGAAATCTTGGAGCCTAGGAGGTCAATAGAGAGAACCCTAAAGATTTTGGGGGTTTGTTAAGGAATTCTTGGGGTTATTCCAAGAGCGTTGGTTTTAGGAGGCCTAATTGACAGAAAAGGCTACAAGGCCTAAAAACAAGGTTTACATGAATTCGATGGACAAATGAAGAAGGAATCCAACAAGATGGATCAGAGTGAAGTAAGATCAACCAAGGAATAGCTGGAAGACCTATTCCTAGTCCCAAGAATGGCTTGGGGAACGTTGTGGCAAAGTTGAGCCCAAAGGTGCTTAGTAGGGGTGTGAGAGCAAAGGTGAGTGTTTGAAGTTGGTGGAGAGTTCTATAAGGAGATAGGGGCCTTACGAGTGACCTCTGAGTAGGGTAGAGAAGAATACCCTAGTAAGACCAAAGAGTAGGTCTTAGAAAGAGTAAATGTGCTCTTGAGAGATAGTACTCCCCATCAACACTGCTCCAGACTCAAAATTCAGAAGGACAATGGTGTATAAGTTCGGTGTGCACGGTATCTGCTCGAACGAGACGTTGAGAGCCCACTGCAAAAGAATTTTCTCAGTCGGTTCCTTGCAAGTGATCGAAGTAATAGAGAAAATAACCCAAGAGATCCTACAGGAGGGGAACCACTGGTGCGATGGCAGAATCTATGAGGTAGTCCTAAGCCTATTAATAGATGTTCTGGGTGCCAGAGAAGTACTGGTGGAGAAGCTTGGGGGTTTTGTTATGCTAATCAACATTGAAGCGGTGGAAAATGCTATCTTGGAACTACCCACGGAAGGTATGGTGAGCTCCCTGAAATACATCTTTGAAGAAAACGGGGTAGGGGGAGACGAGAAAGAAGTGGAGGTTGAAGCTAGGGAGGAAGGCACTAGTAGCTCGCAGCACTAGACCAAGGCAAGGAGCTGCTTCCTAGGCAATGCATGGGATGTATATCGGGTGGGCATAATCAACAATGACATGAATGCCTTTGCAAGGTTTCTTCAAAATCAGGATTGGTTCAACAAAAGGAGAATGAAACATGCAGTAAAGCTGGGGTACTCACTGGGAGTAGTATATAGCTATGTAGTAGCATAAAGCATGATAAGCATACAATTGGATATATAGTAGCTATAAACAGACAATTATAATGTAGGCAAATAATAATAATAATTAAAACATTTTAAAGTACCTGGGAGCTTCTCTATCTTTATGGGGAGGAAATCCTCGATCACCACAAATGTGACCGGAAATGTTCCCATACTAGTAATACGGGAAGATCCAGGAAATGCTGCTAAAACATCACCAGTAGTCGTGGCCTCTGCATCCACAGGTACTGACACATGTAGTGGCATGTGTTCACTGCTAGAGGGTGGACTACCAAATGCCTGCATGGTATGTGTTGCCGATATTTCAGTCGACAATATAGGCACAGATGATGGGGTTAGATGATGTGGTGTATGTGTAGGAAGATTAGGATTGACACTTGTACCATCCCCTACTTCTCAGGAAACACTTGTAGTACCTTGATCATGGCCAGCAGCATGATGAGGATGCAAATAATCTTGTAAAAACAACACATATTTTAGTTCATGACATAAAAGAGTACAAAATATAAAACCATGAATGAACTTATTTTATAATTAAAGATCTCATGACAGCTTACTTTCAAGTTTTGTTTTCTCTCAGACAATATTTTAACCCTTTCTCTTATCTCATCTGTTTGAGGCACTACAAATACCAACTGAAGGATTTCTTGATTGCATTTTTTTTGGGCCTTCCTCATCATATCCACAGGGTTTGTGGAAAATGTGATGTCATCATCGCATAATAGTGACTGCACCTCCATATGGATGCTCTCCTGTACTGTTGGTGCCTTTCCTTGATCAGCCAACTGCAACAAGAATATTAAAAACATTATCAAAATTAACCCAATCAACTCATGAAAAAAACATAATAATAAAACATTTTGCTCATATCTAATTTGTACAATTACAATGAGGTAAACCTGTCGGATAGAAGCGCCTGAAAATGGATCACAATCTGCGCTCTGGGCTGAAGTCTTCCTCATATGATCAATGTCCCGCTGTGACAAAAATTAAATATAAAAAACATTACCGAAATGAAACCAATAGACTTACAAAAATAAACATAATAATAAAATGGTATATTGGAGTCATTAATTGGAGGCTGGGTAAAATGGTATATAGTACATACCATCCCCATAGTAATTGTGTTTGTATCTAAGCGATTCAAATTGTAATTGATTAGCAACTCTTCCCCTGCAGTTATTGATTTTATCGCACATACGAATACACGGTTTCCCTCTCGCGCCTCGAATATACAATTGGGTTGCTTATTTGTTGACCCAGGTCGTGTACTATTTATAAACCCTGCAATATTCCCTAATGCTTTCGGCCTCCTGTCAATGTACCTAGCCAGTCCTTTATTTTCATCCTTATCTTTTAGTTGTATATAATTTGCTGATAGTGCATACCTACGCATACTTCGTATATATCGAACCAGCTGCATCCAGTCTTTGTAATTGTAATAGGGTCCAACATACTCCATCAACTCAGTAACTTTGTTGTAACAAACCTTTATTCCGTCCATGCAAAATAAGCCCAAACCATGTAATGACGATGGTGCTATGTGATATATCCTCTCGTTGACACAAAGATCAGTGTTTATTGGAGGAAGTTCCTTGGGTACCCATTGTTTTTGTAGATGTTTGTACCTCAAGGGCACCTCGATGTCGCCTATGCTCTTATCATCATAAGAACATGACCCCCCTTTAGCAAGAAAAAATTCCATGCGTTTACGGAATTTTCTTCTAATCTTTTGACCTCTAGTTGATCTCCCTCTTTTAGACCTACTACATGTCTCGCTTTCCTCTTCTCTTCCTGAATTTCCCTCGCTCGAGGAAGACAAATCTAACAAATGCCTATTTGGTGGTACCTGCACTCATAAGGATGTTGGATGAAGTTCTTTCATGGTGATGTGATCCAAAGGTGACGTTATGATTAATCTATCATTTCATCGCTAGAATTTGACAGGTTATAAGGTAATCAAGTCTTGATAGATTGCAAGTTATTGTTACTACCATCCAAATGTGTCCATCACAAATCAAATCTAATTAATGTTTCAACTCCAAAACTTTGTAACAAGTGTTAGATATGACTATGGTCCACCAGTTACACAACCAAGGCATCAAATGTATTCTCTAATTGTAATCAAAGGACTTTTTCTCTTCATTCAACTAAATAAACTTGAAGGGAAACACCACCAAGTGGTTTATTGGACACCTACATGACTAAAAATAGCAAACAAATTTACATTTAATTTCCATATGTCTAAGTGGTTAATGGGGAGGGAGTGTGTACTAGGCCTGGTAAAGTCATCATAAGTTTATGCTTTGGCAATAAAAAATGTTTAAGTCATCTTAAATCTTCCTATGTCTAATTGCTAGGAGACTTTTGGTATGTTTTAAGGTAGGATGAGTGGTCGGATCAATGTTCTAATTGTCTATGACAAGGTTTCAACATCTTCAAATAGTGAAAGTTAGTGCTTATAGTCCTTTGAAACAACAACATTTTGATTATGTATGATGGTAGGATTTTATAACTTAAAAGAATTGGCTACCCAACAAACTTAAAGTTAAAAGAAACTTTTTCAGTTTAAGGGGTTAGCACTTTCTTTCATCTTTGCATACTGGTTTGATGGTTCAAACGATGCATTTTTTATCCCACTTCTATCATATTGTATTCCCATCCCATTGCAATTGTTGGAGGAGTTGATACCAAAATTTCATATAAGATACCACATTCTTCAAGCAATTTTTTGTGTTTTAACACTTTTTCTGAAGTTCTTTTGTGTTGTATGGATCCATACAAGCTCGAAATGCTCTGAGATCATTGGTGTAGATAAATATATGTGTTCCCTTTCATTTTCATTTGTTTTGAAGTTCTCAATCACTATTTTGTAGGATTAAACAATCAAATACAGGGACTACCCTGTTGTGCCTGTGTAAGGGTTTGAGGGCTAAATAGAAATGACATCCACCAATCCACCCACTGTCTTGGAACTGTAACTCGGTGGATTGGTGTGCATCATGGTGGATTTGATGGAGTTTCAAATCTTGTTCTTTAAATTCCATTTATGTTTTTCCCTTGTCTTGGCTTGTTACATTGTTTGGGAGGAACCTAAGGTTGGGTTTTACCTTGGCTTTCATAAAAATCCTAATGTTCCATGTAAAACCTTGGGTGAGATATATTTGGCCATTACCTTTTTGGAGTGGGTATTAAAATGACTTATGTCTCATTGTTTTGAATTAAGGTCTTCATTTGAAGGTCCTTCATGCCAAGGTTCCTTTTATAAAGCATTTTGGACATGAAATATTTAAAATAAAAAATACCTTCATTTGAAAGTCTTGACATGGCATCATTTTTGAATGAAGGTTCTTCATTCAAAGGTCATGATGACATCACCTTCAAATGAAGGTTCTTCATTAACTGGTATTTTGTAATTTTGAATGTGTGATAATAATTTAGGGTTGAAAATAAATCCATTTGAGCCTTTTATAAATGAAAGGACATTTGATGCAATCATATGCCTTGTCAAACTTTTAACTTAATAGTAAGGGCATCATGAGTAGTTTGTTGGGCCCATTCAACAATTGCCAATGCAAGGATTGAATTGTCTAGAATGTATCTACTATCAAGAAAGCCAATTTGTTTACCTCTATGACTATATCTCAAGCAATAGGTTTAATTGTGATGGCAATGATATTGACAAGGATTTTTTAATCTAGGTGTTGAGAAGCATAATTGGCCAGCATTCTAGGAAAGATTCTTCATTCTCACTTTTAGGTGTTAAAATTTAACCATACGTAGATTGATGAAAGAGCCCAAAGAGCCTTTCTCCAAGTTATCCAAGTACACATAGCAGCGGTCTTCTCTTATACGGTTGGACATGATTTCAAGAACTTAGCTAGGAATTATTCATTTAACCTAAGGTTTTCTCATAATGCCATCATTGGAAAAGTATGATCAAATTCTTCTATTATGAAGAATTGGTCTATGTGCCTCTCGTAATCACTATAAAAATGTGAAATACTAAGCTATTTTACATTTTTTGTCTTATCTTATACCATTTTACGAGAATGGGCGGGCCAATGTACGAGAAGATCTTTGGAAACTAGGCATGAAAATTGCAGGTTAAAGAGAATGGGGGTGCCAAACTTACAGTACTCATTGTCCCTTGGTCATCGATTTTCCTTGAGTGCCCTCAACCTCGTCCTCGATGCTGGTATTGACCTTGTTTTAGCTCCAAACTCTTTGTCAGCGCTGGTATTGACCTTGTTTTCACTCCTCCAAACTCTTCCTCAGCGTTGGTATTAACCTTTCACTTGTCCAATTTGACGAGCTACAACCTGCTTTAGTTAGGTTTTAGAGTATGTTAATTAAATTTAAAATTATGGCACCATTTAGAGTAGTGAATATAAAGAAAGCAAAGCCTATTATGGCGCCATTTAGAGTAGTGAATATAAAGTAAGCCAAGCCTATTATAGTCATGAGGGAAATAATAAAACTCCTAGGATACTTTGTGAAACCATTTTCCTTGGTTAAAGGGAGGCCATAAAATATACCTTTGGATTTTTTCAATCCTCAAATTTATGTCCATTCATGGTAATACAAGTATAACCATCATAACTTTTTTTTGAAAAAAGTAAAAATAATTGAGGAACAAATCCTAGATGACATAACTAGTCCAATTCAACACCAGAGGTAGCAAGAGATTAACGAAATTACCACAAGTTTTAAGTAGAAGTAAGCTGCCATTTGCAAAGTTAGTAAGAAGTAGTGTCGAAAGTGGAAAATTAATCATGAAGTCATGGTTAATAGAGCATACAAAATATATTGGAAAATTCAAGAGAACTTATATCTGCACACAAACACACCCAAAATAATAATTATATTACAAATGAACACTGCTTTCAAATTCTTAGCTTTGAATGAATGGTTGAAGCACCAATGTTGAATGTTGCAACTCTAGTAGGCACGAATAGAATTAGAGGAGATTGTTTGGGAGAAGAATTTTTTCTAGTGCTAGGTTATGTGTTAGGTTATATAGGGTTAGGTTATATAGTGTTTGAGCCTAGCCTCAAACACTACAATTAGGGTTAGGTTATGTGTTTTCTTTAGGGTTAGGTTTGGGATTAGGTTTATGGTTATGGTTAGAGTTTAGGGTAATCCAAATCATAACCTAACCCTTTTTCTCGAAACCTTAACCTTGACCCTAACCCTCACCTTTATCCTATCTTTATAACCCTAACCACAACCAAAACTCTAACCCCAACCCTAACCCTAATTACCTAACCCTAAATATTTTTTATTTTATTAATTAGTTGCATTCACTCTAATAACCCTAAACCTATCCCTAAACTTAACCCTAGCCCTATCCCTGGCCCTAATCCTAACCCCAACTCTAAGCCAAATATAAAAACAACCCTTAATCATAACAATAACCCTAAAACTTAATTCTAGATATAACCCTAATACTATAATCCCTAATTGTAATCCTAAACCCTAACCCTAATTTCATATCTAATCCCAACCATAACCAAAACTCTAAATCTAACCCTAACCATAAAACATAAACCCTAATCTAACCCTAATCCTAACATTATTTTTCCTAACCCTAACCCTAACTCTAAACCTAACACTAACCCGAACACTAAATCCTAACCCTAATTAAATACCCAATCATAACCCTAAATTGTAGCATGATCCTTTGAATTCGATACTACATAAAAAATTATGTGTTACAATCATTGCTTCCATTGATGGCATTTTTACATTGGGATGCATATATTTTTAAAATCAACAAAATCTTTTAATGTCTTGCCAAAATTAATATTATTAATTGTAATATCAAACTTATAAACATGTATGCAAAATAAGAAATATATGGTAATAGTTTCTTCAAAAAACAAAGTGATGTGGAATACAAGGACTATAAGATATCCACAAAAGAGATCTACATTGAAAATATTGTAGGGAAATTCAAGAAAATATAATTGGTAGATGCAAAGCCAAATAAATGTGAAATTGTGTACTATAATGATTTTAGAATATACACATAATGGATTTGTTGAAAAGGTTTTAGAATAAAGATATCAAGTTTCCACAATCCATCATGCTGTTCAAATTTAGTTTCTGGTTTTGATTGTGTAAAATTTTTTATATCGACGTTTCGAATCACACTCCATGATCCATCATCAAGATGAAAGAGAGCCAAGATAGAGAAAAATGAATTGTGCATCTCCTCCCTCTCCTCTCTTTTTAGCTAGTGTTGGTCTGCAACAATTCATTTTTCTCTCTCTTGGCTCTCTTTCATCCTGATGATGGATCACGGTGTGTGATCCAAAACGTCGATATAAAAAATTTTACACAATCAAAACCAGAAACTAAATTTGAAAAGGTTTTAGAAACTTTCAAACAAATGCAATTGGTAGATGCAAAGAAAAATTCCACAACCTTCACCAAAATCCTTATTGGTTTCCTTAATATGGGAGATTTGGAACAAGGTATAGACATCCATCAAAGCATAATATGAAGAATTTTTTCAAATGTTGTGGTTGTAGATGCCCTTTTAAAATTTATACAGAATGTGGAAGGATAGAAAAAGCTTGTGAACTATTTGACAAAATGTCTCAAAGAATTGTAATCTCTCAATTTATTTTAGTGTCTATTTTGTTATACCCCATGTCCCAAATTGGGTATAACACAATAGACACTAAAACAAATTGATAGATTGTTATGAGGGCAGTGATGAGACTTTTCTAATTAGAGTGTATTCCATGAGATTACAATTATTCGAGGCATTGTGTCAAATAGTTCATGAGCTTTGTCTATCCTCCCACATTTTGCATAGATTTCAAAAGGGCATCTACAACCACAAGATTTGAGAAAATTCATCTTCATATTATGTTTTCCTTATGATTGGTTGACTCTTATACTAAATTAATATGTTCAATTTATGTTTCCTACTTGATCTAACTATCCACAAATGCCAATTTAACAGTGGAAAGATATGATCCTACTTTGGTATAAATTGTATATGCAATATCAAGGTATGAATAAATATGTTCAATTAAGAGATGTTGAATGAAATGAATAAAACTAATGTAATGTAAATAAGGGAGACCAGTTCCTTATTGCGTAAAATGGAGTCAAATGAAAGCCTTTAATGAATGGTTTCTATCTAGCAGGTCCTCTAATTGTTTGACATATAACTATGAGTTTACAACTGGTATAAACATGCAAGAGTGCAATTGATAAACCCTACTTGAGGCAAAATATCAAATCTAATTATCTGATTCTTCTTACTGATCCAAATGGCATTCCCAGATTACTGTAATTTATTGAAAGAAATTTTAATTCTTCTTTAAAGAATCCAATAAAGCAAATCATAAAGAAACAACAAATGTGTACTAATAAATCGAATATATACTTGATACTTCAATTTAAACAACCAAGAAACATCAGATTGGAGACAATCAAATAATCGCAAGAATCCAACAAACAATTGATACCAGAATGAAGCCAATAAATCAACAGTCTTTCATTATCTCCTTCAAAATTCATACATGCAACATAGTCTCCTTGAATGTCATCATTTCTAAAAATTTGATGCTTACAATAGTCTATCCTATTCTAATTCTATCTTCTACCCCTTTACATTTATCCAACAACGGATACTTATACATCAGTTTGCAAAAGGACATGCCTTTTCAAAAAGGTTTAAAGCATAAAAGGTTTAACAAATCCACTATTAACTAATTTTTGTTAAGCCACAAATTGACTGCAGACATATGCTTCGTATAATCCTCGCGCTCATGAGTGTCGGCATCTCCCAACACATCGCAGATCACAATCTCCATCATTATCATTCACTCATTTTGCTCACATGTTGCATCCAATATCACATCTTTCGCAGTGGTTGTCTCCAGCATCCCTTGGAGTATTGTTTCGCACTCACTTTTCCATGTAGTTGCTTCCTTCGTTTTCCCTTCATCATCACATAACTTGGTCAATCTATCTTCAACAGCCTCTGTCAATCCCTGCATATCCCCTTGTAACTCCTCAAAGAACTCCTAGTGCCTATCCATAATACAATTGGCATTTTCAATCTCTTCATTACTAGGAGTTTCCTTCTGCTCCAATTCCTCAATTCTTTCCTGAATTCTGCTATCCACTCTCCTGTGTTCCTTTATTGCATCCACGTACTATGAATGTTTTCCCCAGAGTCTATTTAACCAAGTGGTTAAAACAACTTGCCTTTTTTTTATTATTGCAGCAAATGCATCCATTCTCCCTTGAGAGTATGCAGTTGACCCTTCCCAATGGTCTTTTTTCTGTGAACTCTCACCTTGAGTGAGCATCCTTGTTGGTTCTGTTACACCACCTACCAAGTCTTTCAAGCATTCATTATCTCTCAACATCCTCTCATTATTGGTTTTGTACATCTCCCTTTCCCTTATCAATGCTTGGATTTGGGATTTATTCAACTTGGCTATATTTATCCCAATATCAACAATCACTACAGGATCAACCTCCCCAGCCTTCAGGGTCATGACATGTCTAAATTCCTTTTCGGTATCAATAACAATTGATTTCTTGTGAGGATACAAGGCCCAAATCATCATTGTTTCATCATCAGGATTGTATCTTGATCCTGTGTATACCTCTGTCACCTTCTCTATACTGAGCTTGTGGGTAGCATTGTTATCTTTAAGAAACTATCAAAAACTAATGCAAAATTCATATCCAAACTTGGAAAAATCATAACACCTGCCTTTTCAAGCAGCTCCCTCCCCTTTTTAGGGGTCATGTCAATCATCTCTTTGTCTACTTCATCCTTTAAGATTTTTAACAGTTGATCCTCATTCCCTAGAGTGACATTGTCAACCTGTCCCCTTATCTCTTTCCCTTTTTGCTTATATAAAAATGTCTTAAACTCTGAGGTCTTTATAAATTCATCATCTGATATGAAAGACCTATAGTCTTCATTTCTTGTAGCTACATCCATGGTTTCCTCAACATCTGTTTCTCTGGCAACATAGGCATAGTCCCGAGTCTTCATTCTTGAAACTTTCCCAGATGAGCTTTGTGGCCTGTCTATTTCTGAAATCCCCTTAATGGAGGATAACAACTCAGCATCCACCAACTCTTGATTATGTTTTTCAATCACAATTTCAGCTTCCTCTGCCTCCAGGTTTCTGATTATGTCATCAGATTTAAAGGGCACATGATGGTACCCCCAGAGATTTATTTTTTGTCTAGTAGAGTGGATATACCCTTCTAGATCAAAGTTCTTTCTCACTAGTGCTCTTCTCATGTTGTAGTGCAATAATTTGTCCAAAATCATATCATAACCTTCCTTGGCTAATATAGTGAAATCACTAAAACACAATGTACTGGGCATAAAAGCCTATTTCCCATATGAACTTAAGTTCATAACACTGGAGTAATCCATTTGCCTAACAATTTCTAGGTATGCAATTCTATCCGGGATAGTTCTGGGCACAATGAAAGGTGTTTCCTCAAAGCCATAAACCCTAATCATTGTGGCATTCTCTAAGCAATACCAATCCCCCTAGTTGTGGTTAATTGGTCCATTGTAATCTCTAGGCCTAAGAAACCTTTTTACTTGTTCAGATAAAGAATAATCACAAGGATGGTTAAAAACTCTATACAAGGGTTTCACAAAGAATTCTTCAAAATGCAAGAAATTTGAATAGGCAAACCTACTGTCCCAAACAACAGTCCATAATTGAATAGGCAATGGCCTACCTTCCTTGTCAGATTGCGAAATCCTCAACTCCTAGGGCCATAAACCTAACTCTTGTCCAAAATACAACACTAAGTGCATCAGCAGTGAGTAATTTCTGAGATGGAGAATAGAAGCACCACTCTTTATTGCCATCAAACCTGCATCCAACTCCTTAAAAACATGTGCAACATAGTCAAATGATTTGGAATTGTGATACTGAATGTCTGCAGCAATCACCATGGGCACAACTGCCATATGCTCAAGTACCTCCATCCCTAATACTTGTCCCACTGAGTAGTAAGTATATTTTAGGTAAGGTTCGAAGAGGTCTACATGAAAGGGTGGCCCCTCACTGTCTTCCATTGGAGTAGGTTTTTCATGACACCTAATTCTGTGCAGAGGTAACCTCCACCCTTTATAAATGGTGTCCATCCTTCTGAACTCACTATCGAGCTCTTCACTCACTACTTTCTCACTGCATATTACCTCCATTCTGAAAACCTTAGCAATTGCATTCTCAGATACATGTATCAATGGATTCCCTGAAAAATCACATATAGCTTTGTTTTTCGAATCATAGTGTTCGGCCAACAATTTTACTAGTTCAATGTCAATAAAAACATTAGGGCACACTAATTTCCCTAAATTGAGCCTCCATGGATTGCATACTGGCTCAAAGCGATTTCTCCTGTGGTAATGGAAATTGAATAACTCATAGCCTCTAATCGGAGTCCAAACATCACCTATAAATTTGCATTTGTTGTCCAATTTGTCAACTTTTGCTTTGAGCTATGCAGAACATCTAGCTTTAGGTCCAGAACCAGGTAACTAGTCTATGAGGTTTTGATTTAGCTTCCTTTCAGTACCTTCTGGTTGCAACTCAGTCTTTGCTTTTTTTCTTTTGATTGGCTTCCCTCCCTGGGTTTTCTTCCCTTTAGTTTTCCTGAACCAGTGCCTTCCATAATTCAAATTTTTACGAATTCTGAGAGGACTAGAAACTTACTATAACTTTCTTGCAAACTCAAGCTAGGTAAATGCATTAATTACTCTGCTGGTTCCCTTGCTCTCCTTCACTTTGAATTCTGTGAGACAATGATTTCAATTCATCATACCCTGATATGCAAAATCTCCTATGCTTCATGGTGCCATTAATGTCTTTACCGAGACATGAATGCTGCAAACTTTTTTTTTGAATTTCTCACTGTCGCATTAGGGCTCATATCGGCAAGACATTTAAAATCTCTGGCCGATCCGCCTGTTCAACGTTCACCCATCTGCCAAGACGTCTTGCAGTTTCCCCGATAGTTTCTTTCCTTTTTCTTTTTATATCGCCATGAATTTCACCAAAACAACTATCGCTCAAACTTAATGAATTGGGCCAATGGTTCTTTTCCTTACTCTAAAAGTACTTTGTCTCATCGAGATGTTTACTTTATCGACTTATGTCGCCGAGACCAAGCAATTTGTTCTGCCGATAGAATAATACTTGCTGTGATGTCTCTTAGATCTCCCCGCGGTGACATGTCTCATCGATACACCTCTTCTTCGACAAGAAAACGAGCATCGTCTTATCTATAACCTTTATCTCTGCATGCTCAATTCTGTCGGTGTAACCCGAGGGGTTGGTAAGACTTTTATGAACTCTTCCCGGCATCGTTTATCTTACCGATTGAGTCCTCCTTTTGCTTTATCGGCAAGACTAATAGCGCTTCGACCAGTGTTTTGAAATCTCTCTCCGATGACCAAAGACTCTCCAATAGACTTTACTTTTCTCCAATCGACAAAAGGTAACTTAGCTCGATATGACCTCACACCATCACGTCGATACCTTTTGTCTTGTTGATAAGTAATACAAACCCACATTCTCCTAGTGTATAACTTTATCGGTATGACCCCTCTGATGTCTCACCGATAAGATCACATCGGTAAGACATTTCAAACCTCTGGCCGATCCGCCTATTCAACATTCACCCATCTGCTAAGACGTCTTGTAGTTTCCCCGACATCACAAGTCTCCCCAATAGTTTCTTTCTTTCTGCTCTTTTATCGCCATGACCTTCACCGAAACAACTATCGCCCAGAGTTAATGAATCAGGCCAACAGTTCTTCACCTTACTTCGAAAGCTTTTCGTCTCACCGAGATGCTCACTTTATTGACTTATGTCGCCATGACCAAGTATTTGTTTTTCTGACAAAAGGATACTTGTCGTGATGTCTCTTCGATCTCCCCGCAGTGACATGTCTCACCGATACGCTTTTTCTTCGGCGAGACCATGTGCATTGTCTTCTCAACACCCTTTATCTTCATATGCTCAGTTCTGTCAGTGTAACCCGAGGGGTCGGTAAGACTTTCCGAATTCTCCCCGACATTGTTTGTCTCACCAAGTGAGTCCTCCTCTTGCTTTATCAGCAAGACTACTAACGCTTCGGGCAGTGTTTTAAAATCTCTCTCCGATGACTAAAGTCTCTCTGATAAACATTACGTTACTCCAATCGACAAAAGGTAATTTAGCTCGATGTGACCTTACATCGTCACGCCGATACTTTTTGTCTTGCTAATAAGATATACAAACCTGCATTCTCTCTGTGTATAACTTGATCGGTGTGACCCTTCTAATGTCTTGCCGATACATTTAGGATATGTATATTATCATCGATGAGACCTGCATCAACTTATGCCGATATTTTCATATGTAAAGATTTTAATGTTAGATGAAATTTATGGGGCGTTATGGCACAATTTTAAATCGGATTTTGGTAAAAAATGCTATGTGAGGATTTTTATGTCTACATTATGAATCTTTTTTGGGAGACTGATAATCATGAAGAAATAATGAATTTGTCAAAATTTCATAGTTCCAACAGCATGAAGGTTTGATGTTTCATGGCAGTACTAGCATTTGAGTTATAATAATATATTTAGAGCTCATGGATCTCCTTTGTATAAACATATCATAATTTTGAATAATATAATCAAGGGTTATGGCGTTCATCACACTGTTATGGTGTGTATGATTTCCATTTTTGCTTTAATTCAAAGAGTAAATGATAGGGAGGTTGGATGAATCAATCACCGATTCATGCTCTAGGTCTTGCTTGGAAGACCTCTAGGGTGTCTTACTCCACCTTGAAACCTATAGGACCTTTTCCTTCTTAGGATCCCCTAGTTCTCCTTTCCAACCCAACTATCAATTAAGCTCCTCCTACCAAGTCAAAACTTGGTGCAATCTTGTAGCACTAGCCTTAGCCCTTAATCCACCCTAAAGGCTACTACCCTCCAAATTCTTGAATTATTTTTACAAAGGTGTGGAGGTGCTTCTAAAGTATTCAATCCATCCTACTAAGGTTATTAGGGTTCCACCTAGCTCCATCTATAGGTCGCTTTCACCAAACCCCTCTATTTGGCCTAGAAGGCTACTAGCCCTATTAGGTCTCCTTCTCTGGGAAATCAGGTTTTTTTCCAAAGTCTTTCCAAAGAACACCCCAATCTTTTCTTGGGATTCCTAGTTCATATGCCCACCTCTCAAGGATTTTTGGGGTCTTGGGTCTCAACTGACCGTACAAAGCCCTAACCTGAAAAATGAGCAAAACTAGGCCTTTTAAGCCCTTTCCTGGCTTCTCTGCAACTTGTTAAGATCTTCCCTCACCAGATGGATTTATAGAGTTTCTTTCTCCTTACCATGTCTTGGTAGGACTCATACCTTCCTTCTTAAAATGGTAATTTTTCAGGAAATTGACACCCCTACAAATCAAGTGCTCTGCATTATGGTCTTCCTAGCCGGACTCTTCCCTGGCTCGCCTAGGACAAGACTTTCACAGTAACTCTTGTGCTTTCAAAGGACCTAAACTCTACTATATGTACATCCATGGAGTCTAGTCAATGATCCCAAAGGGTCATACAATTTGTACAGTGGGAAAGTGAACTAACACTCCATTCTTTACAAACTGCCTAGTTTAGACCAACAATAGTATAAAAAACAAACTACTTACAAACTATGCTTGAAACTAAACAAACCAACTATCTAATGCCACACAATGCTCGAAGAAAAAATACTCTACATCCTACACCAATTACAGTGCCAAAATCAATCCATTAAAACATCACTTCAATGCAAAAACCAGAAATTTCACACACAATCACACTTGCTTTCTCTTGAATTCAAAAACTTAAACAAGAGAAAATGCTTCCAACCTAACTCCAATGCCGAGGCATCCCATAAATAGGGTCACCAAATCATTTATCCTCTTCCTTGGGCTCTTCTTGGTCGCTTGTAGCTTCAATTGAGCAATCATTTCAAGAAATTTTCAAAAGTCCTAAAAGTCTTAAACCTCATATTGAGCTAAAACCCTATGACACCCACTCTATGGTCAACATGACCTTCATCTGATCAATTCACAACAAAAATTCCACTAAGGCTCACACACAAATGAACTAAATTAGGTTGCTTAGTTGTCCTAGACAAAGTTGTCCAAGACAACCTCCTAAACAACCTATGGCAACCTATGGGTGCTCTTGCACCAGTAAATTAAAATGCTTGGATGGAGTCATAGATGGATATGTTTATGAAGGGATTTGATAAGAAGTATTGAGTTAGGATAGAAATTGACACTATTGTAATGCAATATTGTCAGAGATATTATATGTTATGTGTTTGAACCTGTTATGGAAATCTAAATATTTGTGAATTCGACTCCCCAATAGTATATGGCACTGGCCTAAATCGTATGTGTTTGTAAGGTTCTATGTCTATTTGTCTTAGCTTAGATCTTGCTGCCAAATTGCAAATTAAATGACTATCTTAAGTGGTGAAATGTCGTTGTAATCATCTCATGCTCCAAGTAGTTGATACTATTGATGCTTTTTTGTTGTTTAAATTGATATATCAAGCATATATATATATTCAGTTTACCGATACACATTTGCTGTATTTGTGTGATGTGATTATTTGGTTCTTTCAAGTAAAGATTAAACCCTTCTAGTCAATCACAGTAACTAAAGAGTATTAATTGGATCAATAAGAAGAATCACATAACTAGGATTGTCATTCTATCTCAAGTAGAGTTTGTCAGTCATTTACTTGCACATTTATACAAGTTATAAACTACATCTATGTGCCAAACACTTTGAATTATTGCCATCATAGATTACACTTTTATAGATCTTCATTAGACTCCATACACCCAACAAGGCAATGGTCTCACGCTTTCATCTTTTGGTTTATCCATTTTATTTTTTACATCTGTTAACTGAACATATTCTAATATAATTCAAATATAATTAAAATTAAAAACATCATAAATTAATTATGTAACCACATAAGTCAAATATAATTCTATCAAGAAATTAATATCAAATAGATAATACAATCACATAACTCATACATTTCAATGTCATTGATCTTCTTCTTCATCCAACTCTTTGTCTGTATCATCCGATCTAGATTCAACATTGTAAGGATTGGTCATATCATCATCATTGTCATTGATATCAGTTTCGATAATTTCATCATCCACATGGATATCATCTTCATGAACATTAACTCCTACATCATCATGATCTAGTTCCTCCTCTTCAACATCTTCATCATGCACATCATCAACTAACTATTGATCCTGATCATCATCTATATCATCTTCTATTTCTTCAGTATCTTCTTCTTCCACCACATTATACTTTACTAGCCTTCCTCTTGGATCATGTCTAACAACATATGACCAACCCGCTTTACCTAGAACCTTAGAGTAAAATACCTACTCACATTGGCTTGGAAGAACATAGGGCTCATTTCCAGCTCGCTCAAAAAACCTTGTATTAACCATGGTAAATCCATTATCATATTCAATAACAGTTCTCTTGGGATCATTTTCATTCAATTGTAGCTTGTACCATAGGACGACGAACATAACTAATTTGAAGGACTTAAAGTCACACTCAAGTATATCATCTAAAATCCCATAGTATTGATTCTCCGAGACTTCTGGATGTATGTCGCTTCTAGATGAAATATTAGTCACCTGGAAGACTGCAGTTATCCCAGAATCACAAGTTTTCTTCATGTCATCCAACTTTTTGATTCAAAATTTATGACCATTGCACCACATAGCCTTGTGGTGTTTCACCTGCAATATGTCAAACATGTAAAACTTATTGCAATATCGTCAGTTGATAAACATATTTATTCTTGGCCAAATGTATGCAAAGAAAAAAATCTCAACATATATATACATCAATATAATTGAAAATAATTAAATAATATGGGTGATTAATATATTTATACATACTTGTTTATCTCTTAAACCATATGCTAAATCAATTTCCCTTGGTGTAACATTGGAATCTCCATTACGATGAGCTTCTTTAACCAATGAAGCCACACCTTCCCATGTTAATGCGCGACCAGATTGTTGAAATCGTTCAATCCATACCGTCATCCAATCAAGATTGTTTGCGATGTACAAATGTAGTGCATCCCACTCTCGATCAACTGTATCAAAAAAAATTGATATTCACAAACGACGTATAATTAGTTAATTACCACGGTATATGACCTTAATTTATAATTGATGAATATTGAAGAGTAATAATTAAATAAGTACAATATACATAAAAACCAAATGTAAAATGTATTCTAATTAATCTCCATGATCATCTTATAATTACCTGTCACTTTCCTCAATCTACCTTTCCCCATCAGGTACTCCCCTTCAAATTTTTTAATGGAGATGGGATCCCAAATGCGATCTACATGGATCTTTGCTGCAAACTTAGGAAGATATTCAGTAATGTATACCATGCTCTGGTATACCATGTATCCCTCCACCATAGAACCCTCGGGATGTGCTCTTTGTCTAACCAAAGCCTTCAAAAATTTAAAGTGCCTCTCAACCATCCACATTGACCTTGTGTGTACAGGTCCACACAATTCAATCTCCTCAACTTAGTGTATGAGGTAGTGTTCTTGTGCATTGAAAAACGAAGGTAGACACTTTTGCATTTCACACATTAGACGAGGAATTTTTCTCTTCAAATAATTTATATCTTCTTTATGGATTGCTTTAGATGATAGCCATCTACAAGTGATTCAAGGCACAAATATATTAATGAGATATAAGTTAAATATACAACAAATTGAACAAATATTGATACTTACCTCATGTATTTTTCAAGATCATATATAAATTTCTTGACATTGTTGTCAAAGTTGTCTAGGCGAGATAGAGGTAGAATGTACTGCAACAATTATAAATTGATCTTTTCATTATTTTCCCAAAAGTAGTAAACATAATACACTGAAAAGTACATGCAGTATACAAATATATATATATATATATAATATACCAGAATAATTACCTTAATGAAGGTATGCCAATCATGCATTTTTATTCCTGACCCAAATTCACCTTTCTTTGTTATGATATTGTTTATGTTCGCAGCAAATCCTGTGGGAAATCGAATTTTTTGTATGGCTTCTTTTATAGCATTGCTTTGTTGCTCCATTAATAACCAAGGAAGGGCACTTATATTAATTTGGTCTCCATCACTATTTAATTGAATGACATTTTTCATTGCATGATTGGCTTCATGAATGTCACTACAAATTTTGACAATTTTTTCTTTGTCATGCCTTCCATCCAATATTTTCCATAACGTTTTTGTCATATTCTTTCTGATATGCATTGTATCAAACAAATGCACAATTTGTAGCTGCTCATAGTAGGGCAATCTACTAAATTGTCTAGGATAACTTTTCAGTCCCTGTTGAAGCTGACCATTAATGCCTTGACGACCTTCATGAAGCATATAAGTTAAACAAATTAACAACGACAATCATTGTCAATTACAGCATGAGTAAACACAACACAATATAAAAATATAAATTCAAAACATATCATATATGATAGATAAACAATTTGATCCGATGTATAACCTTGACGGTTAATTCTATTATATTCCAACTTCCATAGGCGATGTGTCATTCTTCGTGGTTTTGATGTAGTCTCTTCTTTCCCATTGAAAATATGTTTTTCAGTAGTTCGATACTTATGATTTCTGTGGAGGAAGTGCCTATACTCATCAAACACCTGCTTTAATAAACTTGTTGAATGACGAGATTTCATCTTTGGGCCACAAATTGGACATGCAAATTTTCCCTTTGTTTGAAGACCTGCAAATTATCATATATAATTGGATTAAATATGTCAATTTTTATAATTATATATAATGAATAGATTATTTTAAAAACATGCATGATATCTACTTCATAAAATTAAATATCATTAAAGTCATGCAGTCGAACGTTATAACATACCAGAAAAATGTGTTAGCCCTGGGGCATCATGAATTGTCCATACAAGCATTGCATGGAATTCAAATTGTCTTTGTCCTATTGGTCTAGATACGTCATACATAGTCACGCCATTCCATAACTTTAGTAACTCGTCGATAAGAGGCTCAATATATACATTCATATCTTTAACTTGGTACTTACCTAGTTGAATGAACATAAACATTACATAATTATTATAACCATTTTACTGCAATATATATAAATTCATGTACATTACTATTAAATGAAAAAACATATAAGTCATTATGCAACAAATAAGACAAATGAGATGCTACTACGTTAAATAAAATTGATGTAAACAAATACCTGGAACAATCATTGCCAACATTATGTGCTCCCTCGTTATTGACATCCATGGAGGAATGTTATTGTTGATAACAAAAACAGGCCACACCGAGTAAATAGATCTCAGCTCTCCAAATGGATTGACACCGTCCACTGCCAATGAAAGCCTGAGATTACGAGGTTCTTCTTTAAAGTGTGGCCATTTTTCCTCCATGTCCCTAAATGCAAAACCATCAGCAGGCATTCGAAGAATGTCATCTCCACTTCTATTTCATGCATGGTCATCCATAAATTGCACTAAGCTTTCGCACCTAAATAATTGTTGCATACGTGGAATAATGGGGATATAACGAAGAACCTTGTGAGGCACCTTTTTTGTTAGTTGATCTATTTGATATCTACTGATATGACATTCCGGGCATTCTGTTGCAAATTCATGTTGTTTATGATATATAATATGATCATTGGGACATGCATCTATTGCTTGATACTCCATTCCAATATCTTTCATAATTCCAGATAAATCTCAGTATGAGCGAGGTAAAATATTTGATGGTGGTAACAAAAATTCACTAATCAATCTACAACAAAAAATAATTTCTTAATATAAAGAATATTAATGGTACATCATCCTTTATTTACTAGCGATGAACTAACAACAATTAAAATGGATGAAAAAAGATGACATATATGACATACCTTAACATCCGTGAGATTTCTATGTTGGATAAACCATTCATAACCTTCAAGTTCACCAACAACTATACATCAAAGAGAAGAGTTGTTTGGGAGCCTTCATAAAGGGGCTCGTATGCCTTCTCAAGTATAGGTAAATCATGAACATCATCAAAGTCATCTCGATCAACATGATCAGCTGTGCCACTACATGTGTCATGGATCAATGTATTTGTACCATCATCTTCAATTGTGTTTTCTGGTGCATGATCATCTTCTTCTATAGGATCATTAACTTCATCTTCGATATTCACAACTCCATGTTCCTCTGCTTGAAAAACCACATTCTCCGGGCTGTGATAATCCATATCATGTGCCCTAGGACACCCCACCTTTATAATAATGACAGACACAAATAAACCATGATCATGATCAAGTGATTTTTTATATATATATCAAATGTTAAAACAATATAAACATTTACAAATTCAATCAATATAAACACATATAATAAACAACTTACCAATGGACGATAACCATGCCCCCCTTCAATGTGACCATGCTGCCTACAATGTTTCTCAACTATTGTGATTAAAAGTCTTATCATCTTTAATCCCTTTCAATTATTGCAAGGACAATAACATTTCCCATCACCCTTTCTTTTCAATCTAGCCCACAATCTATCAAGTGACTCTTCATTTTGTTCTGGACTAATATTATCTGACATGATTTTTCTTTACCAAGCTTGAATATTTAGATCTTCAAAAAATATCAAACTCACACTCCAATAATTTTTAATCATACACAAGTAACAATATATAATAATTATGATATTTTACACCAAAAAAATTCGGCATGCAACCACCCCTGCAAAAGAGAAGATAGTCTGAAGTTAATGACCCCAAAAAACACTTTAAAATGCTAATTCCAGAAATGATTAAATTTTGATTTTACTATGATTTCCAACTGTTAGACTCCTAAAATTAGAATATTGAACTTGCACAACAAAATATGGAAATGAAATTCTCAAAATGCAGCTTGAGTGAGGTTATAGGTGACTATGTTCATATAAGGATTTGATAAGTAGTATTGGGTTAGAATATAGATTGATGGTATTGTAAGGCAGTATTATCTGAGATTTTATATGCTATGTGTCTAGAAGATAAACTTGGTTATAAGTAAAAAACAACCAACATCTTTGATATTATCTATCTATGGCTCCCAAATCTATTAAAAATTGATCATTAGGGTTAAAATTGAAACCTTGCAAATATAATCTTTGTCCAAATCCATCAAGAATTTTCCATTAGTTATAAACAATTCCCTTATAAAGAATTTGTGAAGGCAGGTCTAAAATCTGGAAATGAAATTCTAAAAATGCACAAGACTAAAAATGAAATCTGATGAGATGTTGCTTTAAAATATGATTTTCAAACCTGGAAGTACATACAAATCTGACTTCACAAATGAATTATGTGGAAAAAGACAATGACTACCCTCAACTTGGCGATATCTTCTTGAGTTTCTTCTGATTTTCCTCAAGAAAACCGTCGACCAAAACACTGTCGCAATAAATAGTCGAGCTCATTTCAATTTATGCCCACCACAATTTAACTTTGCAGGTCCGTCAAAAGTTTGGCAAAAGATCTTCGTCGAAACGTAGACAAAAAAAATGGTTCGTCGAAATTCAGACGAATGTTGGGGATAAAAATTTTAAAAAATAAAAATTCGCACAAGTGCCCGACGATACATCTGATTATATAGCTTTCGTCAGAAATTGGGGTCAAATGAGTTAGTGATTCAAGAAGTATCCATATTTAAGCCAAAGTGTTTGAAATTTTGAGGAAGATAGTGAATGTTTGTTTTTGTAATGTTTTAGAACCAAGCAACATATCAAACTGACTCACAATCATTTAAAATCCTAGGTTTGAAATGGCCATACTTGTTGAGTCCCCACTTGGATTTCTCCAAACACTAAACAATACAAATAGTTGGAGATTTGGTGGCACTGGCTTCCCTCCACGACACACACTTCTCAGGATCACCAAATCTCAAAATCCTTAAAATCTGAAGATCAAAAGGATTTTTTTGTTTCTACAATTGAATAGTAAGAATGTGGGGCGGCTTCATAATGATCATTCTTGCACCAATAAGTATTAAAGATTTTGGATTCCAAACAATGGTTCATAATAAGGGCTTTCATACTATTATAAACTCTATCAAGAGCTCTCCCAACCCTTAGAAAAAGGGCTTTACACATCATAAACATACTATGGGAGAGCTATCATGTACCACTTCCCATTGATCGCAATTTTTATTGCAACCACACATTTATATAGTGGTTTGGAAGAATTTGGCTTTAGCTCATTACCGCTTGGGTCATTCCCTCCTTTCGAAGCAGGGAGGTAGTCCCTTCTAAAGGTAAACAATAGAAAGGAAGCATGTTTGCAGTTTGATCATCCTAGTTCATGTGAAACAAGGAGAGAACACACACCACACCCTTTCCCTACACTCACAAGGGGTTCATTTTTAATCCGAAATGAAAGATGTAGGTGATTTTGCAAAGTGTTAAGGAATGTTTTTTTTTCTCAAGATTGTCGAGTGGCGTGAGAGAATTGCATACACATACAATAACAAAGATGTAAATCAAAACACAACAAACACTTGTAAATTTTAACCCCTAAAGCTAAGATGTCTTGATTTTATTGCACTAAACAAAATGTGAAGTTTGCCTTGTTCAATTTTAAACCAAAAAAACAATGATGAGATGAGGGTTCAATTTTAATCTTGTTTGATGTTCTTTTTAAACCCAATTGAAATCTAGTGAATGTACTAGAGCATAAAGTAGAAAGCATAAAAAAAAGGGGTTATAATTGCCCCAAAGCGTCAAATGCTTGTTACAATCATAGAATTTCAAGATAAAAAGGATTTCTTCACTTTAGCTCCATGTCCAACCTACAACACTCTGTTAGTCTAACAACCAAAATAATGTTAAAGCTACATTAGTGATCTGACGAATCGAGAAAATTAAAGCACATGGTGAGAAAACAATTGTTAAACATCTTACTAGAATTGGGTGTCACTGGACATGATAGCATTGCAATTTGTCATTTGGACGTCGCTCTGCAAACAAAACAAAGAGCACAATAGCATTTCTATTTGATCGGGCGTCGCTCTATTGAATTTAGGCGTCGCCGTTTGAAATCTTTGATACCTCGATATTAAACTAGTGTTGATGTTTATTTAATCGGTGTCGGTGCATTTAATCAACGTCTTGGTTTGAAATGGCAATATCATCACTATATGGCGATGCACTTCAAAGGTGTTGTTGTATTTGATTTGGGCATTGTTGTATCCCACAAAAAAAAAAAAAAATAGAATTTGAGCTAGAAATTGATAAAATTATCTATTTTCCCTCCTTTTAGCGCCAGAATATGAGACCCAGGATATTAGTATGGTCTGATCATGCCTGATCCGTGATGAATCGAAGCATAACATAGCCACTAATACTCAATCCTCCAAACAAGATCATTCAAATTAAAGATATACTAAACATTTATTGAAATGAAGCATTCTAAATATAAAACGTTGAAATGTCTATTCTACCCCATTTGAAACTTATCCTGTTTTAGAATTGATGTTGTGAACTGATGTGGAACAATGACTCTTTCCCAATCTTGTGATCAGTGAGTTTGTTTCAATCGATTCTATTGAAGAGAATTGATGAAACTGTTGTGATAAATGGATGAAAACATGATTTGTGCTGAATTGAACATGATGCGAGTTAAATTAACATGATTCTATGCTAAAATTAATCTAAATATGCAATTGCTAAGATAATCTAAGCTAATTCTAAGCTAAAAGATTCAAACCCTAATTTATAAATAAGCTAAGATGGATGCATGGAAGCCATTAATGGAAGATTAAAGCTATTATATAACTAAAAATGAACTAAAATATGCTAAATGTGAGAGAAATATGAGTGTGAGTGTGAGTGATTTCAAAAAAATGAGTTTGCAATTGAAATATGGATCCATTTGTCTCCAAATAGTATTCTATTTATAGGGGAGCAAATGAGAAATGAAGGGTTGAGATAAAAAATATTAATCAACGATTAAGGATGGAGGAAATAGGAGGCATGGATCATGGATTCTCATCAACGGGTGAGAATGCAAAATGAGATATAATCAAGGGTTCTCATTTGTTCCAAACAAACACACTTTTGGCCTCCACACATAGGTCACAAGGTAACTTGCTCAAGAGGTCACAAGTTTAGCTTGCTCAAGAAGACGAATATTCATTTTTTAAATGATTGGAGAGAGAATATTCCTTTTGGAATATTCTCATGGGTGAGGAAAAAGGTTAATTTGCAATTTAAAATAAAGTTTTAATTGTGCAAAAAAGGGGGTAAGGAATATTCCATGGGAATATTCCCCTTTTGGAGGAAAATTAGATTAATTGTTAATTAAACAAAGTTTAATCATACAATTAGGGGTTTTTAGAGGAATAAAGTGATTTTTATTAAATTAAATGATTTAATGAATGGGGAAAGGTGAGATGACATTTAATTAAATAACTTAGGGTTATTTAATTAAATAAGATGGCTTAGGGAATTAAATTAAATAGTTTGATTTATTTAATTTAATGAGATGAAATGTTAGCATGAAAGGGGGTGAATTAACCCGATTTGATGTGTTAGGTTAATAGACGCAAATGATACAATTAATTAATTAGTTAGGCTAATTCAATTAATTAAAAAAGAGGATGAGTTCTGAGAGGAAATGATGTTAGTATACCTGATTTGAGTGCATGATATCATTCAGGACATTTTTCAGTGTCTACACATACATATACAAATCATACATCCATCCATATCATATAAATGCATCAGAAAGGTACACAAACATGAGCATTTATAAATCAACAACACATATGAGCATCCATAATCATCCATAAGCATCTCATAACACATAATAAGCCAGATAAAAAATGGTATATCTCATATATATCATCAAAATGGAACATCATCAAATGTGATATACATCATCAAGTATCATGTGTGATATCAAAATATAGAAAAATATATACGAGGCCTTCGTTGGGCTGATGAATGTATATACAAATAATATGTCTACAAAGTCTCTAATACAATATATAAAGATCATAACAAAATCAACCCTGTTGGTCATCCTGGGGTGGGGATCTATGTTGCTCCCCATCGTGATGCTGACTATGAGTAGGAGATGGCTGAGGTAGCATGATCTATGGAGTCTTCTGAGGTTATCTGACTGACTGTCCACCTGACTCTGCATGTGTGGTTGTGCTAGGTTCTCTGAAGCAAGGATGTCTCAGAGCCCTCAGAACAAAGGACTCATATAGGGTCTAGTAATATGTACTCTCCATCATCAACCGATCTCGCTCAACTTGATACTAAGCTAGGGGAATGGAAGAAGCCAAATAAATGTTTCTTGCTAATCGCTGCTGCATCTTAATGGCTAGCTCTTGTTTGAGACCATCCTGCCAACTCTGAACCCATCTCTCTCAGCAGTCAATGTAGCAACCTAGATGCCTCTATGGCTTGGTGTCAAGAAATCTCTACATCTCACTCTATGACCCTAGCATCCTTATCTACAGTCAATTGTTCTATCTAAGCTTCTTTTGCTGCATCCCCCTATGGCAGAGGACCCTGCAGTTCCTGCTGGTCTCGATGTTGTTGATCACCCTATCCATCATCCTGTTGGCCCTGAGTTCTATCTAGCTGCTCTATGGAAATTTGTAGTTGCTATTGATCAGCTCTCCACCTAATCACACTAGCCACCCTATGAACATGCTCCATCACTGGCCCAATGCTAGAAGGATATGTAAGCAGTAATGGAACACTATGTTCCCATCACTGATCAAAATCTCAAGTAGTGCCTGGATCTGCAAGACCTACAATCCATCCCCATCCAAATGGGGCAAGTGCTCTGAAATCCTTGACAGTGCATCAATAGAGGAGGTTGTCAGCCCCCAAACCCAAACCTCTCGAGCTATCCACCCGTATCATCCATGATAATCATCAACAAAATGGGTTTGTTTCTCTTCGAACTGACGAAGAACTCAATCAGGAAAATATCTCTCGAGAATAGTATCCACATGGCCTATAAGTCACTGTGTCTATCTACAAAAGGGTAGCTACTCCATATCATCATGCCAGGCCTCACAAGCTATCCATGGCCTCCGAATGAACTCAGTCATATCATCAAAAATACCTCACCAGTAGTGTAACCTGTTGGGCTAGGTGTAATGCAAAAAGTCTAAATACCTATAAGAAAATGGATCCTCAACACCCTGCTTAATAATACCATCTGGCCTCGTCACTAGGATCCTCTCCCAAGCCCATACATGTAGAAGTGTCATACCTACATAAATAGCATTACCACCATGATATACGAACTCGTACATGTCCCTATACAAATGTGCTAATACAAATGAGCCCCACACATATATCATCTCGTGCTCCATCATCTTCTCAACGCAGATGCCCAAGCAAACAAGAAATAATTGACCTCTACAATCAAGCATCAGAGGCCCGATAATCAAACCAACTAAAACCATATTTATCAGATCAACACCATCAACAAATGTTGACAAGTCTATCTCTGAATCCACCACCTGTAGCCATCGAACACCAAGTACTTGCTGCATGGCAAGAGTACCCTACCTAACATTGTATACAACCTACTCACTGTGGATGGAGATCATCAGAATCCTCCAAACATCCTCTAGCATAATTGTCACCTCACTAGCAGGAAGATGGAAGGATGATGTCTCAGAGTACCATCTCTCTACAAGTGAGGTTATCATCACCCTATGGCATCAGATCTTAGGCATATAACATATGTGTAGCAAACCCACAATGTCAAGGAAGTCTCTCTCAACCTCAAATAACTCAACAATCAGATCAAACAATTGTCGTGGTCGTAGCTTCCTAGAATATAGTGGTTTGAGAACTGCCTACAAACATTCAACCCCCAATGTCAAGAATTTACTAGAAAATCAAATCACAAACATAAAACTGCAAACAAACTAGCTAAATCCTTTAATTTTGATAATAGCAAGCCCTTTTTTGATGGTAATGACAAGATTTTACAATAGTGGCTTTGTTTTGTACAATAGCGGCTACTTTTCATGATAGCGACTAGATTTCACAATAGTAGCTACTTTTAACAAAAGCGGTCAAAATAAATGATAGCATGCAAATTTTACAAAATTGGTTACTTTCCTAGGACAAAAATAATAACAAATACTTTTTACATAAGCGTTAAACAATAGCACATTGATTTAGTAATAGCGAAGAAATTTTACACTTGCGTTCACTTTTTACAACAATGGTAAAACTACAGACTGCTATAGCATGAAAATTGAGACAATAGTGGTAAAAACATGAGATTACCGCTATCGTCCAAAACAATTTGAGCATTAATTATGAAAATGACAAAATTTGAAAACAAGAAAGGAAGAGGTACATACCGCGATGCTTGGGCTAGCTGGCCTCTCGAAAGAACAAACTGCATCTACACGATGTGGGGCACCCAAAATCCTCACCATTGCGAATCAACAATCGCCATAACAAGATCTCCAGAGGTTAGAATTCACTAAGGCAAATAGTACAAAATTGATGTAGGCACATTATTCATTTTAGACTATATGAAATAATGTTTGTTGTTTTAGATATTTCTAGATGAAATAATGTGAGGTTGTGAGCCTCTCACAAACCTATGAATAAATTAGTTTCAACTATATGATAGGAAGTTGAGAGATTATAGGGATTTGTTCAGATTGGTTCCAAGCTTAGTTTAGCCTTTTTTTAGTATAAAAATAAGCCTATGATGTAGCCTAGAGGGGGGGCAAGATATGAGGAGGATGAACTTTTTTGAATGAAGTTTGATATAATTTTTTTGATTTTTATATTCTTGTTTTTTCAAGAGTTTTATTTTGTAAGAATATTGGTTGTGCACCATTTTGGTATCAGAGCTTGTGTTTCTTTCCGGGTTGATTTCTTTCAACTTCGCTGAAATCCTTTCCCGAGGCATAAAAAAGAAGAAGAAGAGTTTGGTGCCAATATTTCCATCAGTTAGAGGTTGTTGGGTGAGTGCTAGCCAACAAGTGAGTTTGAATGCAAGCTGTATTCTATCAACTGTGCAAGAGTGGAATGTTGTTGAAGAAGCCCAATTTGAAATAGATCCTAGTTTATTTTTCAAGAAGTTGCAAGGTTGGAAAAGGTGATCGTAGCCAGTGAAAGAGGTCACAGGGATCACTCATTGCTATTTCTGCACTCAGGGTGTTAGCCACTACCAACAATTATTAAAGCAAAACCAAGGAAGATGTTGCCATATAGAGGAAGATTTGCTTATTTTCCATCCAAGAAGAAGATTTTGCATTGAAAGAAGTTGTAGCTTGTTTCAGCTCAATAAGATCATGGAGATTACTTGCAAGAGGTCACATAAATTAGGAAGGAAATCTATGTGAAGATTTGTTAAAAAAAAGGCATCACTATGAAGGTTGCTGTAAAAAAAAATTGGTCTTGGTAAAATGCCCATAACTTTCTCGTTTCTCAACAAAATTGAGAAATTAAAAATGTTCTAGAAATATAGGAGCAAGGAGCGTCAAAAGCCATCAATCATTTTGAAGAATTCATTCCAATGAATGAGCTATTTTAGTCAGAAGGTGACGGGTTTTTATTAGAATATGTGTGAGTAAGTTTATGAATTTAAATTTAATATTGCTGCATATTTGAAATCTCTTTTCTCAATGATCCATCATATAAAGTGAAGAAGAGAGAATTTTGATCTTAGTAAGAATCAAAATTTGTATGAATAGAAGATTATTTTTTAGCCCTATACCTTTATTGGTATCTGAACGTGAAGAGGTCATAGCCGGCACAAGAGAAGATCTTCTCTGCCAAGAAATGGCATTCTGAGTTTGAGGAAGAGGATGAGGATGAGGAAGACAAGCTGCAAATGCAGAGATTCTCAAAGAAATGAGACAAATGCAAGCACGATTGCAGGCTATGGAACTTGTGCAAGGAGGAGGCATTGACATGGATGATGTCAGTGACGAAGAGGAAGAACTTCAAGAAGAAGCAACAAAAGAAGGATTTGAAACAAGACTCATCAAGGCAATTTTGGGAGCAAGTTCCAAACCTAAGTTGGAGGTGCCTATGTATGAAGGTAGCCTCGATCCTGAGATATTGATCGACTGGATCAGTGAAATAGAAAAATATTTTGAATATGAAAATGTTGCTAATGACAAAAAAAGTGAAATTTGCTGTAACCTGATTGAAGGGTCATGCATCCCTTTGGTGGAATGGAGTACAAGATGAAAGAAGACAAAAATACAAGCCAAAGATCAAGAACTGAGAAAGAATGGTAGCTAAGCTAAAAGGTAAATTCTTGCCTAAAGATTACCAACTTAATCTTTTTAAGAAGTTGCAAAATCTTAAGCAAAAAGAAATTTTCAGTTAAAGATTATACAAAAGAATTTTATAGGTTGACCATTAGAGCTAGTCATATTGAGGATGATACAGATAAGGTGGCTTGGTATCTCAATAGATTGAGATACAATATTCAAGATGAAATTAACCTTTTGTGTCCAAGAACAGTGGAGGAAGCATATCAGTATGCTCTCAAAGCAGAGGAGAAACTTTCCAGGAAGCAAGCACAAAGCTCGAGAGGGAGAAGTAAAAGTTTCAGAGGAAGAGGGTCACCAAGTGGAAGAGGTCAGTGGCAAGCTCATAGAGAAGAAGCCCGTAGCTCTCATCACCAGGAACAATCCTCCCAAGGTAATGATTCTTTTAGAGGAAGAAGACCTTATTCAAGAGGTAGAGGTAGAGGATTTGTTGGCAAATGATTTAAATGTAATCAATATGGCCATAGATCTTATGAGTGTCCAGAGAACCTTACCCCAAGTCAAAGAAGTGAACATATTGCTCAAGCTGTGGAGGAGACTGCAGAATCACCTATTCATACAAATGTACCTGAGGTTGGAGAGGCACTGCTCATGAAACGAGTCCTGCTTAAGCCAAATGAAGAAATACACGAGCCCACACAAAGGAAAGCATTGTTCAAAACTACTTGCAAGGCTAAAGGTAAATGTTGTAAAGTTATCATTGATAGCAGGAGTACTAACAATCTTGTATCTACCGAAATGGTTGATAAACTAGGCTTGAAAAAGACAACACATCCAACTCCATATAAGGTGTCTTGGCTGCAGAAAGGACATCAAATATTGGTAAATGAACAGTGTCAAGTAGAGTTTCAAATAGGGAGTTACAAAGATAAAGTAATATGTGATGTTATGCCAATGGATGTCTGTCATATTCTCTTAGGTAGACCTTGGAAATTTGATAGAAAGGCAATCTATGATGGAAGATGTAACACATATACTTTTGAAAAGGATGGACATAAGCGCACATTGATACCCCTTAAGGATGAAAATGCAATTGAGGAGGTCAGTCCTAAGGTATTAATGGTAAGTGGGAAAGAATTCTTACACCAAATGAAGAATGAAGAGGTAATTTTTTCTCTAATTGGAAAACCAAAAGTAATTCTTACAAGTACAAAATTGGTTGATTTACTTGTAGAAATTCAGGAAATGTTAGATGAATTTATTGATATTGTTGTGGATGATTTGCCTGATGAGTTGCCACCAATAAGAAGTATCAGTCATCATATAGATCTCATTC